>JAPDOI010001358.1:7500-177500 GCA_029168955.1 Aplectana chamaeleonis
ACTTAGAAAAATTTAAGAGCTAACTCGAGTGAGATTACGGCAGCCCTGTTCTGGCGCACTTAACTATCGTTCTTGTTGATTCGGAGGCATGGCTTGCATACGGTCTCCTGAACATAAAACTGAGGTCATGCGCACGTCCCTTGATGTCCCGCACACTCCTACTGAGATCCAGCACGCATTCCATGATGTCCTGCTCATCCCTACTGGGGCCCTGCACACGTTTTGTGATGTCCTGCACACTCTTACTGAGGTCCTGCACACTTTCGACGACGTCCTCCTCACCACTACTGGAGTCCTGCACAGGTTCCATGATGTCCTGCACACTCATACTGAGATCCTGCACACTCCTACTGAGGTCCTACACACACTCTACGACGTCCTGCACACCCCTACTGAGGTCCTGCACAGGTTCCATGATGTCCTGCACACTACTACTAAGGTCCTGCACACGTTCCACAATGTCCTGCACACTCCTACTGAGGTCCTGCACACATTTTATACGGCGTCCTGCACACCCCTACTGAGATCCAGCACGCATTCCATGATGTCCTGCTCATCCCTACTGGGGCCCTGCACACGTTTTGTGATGTCCTGCACACTCCTACTGAGGTCCTGCACACTTTCGACGACGTCCTCCTCACCACTACTGGAGTCCTGCACAGGTTCCATGATGTCCTGCACACTCATACTGAGATCCTGCACACATTCTACGACGTCGTGCATCCCCCTACTGGGGTCTTGCACAGGTCCCATGATGTCCTGCACACTCCAACTGAGGTCCTGCACACATTCGACGACGTCCTGCACACTCCTACTGAGGTCCTGCACATATTCGACGACGTCCTGAACACCCCTACTGGGGTCCTGCACAGGTTCCATGACGTCCTGCACTCTCCCACTAAGGTCCTGCACACTCCTACTAAGGTCCTGCGCGCATTCTCGGAGTCCTGCACACCCCTACTGAGGTCCTGCACACATTCGACGACGTCCTGCACACTCCTACTGAGGTCCTGCACATATTCGACGACGTCCTGCACACTCCTACTGAGGTCCTGCACAGGTGCCATGATGTCCTGCACAATCCTACTGAGGTCCTGCACACAATCCACGACGTCCTGCACACCCCTACTGAGGTCCTGCACAGGTTTCATGATGTCCTGCACACTACTAAGGTCCTGCACACGTTCCACGATGTCCTACACACCCCTACTGAGGTCCTGTTCTAGTTCCATGACGTCCTGCACACCCCTACTGGGGTCCTGCACAGGTCCCATGATGTCTTGCACACCCCTACTGTTAGAAAATTTGCCCAGGCAACAGAACAGCTCTGCCTTGAAGGCTCCTAATCGGTGCCTGCAAGGTAGTGCCTATTCAGGGTCCCTCCACCAGCTATGCCACTGCATCAACCTCCCGTTGCGGTGTCTCAACCAAGAGGCAACGGCTCCCAAACCCGGTCCGGAGGTACCTCAACCCTGCCGTGACGGTGCCTGAATCTGGCTGCGACGGTGCCCGATTCCGGCCGCGACGGTGCCTGAAACCGTCTGCCCCGACTTGGTCTGCTAAGGGCCTATTCATACTTCCAACCTCTAGCTCTGCCAGAGCGGCCCGCGCGGAAAAAGTGGTGAGCATGAATAAAAACGCAACCTCCCGCGCCTCCCTCCTCTCCCGCCCCTCCTTCCCCGCCACAGTGGTGTCTCTGGAGCATTCATACTCCCCTCTCGCGCCGGCAAGGCATTTGTTGGTAGCATTACTTGTTGCACTAAATTACGTCATATAAGTGTAGCGGGGCCTCAGTGAAAGCGCGCAATACGCCATAGAAAGTGTGCGGGACCCAAGTGGGAGTGCGTCGGGCGTCGTAGAAAGTATACAGAATTGAAATAGGAGTGCGCGTTCGCAGATGTTCGGGAAAGTTGCAGTGAGGCTTGAATGTGCAATACAAGGATCAAAATGCACGTCTACACGCGGAATGTGAGCAAGAAACCGACAAGGCTGTCGTGCGATTATGAATCTTGGCTCAAATCTAGTTGGAGGGGGGCCTCCCAAGATTCAACCCTAAAAATTAAAGTTGCCCCCGATATGGGTTTTCCGATAGCGTTATCAGTCATTGTCTATTTAGAAAATCTATAGAATTCATCCCTGCATAGCCTTTACATATAACAAAAATAACGTATCTTATCAAACTTATCAAAGACCACCCGCATTGCTTCATTTCTAAAAACAAACCCACTAATTTTCCGCCCTTCTTGCTCTGCCATGGCGGTGTCTCTGGAGTATTCATACTTCACTGGCGGAGCGTGAGGAGCGGGTGGTCGTGTTTTCATTCATACTCACCTCTTTTGCCGAGCGGGCCGCTCTGGCAGACCGAGAGGTTGGAAGTATGAATAGGCCCTAAAAGGGCGTAATCTTCGCAGAGGTCTGCGGTGAGGAACCACCCTCCTCAGAACGTCGGAGGGCCGTGTGCCCGGGAATTTCCGACCAAGGGCGAGCGGCGGGGGCCATGTTTTGCGAGCGGAGAATCATCAGGCGCGAGGCGGGGGCGCACCAAATTTTGTTAGCTCGGTCCTGCAGGGAAAATTCGAAACAGAGGAAAACATGTTCGCTCAGGCAAATCGTATTACACGTTGAACGCTAGAATCAAACCCGTGCCACATACGGAGCACAATTTTATCATAAGTTCACTGCAGGCAGCCTCGAGTAAGTACTTACATCATCGCGCACTTCGCGCGGTGGCAGTAAGGTAAGTTTCCAAGTCTATCGATTAGACATGAATGGGACACCCACCATGGAGTTTGGAAAATTTTGGAGAAGGGTATAGCATCCGCTCAGGGTGTGGGAGGGATGGTTCCCGGAGATCGTTATACAAGGAACCAATCATTTAAGCGATGACGACGTAAAGATGTTCTGCCGGGCCCCGCACCCCTTTGCTTGGATGTCCGGGCGTCGCGCCCATTATGAGTCATGGGGCTGGGGCGGGGACCTGTTGGGCGCCAGGCGCGGAGGGGGGCCCCGCCTCGCTGAGTGGTGGGTACGGGGACGCGGCCCTCCGACGTTCTGAGTCCCTGCAGATTGCGGCGAAAACCGCACCACCCCCAAGCCGTGAGGATCCCCTATTCCTCAGCGGTCAAAATTAAGCTGGCCTCCGCAGAGGGACTCGAAGTCACCTTCCAGAGCCGGCATCAGAATGCCGAATGAGGACTCGAGTGAGATGAGGCACCTTTTATACCGGCTGTGCTCATGGTAAACACATTAACACGTGATCATTCGCTCTACCATGTTTTTTCACGTCTGCCACTGCAACCGTGCCTGCGGTCAAGTGGTTTCGCAACTCTCTCTGACTTATCAGCCTGCTGACTAGTGTAGCGGTGGCGTCTCGGTGATATCGCGAAGCCGGCGCGAAACTGTTGCGGACAAGAAGGAATCTTTCAAAATTCCGGCGCCGTTGCTACAGTGTCGCGGCACGGGCTCGGATCACTGTGCCGTAGCTACATAGGCCCGGCACAGTCTCGGGTTGCTATGCCGTCCCGCCACGGTTAATGCAAATTTTCTCAGAGTAGTGGTGTCCTGCACACGTTCTGTGATGTCCTGCACACTTTTACTAAGGTCCTACACACATTCCATGATGTCCTGCTTATCCTTACTGGCGTCCTGCACACGCTTCATGATATCCTGCACACTCCTACTGATGTCCTGCACACATTCCATGATGTCCTGCACACCCCTACTGAGGTCCTGCACAGGTTCCATGATGTCCTGCACACTACTACTAAGGTCCTGCGCACGTTTCACGGTGCTCTGCACACTTTTACTGAGGTCCTGCACACATTCTACGGCGTCCTGCACACCCTACTGAGGTCCTGCACAGGTTCCATGATGTCCTGCACACTCCTACTGAGGTTCTGCACACATTCTACGCCGTCCTGCACACCTCTACTGAGGTCCTGCTGTAGTTCCATGACGTCCTGTACACCCCTACTGGGGTCTTACACAGGTCCCATAATGTCCTGCACACTCCTACTGAGGTCCTGCACACATTCTACGGCGTCCTGCACACCTCTACTGAGGTCCTGCTGTAGTTTCATGACGTCCTGCACACCTCTACTGGGAACCTACACAGATCCCATGATGTCCTGCACTCTCCTACTAAGGTATTGCACACTCCTACTGAGGTTCTGCACACATTCTGTGACGTCCTGCACACCCCTACTGAGGTCCTGTACAGGCAACATGATGTCCTGCACAATACTACTAAGGTCCTGCGCACGTTCCACGGTGCTCTGCACACTTCTACTGAGGTCCTGCACACATTCCATGATGTCCTGCACACCCCTACTGAGGTCCTGCACAGGTTCCATGATGTCGTGCACACTACTACGGAGGTACTGCATAGGTTCCATGATGTTCTGCACACTTCTACTGAGGTTCTGCACACACTCTGCGACGTCCTGCACACCTCTACTGAGGTCCTGCTGTAGTTCCATGACGTCCTGCACACCCCTACTGGGGTCCTGCACAGTTCCCATGAGGTCCTGCACACTACTACTGAGGTCCTGCACAGGTTCCATGATGTCCTGCACACTCCTACTGCGGTCTCGCATAGTCAACCGACGGTTCAGCACACCCTGAGACGCCTTCTTATCGATGGTGCGCATGGAACGAATACGCGCCGCGCTCAAGAGCATCTCTTTCACACGGCATCCTCTTCCGAGCCGGACGTTTAAAGTACACCACCCTAGAGAGCAAGGTGTTTATATGGAGTCTAAGAAAACAATGACTGATAAAGAAAAAACCCATCATTTTCATAAACTAAGAGGCCGTTTACCGAGTTTGAACCGCCCCTCAGATATTGGGAATGGCGGACCGCCGGCATTTGCTTGGCGGGCAGAAACCATTCCCGGTGTCGAACAGCCATTAGCCGGCAGTCCGCCAAATCCCTGCCAGCGGTCCGCCAGGACGTTGGCCGACCGCTGGCAGTGTTTTGGCTGATAGCTGGCAGCCAGCTTTCGAGCAATCATTTGCCAGCGGTCCGCCAGTCTCTTGGTAGATCGATGAGTCGAGGTGGGTCCCTCACCACAGATAGGAGATCGCCTACGCAGCGGTCTGAGGTGGGGGACCCACCCTATCCCCCCTTAGCCGTGGGGACTTGCTTCTCAGCTGCCAAAAATATGCTGGCCTCTGTAAAGTGGCTTCAGGTCACCTTCCAGGGCCGGCATCAAAGTGCCGAGTGAGCACTCATTGGACTTAATCGCCTTACTAGCGAGACCTAGCGAAGTTTTCGCTCACAGAAACTTTTGCATGAGCCAACTACCTGACACGGATTAGTTTGTTAGAACGATGGTGAATGACTACCGTCTACCCGAAAGTTGCTGTACGTATGGACTCTCCTGAGCAGAGTAGGGTGCCGTACATTTACAGCAGGCCGTGAGGGTATCAAAATGTAGGATCATAAAGCAAAACATAAGAAGCCAGCGGTAAATCGTCGGTTGCTACGTCGCTACCCACTGCCCTTTCTTCCAATTTGTAAAGTTCACAAGCGATTATTCTCGCTTTATCGTCTCTATCATGATAAGGAAAAATGCATTCTCATACTATATGATGTTTCCCTAATTGACCAACATCAAGCCCTTGTTCTCAATGAATGAAATTACTGGCTGGTTGTTCATGTTTTTGTGGTGCAGATTTTGATAAGCTCAGACTTGCAACATATATCGCTCCAGCCGCGAAGCGGCTGGAGAGGTTTGGTTTTGCCTGGCACTTGTGATCACTTAGATTTTGGTAAAGTAGTTAATAAAACCTGTAAAACAAATTTTCTAGAGATTTCCTTCTGGATATAAGTGAGAGAGTATAGAAGACACCCGCTGACAAAATTTGAGCCAAATCGATTGAAAATTAACAAAGTTAGATCGGCGGAAGCTTAGCTAAAATTCGCGTTTTTTCTTGTAACGCGTCCCTCGTGTCCTGTTCCTCGTCCCTCGTCCCTCGTCCCTCGTCCCTCGTTCCTCGTTCCTCGTTCCTGCCACTAGCCACTGCCAGTGGTCGCAGGCTATCAGTACATAGGGCATCTGATGACGTCATCAGGGTGTCATGTAAAGTACATAGGGCATCTGATGACGTCATCAGGATGTCATGTAAAGTACATAGGGCATCTGATGACGTCATCAGGGTGACATGTAAAGTACATAGGGCATCTGATGACGTCATCAGGGTGTCATGTAAAGCACATAGGGCATCTGATGACGTCATCAAGATGTCATGTAAAGTACATAGGGCATCTGATGACGTCATAAGGGTGTCATGTAAAGTACATAGGGCATCTGATGACGTCATCAGGGTGTCATGTAAAGTACATAGGGCATCTGATGACGTCATCAGGATGTCATGTAAAGTACATAGGGCATCTGATGACGTCATCAGGGTGGCAGGTAAAGTACATAGGGCATCTGATGACGTCATAAGGGTGTCATGTAAAGCACATAGGGCATCTGATGACGTCATCAAGATGTCATGTAAAGTACATAGGGCATCTGATGACGTCATAAGGGTGTCACGTAAAGTACATAGGGCATCTGATGACGTCATCAGGGTGTCATGTAAAGTACATAGGGCATCTGATGACGTCATCAGGATGTCATGTAAAGTACATAGGGCATCTGATGACGTCATCAGGTGTCACGTAAAGTACATAGGGCATCTGATGACGTCATCAGGTGTCATGTAAAGTACATAGGGCATCTGATGACGTCATCAGGTGTCATGTAAAGTACATAGGGCATCTGATGACGTCATCAGGGTGTCATGTAAAGTACATAGGGCATCTGATGACGTCATCAGGGTGTCATGTAAAGTACATAGGGCATCTGATGACGTCATCAGGGTGTCATGTAAAGTACATAGGGCATCTGATGACGTCATCAGGGTGTCATGTAAAGTACATAGGGCATCTGATGACGTCGTCAGGATGTCATGTAAAGTACATAGGGCATCTGATGACGTCATCAGGGTGTCATGTAAAGTACATAGGGCATCTGATGACGTCATCAGGGTGTCATGTAAAGTACATAGGGCATCTGATGACGTCATCAGGGTGTCATGTAAAGTACATAGGGCATCTGATGACGTCATCAGGGTGTCATGTAAAGTACATAGGGCATCTGATGACGTCATCAGGATGTCATGTAAAGTACATAGGGCATCTGATGACGTCATCAGGGTGTCATGTAAAGTACATAGGGCATCTGATGACGTCATCAGCGTGTCATGTAAAGTACATAGGGCATCTGATGACGTCATCAGGGTGTCATGTAAAGTACATAGGGCATCTGATGACGTCATCAGGATGTCATGTAAAGTACATAGGGCATCTGATGACGTCATCAGTATGTCATGTAAAGTACATAGGGCATCTGATGACGTCATCAGGATGTCATGTAAAGTACATAGGGCATCTGATGACACGTCTTCAGGGTGTCATGTAAAGTACATAGAGCATCTGATGACGCCATCAGGTGTCATGTAAAGTACATAGGGCATCTGATGACGTCATAAGGGTGTCACGTAAAGTACATAGGGCATCTGATGACGTCATCAGGGTGTCATGTAAAGTACATAGGGCATCTGATGACGTCATCAGGATGTCATGTAAAGTACATAGCATCTGATGACGTCATCAGGTGTCATGTAAAGTACATAGGGCATCTGATGACGTCATCAGGGTGTCACCTAAAGTACATAGGGCATCTGATGACGTCATCAGGGTGTCATGTAAAGTACATAGGGCATCTGATGACGTCATCAGGATGTCATGTAAAGTACATAGGGCATCTGATGACGTCATCAGGGTGTCATGTAAAGTACATAGGGCATCTGTTGACGTCATCAGGGTGTCATGTAAAGTACATAGGGCATCTGATGACGTCATCAGGGTGTCATGTAAAGTACATAGGGCATCTGATGACGTCATCAGGGTGTCATGTAAAGTACATAGGGCATCTGATGACGTCATCAGGGTGTCATGTAAAGTACATAGGGCATCTGATGACGTCATCAGGGTGTCATGTAAAGTATATAGGGCATCTGATGACGTCATCAGGGTGTCATGTAAAGTACATAGGGCATCTGATGACGTCATCAGGATGTCATGTAAAGTACATAGGGCATCTGATGACGTCATCAAGGTGTCATGTAAAGTACATAGGGCATCTGATGACGTCATAAGGGTGTCATGTAAAGTACATAGGGCATCTGATGACGTCATCAGGTGTGTCATGTAAAGTACATAGGAGCATCTGATGACGTCATCAGGGTGTCATGTAAAGTACATAGGGCATCTGATGACGTCATCAGGATGTCATGTAAAGTACATAGGGCATCTGATGACGTCATCAGGGTGTCATGTAAAGTACATAGGGCATCTGATGACGTCATCAGGGTGTCATGTAAAGTACATAGGGCATCTGATGACGTCACCAGGGTGTCATGTAAAGTACATAGGGCATCTGATGACGTCATCAGGATGTCATGTAAAGTACATAGGGCATCTGATGACGTCATCAGTATGTCATGTAAAGTACATAGGGCATCTGATGACGTCATCAAGGTGTCATGTAAAGTACATAGGGCATCTGATGACGTCTTCAGGGTGTCATGTAAAGTACATAGAGCATCTGATGACGCCATCAGGGTGTCATGTAAAGTACATAGGGCATCTGATGACGTCATCAAGGTGTCATGTAAAGTACATAGGGCATCTGATGACGTCATAAGGGTGTCATGTAAAGTACATAGGGCATCTGATGACGTCATCAAGGTGTCATGTAAAGTACATAGGGCATCTGATGACGTCATCAGGGTGTCATGTAAAGTACATAGGGCATCTGATGACGCCATCAGGGTGTCATGTAAAGTACATAGGGCATCTGATGACGTCATCAGGGTGTCATGTAAAGTACATAGGGCATCTGATGACGTCATCAGGGTGTCACGTAAAGTACATAGGGCATCTGATGACGTCATCAGGGTGTCACGTGAAGTACATAGGGCATCTGATGACGTCATCAGGGTGTCATGTAAAGTACATAGGGCATCTGATGACGTCATCAGGATGTCATGTAAAGTACATAGGGCATCTGATGACGTCATCAGGGTGTCATGTAAAGTACATAGGGCATCTGATGACGTCATCAGGGTGTCACGTGAAGTACATAGGGCATCTGATGACGTCATCAGGGTGTCATGTAAAGTACATAGGGCATCTGATGACGTCATCAGGATGTCATGTAAAGTACATAGGGCATCTGATGACGTCATCAGGGTGTCATGTAAAAAGTACATAGGGCATCTGTTGACGTCATCAGGGTGTCATGTAAAGTACATAGGGCATCTGATGACGTCATCAGGGTGTCATGTAAAGTACATAGGGCATCTGATGACTTCATCAGGATGTCATGTAAAGTACATAGGGCATCTGATGACTTCATCAGGATGTCATGTAAAGTACATAGGGCATCTGATGGCTTCATCAGGATGTCATGTAAAGTACATAGGGCATCTGATGACGTCATCAGGATGTCATGTAAAGTACACATAGCATCTGATGACGTCATCAGAACGTCGTGCCAAGTGCATAAAGCATCTGGTGACGTCATCAGGACGTCGTGCCAAGGTGGTGCCAAGTGCATAGGGCATTTTCTGACATCATCAGGACGTCGTGGAAAGTGAGTAGCGCTTCATTTGTAGCGTGCGCAACAAGGTTGTTGCTTACTGATTATTATAGCAATCCATGCTATTCGAGAATTATTGAAGATTTTTCAGGGATATTACTTCGTAATATCAATAAAAAGTGAACAATTCTATCAAAAAGGGGTCTTCCAAGCAAAAGAGGTTTGGCTGGCGTCAGAAACGTTCCAACAAAAAGGGAACAATAGGTAAGTAGAATGAGGAGAGTCTACAAAAAGTGAACAATATTTTCTGAGACTGATTTTCCTGGCCGATACTTCTAAACAGCAAAACAAACCGTTGCGGTGTTCTACACGGAAGCACTCTGTAGTTCCAAAACTCGTCTTGACTACACGAGAACCGTTAAAAAGTATGTGCATGTAAACCTAATACTTACCATCAGAATAGAAGATGATGCCAAAAACACAGACGGACGGTTAGCTCCAGCTGCTACGAGAAGCGAAACCAAAGTGCAGCATCTAATGAGAATATTTTCTTATATTCTCGTCAACGAATAGAAGTCCATTCTTGGAAACCATTGAACTCTTCCTCTAGAAGTACCACAACGGTTTGTTTTTGCTGTTAAGAAGTATCGGCCAGGAAAATCAGTCTCAGAAAATATTGTTCACTTTTTGTAGACTCTCCTCATTCTACTTACCTATTGTTCCCTTTTTGTTGGAACGTTTCTGACGCCAGCCAAACCTCTTTTGCTTGGAAGACCCCTTTTTGATAGAATAAAACTGGTTTTTGGAAGTTAGGGATTCGAAATGACTGAGCGGTTGCAATGAGTGGCGAACAAAGAAGGTGCGGAAGTGGAGCTGCTGCTTGTATCTTAAAACTGGCAAGAACATGTCTCAGGAGTTCTGCGTCAATCTCAAAATGCGTCGCACGCTTCTCAAGATTCATGTTTTCCTATCTATTTCTTCTCCACAAGAGGTTAAGATTTAGCATTAAATAATTGAAAAAACTTTTTTCAAATTCTACACTCTTGGTGACGTCCTGCACACTCCCACTGCGGTCCTGCTAACTCTTGATAACCTGCACACTCCCACTCGGGACCTGTGCATTTCCTATGACGCCCTGCACACTTCAACTGGGGACCTGCGCACTCTCTATGACGTCCTGCACACTCCCGTTAGGGTTCTTCACACTTTCTATGACGAACTGCACCCTACCATTTGGGTCCTGCACACTTTCTGTGACGTGCTGCACACTCCCGTTGGGGTCCTGCACACATTCAATGACGTCCTGCACACTCCCACTGGGGTACTGCACATTCCTAATTAGGACCTGCGCACTTTCTATGACGTCCTGCACACTCCGATTAGGGTCCTGCACACTTTCTAGGACGTCTTGCACACCCTCACTGGGGTCCTGCAACCTCTTATGACGCCCTGCACACCCCCACTGGGGTCCTGCACACTTTCTATGACGTCTTGCACACTCCTACTGGGGTCCTGCACACCCTCTATTACGCCCTGCACACTTCCGCAGGGGTCCTGCATACTTTCTATGACGTCTTGCACACCCTCACTGGGGTCCTGCACACCTTTTATGACGCCCTGCACACCGCCACTGGGGTCCTGCACACTTTCTATGACGTCTTGCACACTCCCACTGGGGTCCTGCACACTTTATATGACGACCTGCACACTCCCACTGGGGTCCTGCACACTTTCTATGACGCCCTGCACACTCCCACTGGGGTCCTGCACGTTTTCTATGACGTCCTGCACACTTCCGCTGAGGTCCTGCCCATTCCTACTTAGGACCTGCGCACTTTCTATGACGTCCTGCACACTCCGATTAGGGTCCTGCACACTTTCTATGACGTCTAACACACCCTCACTGTGGTCCTGCGCCACCTCTTATGACGCCCTGCATTTTTTGGATCGCTAAACGACTCGCAGAAGTTATCATGACCCACGGCCAAAAGTGCGCTCCACGGACAAACTCGGTTGCCCCGAGGCACGTAAGAGGTGACTCGGGCTGATTTTTTGGTAATCGATAAATGTCGCACCCACCTAAATGTTGGTACCATTTCATACAAGTTTTGATCGGCAATTCCTAAGATATGCGGGACACATGCACACACACATACACACACACACACACACACACACACACACACACACACAAACACACACACACACACACACACACACACACACACACACACACATCGGGACATAACTGCTTTAAGTATAATGATATACCGACTCGGCTTATCAGTGAAATCAGAGATCAAACTATAACATGTTAAAACGTGAGTAGTCGTCAACTCTCTCGAGTGCCAGCCATGTGACGACTCAGTGCCAAGCGAAGGCCACTGGGCGGTTATGCGCCAGCCAAGTGCCGATTGGTGGATAACTGCGTTTTTATGCGCTCGGTAATTTCGAGGTTTGATTGTCCTTGCTAGCTGAATGCAATTTATCACGCAGCTTTCAGGCAGCTGGCACCTTTTCGCCAGCGGTCCGCCGCTAGCTCTATTTGAGATGCCAAAGATGAGCCAGCTGTCGGCCTCGTAATTACCAATTGCCAGCTGAGTACCAGTTATCACCCAGCTGTTATGCAACTGGCACATATTCGCCAGCCGTCTGTCGGTGGCATTAAAGGCAGTGTTCACGATGATTTTCGTCCCCGAGTTTTTCACATAAGACAACGCGTTGGCCTCCAAGCGTTACCAAAGTTACAAAGAAACGGCGAGAAACGCATTAAAACGTCGTATTTTAGTGACATTATTCTATAAATTGGACTAGTTGTCCGGTTGGATGAACATGTTCACGGTGGTTGTCACCGGTGGGAAATTGGGTCAATCAAAAATACAAGAATAGTTTATGCAAAACAGGATTAGTTAGGGCCCTAAGGAGAGAACGGAGCAATAGAGAGTAGAGAATTGCAAAGGACGGGTCCACAAAATATTTCATTGTCACAACAAACAGTTCCTGTGATACTTAAGAGGCGGGGTGATACTTAAGGATTTCGCGTACTTCTGGTACGTTTTTCTCGATTTCCACGTCATTTTAGCACTACCCGGGGGCCACTTAATAAATATAACGGAGGCCGAGGCGGTGGTGGAGAACGTTTTTGCGTACTTTGAGAGGTCATAACTTTAGAAAGCGAGGACCAGTTAGGATGAGAAGTGGAACACATACGTAATTTCTTGCAGCGCATCGAATGGTGTGCAGCTCATACCTCTGGTGACGGTATGAATAGGTAATCTCATTGTAGGGCATCCGCGCGGGAAGGGATCAAAGCCAAATCCTGTTGCGCGCTTCGCGCGCACCACAATTAGGTAAGAATGTGAGATGTGAATACGAAAGCGTTTTCAGAGTTCAAAAAAAGTCCGTTCAATAAAGTTACAAGCATCGGACGTTTTTTTCCAAGTTTGCCCATTGCTCCCCGTTTTTACAAATCTTAGCGCGGGTATTGTAGTTGCAGTGGTTTTATCTTGCCCCGTTGTAGGTTTTTTGTTGTGGCGGTCCCTTTCATTTACACTACTGCTCGTAAGATTTGGTCAGAAAGTGCGCGAGGACGCGTTTTCGCGTCTTCTTCGTCTTTTTGAACAATTCGCTACAAACTCAACTTTGTGCAAAAGTGGGCTGATCCTCATGATCCTGGCGCTGAGGGCTATCCAATGGTATTCCTTGAGAACTATAGAAGTTTCGCAATCAACCAACTCTGTATGTACGGTAGACACATGAAAACGCAGACAGAGAAAGGTCGAGCCCCTTTAGCGACGGTACCGCAATTACAAACCGGTTGACTGCAAAACTTCTATACTTTTCAACGATACCTCCACAAAGACTATACCACTGGGTAACCCTCAACAACAGGATCATGAATATCATCCTAACTTCGCTTGAAAATGAGTTTGAAGAGATTTATTCAAAGAAGGTCAAAAAACGCGGAAACGCGTTTTTGCGCGCTTCCTTACCAAATCATAATGTAGTAACACCCTTTTCATTATTTGTCGCAGCGGCAAATGACGCTCTCAAAATGAGAGCTACAGCGAAATCGGAGTTTCAGATTATTTCGTAACTGGATCGAAGTGAAACGCTGACTTCGCTGCTAATGGGAATGCTGGCTAAGTGCTCAGCTTGGCAATGAATCCCCGTTTGATACTGGTACCCATTATATGAAACGCGCCGAACGCCGCTACTGTGACAATAATGCTGAGAAGCATTTTTGCCATCAGCGCGGCGTTTGCAGCGTTTCACCATAGAGATACCGTTGATCGGTAGCCCACCCAAACTTTTTGCCGGCATTCACATGTGCAACGAAGTTTTCTGTCTACTTCCACCTGGCTTCGTAATACTCAAAGGCGCTTACGTCGTTGTAGCTCAAAGTACGACGTTGGCAGCGGCGACAAGAATGAGAAGGACATGAAGTTTTTAGATGGTTCCTAATTCATATTAATACCTGAAATGATTTGAATTCCCTTATTCAGCAAAGCTCAAGTGAATCGGGTACGATGGGAAGCAGTACTAGGCAGAGCGCTGGAAGAAAACGGAAGAAGGCCAGGAAAAAAGCAAAGAGAACAAGAAAATCGCGTGAGGCTGCTGAACGCCAACCAGGGAATGAAGGTGAATTTAGTTATCAAATATTTTGAACAAAATACATACGTGCATTATCAGTTGAATGAGCAGCAAATCATCATTTTCTTTCCGCGAAAGCGACGTCTTTTCCAATATCTATGTATACGTATCTCCAACGCCATGCATTCTCTATATTTCGTAATTCTAGTTGGGAGAGCAGTCCAACGGTTGCTCGCTAACTAATAAGATTCAAACTTGACGAAAGGGTTAAAAATGTGATTTTAAGATTCATTAGGGTACTGTATACATGGATTCCTCGCAGAGTTTGGTTTAGCGAATGGACGGATCTGCGGAGCATCGATTTCGATTGAAACCCCACTAACCGGTGGTGTCGCTGACGCAGCACGATCCACCGCAGTGAGCGCACCTGGTCCATTCGCTCTACCGACTTTGACAAAAGGCCTTTATTGCCACTACCTGGCATGGCATCCCTTGCTCTAAACACCTTGCGCACTTTCACATTTGAGGAAGGTGTTATCATCACCACGCGTGCACTGCCTCGCTCAAAAAGCGAAGTCTTTCGAAACAAAATAAAAACAGTTGAGCAACCGAGAGGGTTGGAGAGAACATAAAAATTGAGACTAGGCGGGCGCGTCGAGCGGCCGTTACGATGGGTAATTTGCGGACTTTCAAATCGATAAGCAGGAGTCTGAGACGCTTGATGAATACTTCTCCCAGTAAGCTGTATCGAGCATCAGGTAAGCTCGTCCAAAAATAACTCCGCGACTACCGCTCGAATACCACACCGACCGCGTAGGCGAACAGTCTCGTTCAGATATGCCTTAAAGGCACAGTTCAACCTCGTAATTGTGGTGAGCGCGAAGCGCTCACCAGGATTTGGCTTTGATCTCTTCCCGCGCGGATGCCCTACAATGAGATCACCTATTCATACCGTCAACAGAGGTATAAGCTGTACACTATTCGACGCGCTGCAAGAAATTACATATGTGTGCAACTTTTCATCCCAACTGGTCCCCGCTTTCTAAAGTTATGACCTCTCAAAGTACGCAAAAACGTTCTCCACCACCGCCTCCGCCTCCGCCTCCGCCTCCGCCTCCGCCTCCGCCTCCGCCTCCGCCTCCGCCTCCGCCTCCGCCTCCGCCTCCGCCTCCACCTCCGTCCGTCGAAAACCATTTTTTTGGAAGGCGTGGACCAAATCGCTCGAAAATTTGTGACTAGAGGTAATCGGCGACGGGAATGACGAAAATAAATGTCAGAACTCACCATAATGACTTCTGAGCCCCTAACGGGCGTTTGAAACTCGGAAACCGGCCTCTCAAGAATAGTTTATAAAATGGTGGGTTTTTCTTTATCAGTCATTGTTTTCTTAGACTCCATATAAACACCTTGCTCTCCAGGGTGGTGTACTTTGAACGTCCGGCTCGGAAGAGGACGCTGTGCGGGTTGATGTACTTGACCGCGGCGCGTATTCGTTCAAAGCGCACCATCGATAAGAAGGCGTCGCAGGATGTGCTGAAGTGTCGGTTGACTATGTGAGACCTCAGTAGGGGTGTGCAGGACGTCGTAGAATGTGGGCAGGGCCTCAGTAGGAGCATGCAGGACATCATCGAACGTGTGCAAGACCTCAGTAGGAGTGTGCAGGACATCATGTAACGTGTGCAAGACCTTAGTAGGAGTGTGCAGGACATCATGGAACCTGTGCAAGACCTCAGTAGGAGTGTGCAGGACATCATGGAACGTGTGCAGGACCCCAGTAGGAGTGTGCAGGACATCATGGAACGTGTGCAAGACCTTAGTAGGAGTGTGCAGGACATCATGGGACCTGTGCAAGACCTCAGTAGGAGTGTGCAGGACATCATTGTACCTGCGCAGGACCTCAGTAGGAGTGTGTAGGACATCATTGTACCTGCGCAGAACCTCAGTAGGAGTGTGCAGGACATCATGGAACGTGTGAAGAAGACCTCAGTAGGAGTGTACAGGACATCCTGGAACGTGTGCAGGACCGTAGTAGGAGTGGGCAGGACATCATTGGACGTGTGCAAGACCTTAGTAGGAGTGGGCAGGACATCATGGGACGTGTGCAGCACCCCAGTAGGGGTGTGCAGGACGTCGTAGAATGTGTGCAGACCTTAGTAGGAGTGTGCAGGACATCATAGGACCTGGGCAGGACCCCAGTAGGGGTGTGCAGGACCTCAGTAGGAGTGTGCAGGACATTATGGTACCTGTGCAGGACCTCAGTAGGAGTGTGCAGGACATCATGGGCCTGTGCAGGACTCCAGTAGGGGTGTGCAGGTCGTCGTAGAATGTGTGCAGGACCTCAGTAGGAGTGTGCAGGACCTTAGTAGGAGTGTGCAGGACATCATGGGCCCTGTGCAGGACCCCAGTAGGAGTGTGCAGGACATCATGGGACCTGTGCAGGACCCCAGTAGGGGTGTGCAGGACCTCAGTAGGAGTGTGCAGGACATTATGGGACCCGCGCAGGACCCCAGTAGGGGTGTGCAGGACCTCAGTAGGAGTGTGCAGGACATTATGGGACCCGCGCAGGACCCCAGTAGGGGTGTGCAGGACGTCGTAGAATTTGTGCAGGACCTCAGTAGGACTGTGCAGGACCTTAGTAGGAGTGTGCAAGACATCATGTGACCTGTGCAGGACCCCAGTAGGGGGGTGGAGGACCTCAGTAGGAGGCTGCAGGGCATTATGGAACGTGTGCAAGACCTTAGTAGGAGTGTGCAGGACATCATGGGACCTGTGCAGGACCCCAGTAGGGGTGTGCAGGACGTCGTAGAATGTGTGCAGAACCTCAGTGGGAGTGTGCAGGACCTTAGTAGGAGTATGCAGGACATCATGCGACATGTGCAGAACCCCCAGTAGGGATGTGCAGGACGTCGTAGAATGTGTTCAGGACCTCAGTAGGAGTGTGCAGGACCTTAGTAGGAGTGTGCAGGACATCATGGGACCTGTGCAGGACCCCAGAAGGGGTGTGCAGGACGTCGTAGAATGTGTGCAGAACCTCAGTAGGAGTGTGCAGGACATCATGGGACCTTGCAGGACCCCAGTAGGAGTGTGCAGGACGTCGTAGAATGTGTGCAGAGACACTCAGTAGGAGTGTGCAGGACATCATGGGACCTGCGCAGGACCCCAGTAGGGGTGTGCAGGACGTCGTAGAATGTGTGCAGAACCTCAGTAGGAGTGTGCAGGACATCGTGGGACCTGTCCAGGACCCCACGAGCGGTGTGCAGGACGTCGTAGAATGTGTGCAGAACCTCAGTAGGAGTTTGCAGGACATCATGGGACCTGTGCAGGACCCCAGTAGGGGTGTGCAGGACGTCGTAGAATGTGTGCAGAGACCTCGGTAGGAGTGTGCAGGACATCATGGGACCTGTGCAGGACCCCAGTAGGGGTGTGCAGGACGTCGTAGAATGTGTGCAGAACCTCCAGTGGGGGTGTGCAGGACATCATGGGACCTGTGCAGGCCCCCAGTAGGGGTGTGCAGGACGTCGTAGAATGTGTGCAGAACCTCAGTAGGAGTGTGCAGGATATTATGGGACCTGTGCAGGACCCCAGTAGGGGTGTGCAGGACGTCGTAGAATGTGTGCAGAACCTCAGTAGGAGTGTGCAGGACATCATACGACCTGTGCAGGACCCCAGTAGGGGTGTGCAGGACGTCGTAGAATGTGTGCAGGACCTTAGTAGGAGTGTGCAGGACATCATGAAACGTGTGCAACACCCCTGTAAGGATGAGCAGGACTTCATGGAATGTGTGCAGGACATCAGTAGGAGTGTGCAGGACATCATGAAGCGTGTGCAGGACCCCAGTAGGGATTAGCAGGACGTCATGGAATGTGTGTAGGACCTTAGTAAAGTTGTGCAGGACATCATAGAACGTGTGCAGGACCCCAATAGGGGTGTGCAGGACATCAAGGAATGTGTGCAGCACCTTAGTAGGAGTGTGCAGGACATCATGAAACGTGTGCAAGACCCCTGTAAGGATGAGCAGAACTTCGTGGAATGTGTGCAGAACATCCAGTAGGAGTGTGCAGGACATCATGAAACGTGTGCAAGACCCTGTAAGGATGAGCAGGACTTCATGGAATGTGTGCTGGATCTCAGTAGGAGTGTGCAGGACCTCAGTTTAATGCTCAGGACACCGTATGCAAGCCAGGCATCCAGATCTACAAGAACGATAGTTAAGTCCGCCAGAACAGGGCCACCGTAATCTCACTCGAGTTAGCTCTAAAATTGTCTAAGTTCTGACTCCGAATTCGCTTCATCTTCCCTACAGGTGGTGATGTTTTCCTGCTTTGTAGTCCATGCAGATCCTCAACTGCTGACCTCTGGAGCAGGACGGTGTGTGAATCAAGACACACCGCTCTTCACTTCTTTTTATACTTTACCCTTGGTCAATTTTGTATCATCCAATTTGTTTACGAGAGCCGAATAACATTATTCCTAAGATTACGGTAGCCCTCTTCTGGCGCACTTAAAGGCAGTGTTCACGACAAATCTCGTTCTCGAGGTCTCGGTGTGAAACTCTAAGTTGGCAGGTGCTGTAGAGGATAGGGTCTAAGAAGGCAACGAAAACTGGCCAGAAATGAATACAAACGGCTTTGAAAGCTCTCGATGCGCCTACTTATCCCGGTCCGCCCCCGCTCGGCCGAGGTGGTGGCGCCGCACGCGTTTCGATGGCAAATTGCCAGGCAACTCTGCCGCAATTAGCATTACCGATTCGCGCAGATTTCGCGATTATCGCGCGCTTGACGAAATCAGCAGGGCCCATGATTCTCGTCCACGCCCTGAATTAAGCCGTTATTTTGACTTATTCTGGACGTTTTTCTTCGCTGTTTCTTCACTATTAGTTACCTCACGACAAAACAATCCCATTTTTGGGTCGAACTCGAGTCCGATATTCATCGTGAACACTGCCTTTAACTATCGTTCCTTTCCGAAACAGACATATGGGCCGGCGCAGACGAAGCCACATCAGCATGAACCGGTGAAGTTTGGCTAGAGCGGCTGACCCTGGGTATATCCTAGACGTGGTGGGGCCACCCAAGATTTACTCATAGAAATGATGAAAAACTCTGATAAAAGAGGCTGATACTGCGCTATCAATCATTGTTTTTATTAGAGCTCTGCGGAAATACTTCGACTGGTAGCCTCACCAATTAGCCGTTCTCGTTCATTTCATTTCTGTCTTGAATGGTGCGTCCCCCCCCCCCCCGTCTAGAATAGTGCCTAGAACCTGTACAATTGGGTCATTTTGAAGCTCATTTCTTCATTTTTCGACTTTTAAATTCAAAAAGTATATGCCTTGCATCTATTTGTAGGAAGCCGCGTTGCAACAATTATCTTGCAGTCTTAGCAACGGAGCGGTTGTCTCCTCATTTCTACCACTATGTTTTCGAAAAAAAACAACAACTTGACTTTTAGAGATTGACGATGTTTTAGAAGGGAAACCCTTGAAAAATGTTGTGAAATTTCTGAAAGTTGGGCTGCGCAGAAAAGGTCAAGGATTTGGCATTGCTCTAAAATGTCGTGAAATTGTTCCATTAGATTTGGCTATCAAAGTGGTTTTCTAAATGTAGTGAAATTGTTGAATCGATTTGGCTGTTGTTGGTATATGAAGATAACATAATCATTAAATGTAGTGAAATTGTTGCAAACGGATTTGGCAGGAGCTCTATGAATTATCACAGTCAAATCACGCGTCAGAAGGGGTTTTTCTTGGAGCGCATATTGAACCAAATGAGAACAAGAATAAGTCTAGCAGCAAAAACGTTTCCATACAATGTGAATCGTGAAAGCGTTGAGGACACGAAGACATAGCGTCAGTAGCTAATAAATTGTGTTACATTTCGTTTTCGTGATTTTTATCTAATCAGTGAGGGAAGAGGGAAGGTCTAGTACCTAAGTGGGAGCTACACTGAAAAGGCAGAATAACATTCGAAAACCTTATTTCTAGCCCATGAGGCCACGTTTCGTTCAGCATTGTTTACTGAGGATTATTTTTTTTCTTTTTGTCTTCATTCGCTCGCCAGAGGACCTTCTGACGCGTGATTTGACTGTGATAATTCATAGAGCTCCTGCCAAATCCGTTTGCAACAATTTCACTACATTTAATGATTATGTTATCTTCATATACCAACAACAGCCAAATCAATTCAACAATTTCACTACATTTAGAAAACCACTTTGATAGCCAAATCTAATGGAACAATTTCACGACATTTTAGAGCAATGCCAAATCCTTGACCTTTTCTGCGCAGCCCAACACGCAGCACAGAAATTGTTTTTCTGTTTTTCTGCCTATCCTGAGAGCGGTACCACTGACTCCAATGATGTCTCTCGAATCATACGAGACCCCTTAGGAACGGAGTTATGGCCCCTCAAAAATTCAGCTGCGGAAGCACGGTAGACGAGTTGTACGGGGCTTGTAACCTCCGTTACTTGCAACCGATTAATGCGAGTTCGCTTGCATAAAGAGAGAGGCAGAGAATGAAGGGAAGAACGGGGATACTGATCCGAAACCTTCGCTCATCTTGCCACTGTTAAGCTCGAAAAATCGTATAAGGGGCGTGCCAAAGTGACTTCCTGATGTGGGAGCACTAGAGTGGCTTCCTCCTATATCTCGCTTATCGGAGGAATTTAGAGCTTGCGCTTGGCAGGCGCTATACAGGTTTCAGCGTGGAACCGTTTTCAAGATAGACAAAAAACAGAAAACCGATTTTGAGGCTGGACTGTGCCTTCAAGTGCGCTGATGGTCTGAACGTAGGGAATAACGGCTTGATTCACAACATTTCGCGCTGCTAAGCTTTTCACGCAAAACTATGCAAAACGCTTACGTTTAGTCAAGTTGTCTAGCATTTCAGCCAAAGAGATTGGCGGACCGCCGGCATTAGCTTGGCGAGCAAAAACTCTTCCCGGTGTCAGACAGCCATTAGCCGGCGGTCTGCTAAAACTATGCCATCGGTCCTCCAGGACGTTGGTCGACCGCTGGCAGTCCCTTGGCTACTGCCTGGCACTCCCACTAATAAGCAATAGCTTGGCTGCGGTCCGCCAGTCTCTTAGCAGACCGATGGGCCTATATGGGTCTCTCAAAGCAAACCATTGAGTAGGAGACCTCCGACGCAACGGTCTGAAAAACGCACCCACCTCAACTCTCACTCCCTTCCCCCCGAGCCGTGGGAAATCTTCAATCAGTCGTCAAATATATCTTCCACTGAAGAATGACTTCTACGTCCTCTCACTAGGTGTTTTTCTCTGACTAGGGACGCTTTTTTGAGAGTTTCCAGCAGCTCGTTGGCAAAGGCCTAATAAACGAATCGTGGTGTAGACGTAGCGGTCACTGGAGCGGTCTTGCCGGGGAGAGAACCCGCCGCGCGGAAAGGGATCCAGTGTGTTGTACAGTGACTCACCGTTAACCTTCACAGTGGCTGCTGTGTGGTAACTTGTTCGGATCCGCGCGCTCACCTGAATTTTTGATAATGGGTTGAAATCTACGGGTGGGTAAATCTATATGAACGCTTGCGAGTGACACAAATTATAGAGATATCAATTTTGCTATACCTTGCGTTTTACGCGTGTGTGATGAGCTAGGATATGAAAAAAAGGTTGTAATCCTAACATTGACATTTTGCTTTGATGATTATGTCATTTCAAAATAATAGTCAAATAAGGAAAATCCGAAAAATTGCGGTTCGCCTCCTCACCGGTGAAGAATAGGCGAGAAAGGCTGAATGTAATACAGCATTAATGCGACGCGCTCAGGCTTCGCGCTCTTCTCACAATGGTGTCCGGGAATCGCGTTCTTTATGAATTAGAGGGCCGGTGTAATGAACTTTCATGCCTCGGACGCGGAGTCAAGCGCTCGCGATGCGGCACTTAGATTTGGACGCGTTAGCTACATCGCGTTTCTACATTTGCTGGAGGGATCTATCGTTTCTTACTGGAGAAACTTTTTTTTCCTGCAAATCTTCTTAAAGGCACTGTCCACGATAAGAATCGTTTTCGAGTTCCAACCAGAAAAACGATGGTTTAGAGTCTGACTGTTTCATCAGTGAAGAAAGAATCATGAAAAACGCTTCGAAACATCTAAAATCAGCTCTTCTTCTTGAAAGCCACCATTTCAACGGTGGATAAGTTGCGCGGGCATGGGCCTGAATTAGACAGCATGCGCAAATGCGCCCCAATGCTAAAACTCAGCCGCGCTCGCGCTCCAATGCTAATGTGGAAGCGGACCAAACTGTTTCTTGGAAATCTCGACCGCGAGCGGAAGGGCTAGCGCGAGCGGATTTCTGAGCCGTATGGAGCTCTTTCGGGCTCGTTTTCGTTCGTTCTTTCGACCCCAGTGCTCCAATGAGACCCTGAACTTCCGATTTCCGGCCAAAAGCCGAGAACGAAATTTGTCGTGGTCACTGCCTTTAACGCGCATTTCTGGATAATTTACTAGAATTAGCCTTATTGGCTGGCTTCCGCCGTACGCGATCAGTCCGTATCTTCACCGAGGTGAGGCGGCCTACGGTCCTCAGCCTTATTAACTCGAACACAATCCATCGAGCTGTTGCTACTCGACTTCCTACGAAGTATGTAGAGCAGCTAATAGAGTGAGGACTTTTTAAAAAGAGACCGACCGAACAAATTTCGAATAAATTCGTTCATTTTTTATTTCGAACGAACGAATTTCGAATAAATTCGTTCATTTTTTATTTCGAACGAATGAATTTCGAATAAATCCGTTTATTTTTTATTTCGAACGAACGAATTTCGAATAGATTCGTTCATTTTTTATTTCGAACGAACGAATTTCGAATAAATTCGTTCATTTTTTATTTCGAACGAACGAATTTTGAATAAATTCGTTCATTTTTCATTTCGAACGAACGAATTTTCAATAAATTCGTTCATTTTTTATTCCGAACAAACGAATTTCGAATAAATTCGTTCATTTTTTATTTCGAACGAACGAATTTCGAATAAACTCGTTCATTTTTTATTCCGAACGAACGAATATTCGAAATTCGAATATTCGAATGACGAATAATTTAGAGGCAGTGTTCACGATAAAAAAAATGTGTTTCAGTTTCCACTAGGAATGGGTAGTGCAGGGGCACACTGAAACGTTGACGTCGAAAGAACGCATGAAGCCAGGAAACGCTCCAAAAGAGCCCGAAGTTGCCACTTCGAGCGCAAGGCAAACCACAAAAGCGCAACACACGCCCACCGACGTGAAGAAATGAATGCTCGCGATCGTGAGATGAGCGATGATTTGCAATCACTAGCCCCGTTCTTCCCTACATTCTCAGCTTTTCTCTTTACTCAGGTCATTTCGCAGACATCGGCTGCAAAAGACGGAAGTTACAAGCCTTGTACAACTCGTCCACCATGTTTCCTTAGCTCAATCTTTGAGGGACCATAACTCTGTTCCCAGAAGCTCTTGTACGATTTCAGGGACATCATTGGAATCAGCATGAGTTCGTTCGTTTTTAAGATAGGGGGAAAACAGAGAAACGATTTTCATCGTGAATACTGCCTTTAAGCATTCATAGCAATATCGCGCAACTACGAAGTGAGCGGCAATAACAAGTTGAATTCTTCTTCCAAATCCTTATTTCCACCTACAAATGAAATTAATAAGGCACGACTCATCTCTAAACCTGTACGGGCTACAACGCAAAGAGTGCTACAAAATCATTTTTCCGCTCTAACTTAGCCTAAGGAGCTTATTCGAGGTGCTGAACATGAATAAGAGGTCCACTTTCGGTGCTTCGAAAGATCACGGTAAGTATAGGATAATTGTATCGTTAAAGTCTCCGATATGACCGAAATTTTGCCTAGAGAACCTACCCCAACCATCTCAGATAAAAAGGAGCTCGACGCTCGCTCCGATCTTCCCACTTTCCCGGAGACACGATATAGGCGAGCGCTTGCCCTCCTGACACGAGAGCGTGCCCATCACGGGCAAAGCGTGCCCCCAAAAAGATGCTCGTCGCTCAAGATGCTAGTTTCCAAGGGAGGCATACGACACGGTTCTGATCCAGGACTCGGATGAAGGCAATGCCTTCTGTTCAATTGCCCAATTTAGCGGTACTTGGATCCGCCTGGACGCTGAAGGCCCTGCTCAATCGCTGGTGGCACCAGTCGGTGCTCGGTGCACTGGCCGGGTTGCGTGTTGGCGTGCGGCCGCGTCGTGCCCTGGTGCGTCTTGAACTCCCACTCAGGCTTGAAAATGACTTGCATGAGTGTTGGGTCACTTTCATTCTTTTTCGGGGCATTTCACTGGTTGTCACCGGTTCTCCCGATGGTGAAGGTTCCCCACTTAACCTGCCCAGGGAGAAGGTTGATGGAGTACACGGCTCCACCTAACGAAGCTATGGTTGGTGTTATCACTGCGCGGCGGCATGAAAAAATGAGCGTGGCCAGGTGCGATTGCCATGTGGCTCCCCCTGTTAGAACCACACTAGTAGCCTCATCAGACGGTGTGGGGCAAAAATTTAGCTCTTGTGTTCGGAAAAATGAAACAATGGAGTAGTGAAGAAAATGAATTCAGTGCTTTTTTTCGTTCAAAGGTATGTCAATTCCTTCATACATCAGAGCTGATTTTCATACGTTTTGTTAAATCACCTCGGGTATTCAAATTCGGATAACGTTCGAATATTCACCTCTGCGAATAATCGAATTTGAAAAATGTTCGAATATTCACCTTTTTCGAATAGTCGAATTCGAATAATATTCGAATATTCACCTTTACCGAATAGTCGAATTCGAATAATTTTCGAATATTCACCTTTTCCGAATAGTCGAATTCGAATAATATTCGAATATTCACCTCTTGCGAATAGTCGAATTCGAATAATGTTCGAATTTTCACCTTTTGCGAATAGTCGAATTCGAATAATGTTCGAATATTCACACTTTCCTAATATTCGAATGTTCGAATAAAAATTCGTTCGAAAAATTGGAATATTTATTCGAACTCGAATATTCGATCCTCAATCTAGCAGCTAGCCTAAACTGTCTTACGCAACCGAGTGGCTTTATATGTTTCCTGACTACACCCGTCACTATCCAACGGGTAGCATCCCTTTTAACATCACTATCCAACGGGTGGCGTCACTTCAGCAATAGAATTTCGAACACCAAGTGTCCCGACTTTGAGGTAATGGGACCGTGTAAAAAATTGCACGCAGCATTTCCTCGCAGCCTCTCGAACTTTCTAATTAATTATATATTAAGTATGGAAGGCGATTTAGTTAACGCGCCCTAATCAGAAAGAACGCAACATCAATTCAAATGTTTCACCTGCCCTGATCATCATCATTTCTCTGACTCAAAACGGCGAAGGGCCCTGCGTCCGTACACACCACTGAGCGAGGCGAGGCAGGTATCCGCGCCTTACACCCTATTGGGCTCATAAATATCGCGAGGCCCAGACACTAGTGCGGGAAGAGCGCGAGGCCTGGGCGCCTCACACTGTTGCTGCATCACCTTCAGTAGTTCTCGCATAGTCTCCGCCCGCCTGGAATCCGTATTTTTCAGAATCTTCTCGTAGATTATTACTAAACAATGACGTCATCAAAAAAGCAAAATGTCGATATAATAATTACAGTTTTTTATTCATAATGCAGTTTATCACGCATGCGTAAAACACGAGGCACATCAAAGAATATATCCCCATAAAGTATGCCGTTGGCTGCAACTCCGGTTCGTAAACTTTTGATGATCTCGTCGTAAGAGCGTTTACGTAGGCATCGTTAGAATTTTCAAAATTTTTGGGCACGAACTGATCACCGAAGTGGAGGGGTCGCAAGTGTTTCGGAACTCTCGCCAACGGGCTGCTGGAGCCTGGGCCCACAGCTTCGCTGCTGGTGGTAATTGAAATCGACAGCTCATTAGGGATTTGATGGAGTCTAATCCGTTGGAGAGTTTAATGCTGATGCAGCATCCTCACACTACTGTTGAATATCTGTCGCCTTACCATCGCTCTTCAGCAAACGGCCTAAATAACAGAAATCGTCCGCGAGTTTGGTACGTCGTCCATCTACACAAACTCCCATTGAAGGCCTCTGAAATAACCACATCTGATTGAATTTGTCGGGACGGTAACGGTGTCTATGGGCTACGGAAGACTTTGAAACGAAGTTTACAATGCTTTGCAGTTCTATGTTGGCTTTGACTAATAACGCAATGTCGTCAGTGTACACCAGGGACAGTAGCAATCCCCCAATGTGGTGACTTTAAAGAGGCGGCCAACCTGAGGTCGGTGACGCCTAGATGCCTCCTATGGTTGCCACCTTAGAACGAGAACCATTTTCGAAGAGTAACGTTGAATGCAAAACTCTCAATAGCCGACGTATTTGAACCAGCACCGCACCATTCGACGAGACGGATGCTCAACACAGCGCCTTGAACCACTAGGACTTTTGTTCATGTAAGAGGGACTCTTTCTGTTTCCCTACATACACTCCCTCGACAGTTCTTCGTATTCATTGTAACTTTGATCGATGTAGCAGTAGTGAATATGGGTTTCGTGAGCGTGCAAATGTGTCTATCTTTCAAATTTATTAAGTTTTCAACCTTGGATGATGGGATTTCGGAATTTTTAGCAAAAATCATCAAAGCGAGAGAATGTTAGGTTGAAAAAACGATTCTGAAAATTTTTTGTTGGATGATCTCTTACCACTGAAGCACGATACACAACACTTTGTAGTATGATTGTCGAGGAGCCAACCTCGTGTTTTTGTTACAATGTACCGAAGAGTTCAACGGATTTTTTTGAATTATGAACTATTTTTCTCTTTAGTCTGTTTCACGCTTCCCGGTCAACATAGAAAGAAGTGAACTCGAAGTGAAAGAGGAAAACGAAGTTTAGATAAAAGTTTAGATATGAGATTATATGAACTATTAGGTTGTCCGATAAGTTCTTGCCGTTTTTTTATTTAAAAAATTAGCGATCGAAATGAAATTTTTCGGTACAATGTTTTGTGTTATTCGAAAGAGAATTTTTCGCTCTACAAGAAAGTCTATTTGGTTTTTTGTTTCGATTAGTTTTTGTTAATTTTTAGAGCATTTAAATGGAGTGTCAAGTCGACAAAAACGAGCATTTTCGACACCATCTACTTTTTGCGTTTAACCGAGGTGCCAAAGCCACGGATGCTGCTAGAGAGATTAGTGCCGTATACGGAGAGGGTGCCATAGCTGAAAGAACTGCTCGATATTGGTTTGCGAAGTTCAAAAGTGGCAATTTTGAGTCATAACAGTCATAACATAACAGGAGCAAGTCATAACAAACAAAGGAAGATACATTATTGATTAAATTGTTGTTATTTTATGTTTAAAAATAAAGTTATAAAAAATTTAAAAAAACGGCAAGAACTTATCGGACAACCTGACAACCTTATACAGCATTTAGTAACTAGTACACGCGGATCACGTAAGTTCCATGCATTTTCTGAAAAACGAAACCGTTTTTCAGCCATCTTTCTTAGATGGATTTCTAAGCAAATCTGATTTTTTTGTTGGTGAGCGATTACTGAAAAAAAATCTGAAAATGGTCGAATATGGCCACAGCAACTTCTAAGAATTGGAAGTTGAGCTTAGCATAGGACTAAAGCACGTGAAATCTGTAGAGGAGAAGGATTCATGACGGCTACGTACATTTTGACGTTAATTTCCCACTAAACTTCGCCAGGAATCATTGAAACATCAATAAAACCTTTGAACGTTTCGCCTGTCATTCCTATCAGCTGGCAGAGCTGGATGGCCGCCAGCCGGCGGGTGCAATTTTCCCTTGCCCACCTAGACAATGAGATAGGCCGCCGTGCTGTGCTGTGGTGATAAGTGGACAGCGGACTGGTCGATTCGCAAGCGCTCCACTGCCCTTTCTTGAAGCGCACTTGCTTCAAAAAGTCAGCGCCATTGGACATGCTCGACCCCATGACCGCGGTACCGACCCAGCTCCTCTTCGCTCCGCGCGCTATTTCACTTTCCTCTGCGGCGGTGAGCGAAGTCGCCACCCGTTTCTTGCAGTGAGCCACCTCACAAAAGAACTCTCACTGCTCCCAGGTGGCTGACTGCAATGGTCATTAACATGAGCGCCGCCTGTGCATTTCTATGCCGGCCCGTTCAAATAGATAGCCGAGACGTGATTGACCCAGTCACAACTAGGGATGAGCGGAATTCCGATTTCCGATTTCCGATGGTTTTTGGCCTTCCGATTTCCGATTTCCGAAAAAAGCCCAAAAATGCGGAAAAAATCGGAAATATCGGAGTTTAGATTTTTGAACCCTTTTCATTGCCAAATTCTCAGGGATATCTGGGGCGCTGAATTCGAATTCGAGGTCCGCCTTCACATTTCAGAAAGCTAGAGTTGAGTGCATTTACAGGAAAATTATTCAATAACTATCCTACTATCTACATATATTTGCCTAACTCTATGGGTGTGTGTGTGCGTGTTTGTGAGAATGAACGGAAATTCGATCGTTTTTTTCAAAAATGAAGCGATTTGGTTTGTTGTTATTATGGTGGGATGGCGTGTACTGATAACACGATATAATCAGTTCCCTAAATAAAAGCTCGCTGAAGGGTTTCATGAACGGTTGCATGTGAGATTTTAGGCCCGCTGTGAGTTTGCCGAGGGAAGGGTGCAGGACTTTACATGTAAGGAATTTCTGATAGAGTCACATGCGAATTAATGGCTCTACAGATGTTGTCGGCAACCTGTCTTTACAATTTTAACTTACATTTGACCTTACACATTGGATACATCTTCCATGGTGCGAGTTGAGTCACACGTGACATAAAGCACTGGCGCGTGACTTAAATGTATTATTATATAGCACATATAACTTAACGTGCGTGTTTGTGAGAATGTCTACGTTGTCTACGCGGCGTGACGTTTCCTAGGGAGGTATACGATGCACTCTGGAGGCAGTACTCAGATGTGGGCCGCGTCGGCCATTTCGTTACCCAAGTTTTGAGGTACTTGACCCCGCATGCCGGCTGGAGGCCCCGCCTGACAGACCGCTGCCGGCCCAGTCGTTGTCGCCGAGAAGTCTCCGTCGTGTGACGGTGTGCTGGCCTCGTCGCTTGTCAATATGCCGGCCACGTCGCGGGTAGGTGTCAAGTATCATGTACCAACAGTGCAAGTTACTCGCAATGTTATGTGTTTATTATTAGCGCACGTTACTTTAATCAAAAATCTCGTCAAATTACATGTAACATTGCTCCAAGTTACTTGTGAACTCAAAGCAAGTTGCGTGAGGCCATCATGCAACTTGCGTTGAAGTCTCTGGTAACCTGCTAAGCAATTTCTGAGTTGAAGTGCGTTAAGCGCCAAAACAGTGCGCTGGGCTTCACTTGAGTGCACCAAGCGCTGGAAAGTGTGCGGGACCCAACTGGGAATGAGCCGAGCGCCAGAGGAACTGACTGTGTTGCACTCAACTTGGAGTGCGTCGAGCGCCGGGGAGACTGTGTTGGACACAACTTGGAGGGCACCAAGCGCCGGCGAAAGTGTGTGGCACCCCAACTAGGAGTGCGCCAAGTGCCTTGAAGGAAAGTTTGCGGGACTCTACTGGGAGTGTGCCGATCGCCGGGGAAACTGTGTTGGACCGACTTGAAGTCCTGCAGGTGTCTGGGAAACTGTGTGGGACCTAACTGATTCTGCAATGATTCGGAGCGTCACGATACAAGCCTATAAGTACGCGTGGGTGTACACATTGTTCAATTAAGTAGGATAAGTCCAAGTTTTTTGGCAGGAACAATCACCAGGGGAGAGTTAAGAATTTCGCTGAGCATTTCCGATTTCTGATGGTTTTTGGCGTTCCGATTTCCGAATTCCGATTTCCGTATTTGAGAAGGTTCTTCCGATTTTCGATTTCCGCAATTCAGAAAAAAATTTCCGCTCATCCCTGGTCACAACGCAGTGATAGCCGGTGGGATTTCCGGGGGGATTGCTACTGGCCCAGGGAGCGTCCTGATGACGAAAAGAAAATGTCCACAGCAAACTCTTCGGCAACTCTACCGTTATGTTGCCATCAACGATGAAGTTGAGTAGGAAACTTCCTGCTTGTCTTGATTCTGTTTTCATTGCGAAAGCTGACGTAGATCCGACAGGTGCACGAACTGCTGCTGCTCTTCATTTGTTCATTGGTCCAGTATCTAGCTTAGCTTCCGAACCGCTGCTTGCTCCGCTCGAACTCATCCGAGGAAGCTAGGCCTTACTTTTTGGGAATCCATCGGCGGGCAGGCCGTTGAGGAATCGATTGCGAGAAGGAGAGTCGAATGACTTCAGGTTCCAGAAAAGCGTGTGGTGATATATTCAAATACCGCTGTTACGATATCACTCTTCTATCGTCTTAGGCCCCTGTCAGAGTTGGTTGAGGCGACTTAGCCAGCCGGTCGATACACACAGGAAGCATTGGAAATGGAGTGCAAAAAACACCTAGTGTGGCCCGCCGTTACATGCCGACACCCGCCAATACCCGCCCGGTCGATACGTGTGAATTAAATGCTGATGTGAGGTTGAGGAATTCACCCCGTATGACCGACGCGGTCGATATTCATGCATTACGTGGATGACGGAGGTGAGAAAATTGCCGGGTGGGCGGGCCGATAATGAAGCATTGCGTATCGCTAGGAAGCTATCCACACTGCTACCTCCATTTCTTCACTTCACTCTTCACTATTTCACTGAACAGGTGCAATCCTTTTGGCCTTGTATGATTTTCTCAACCTCACCCCACCATTTTATTCATACGTATCGACCGGGTGGGTGTTGGCGGGTGTAGGCGGGCGACGGCGGGTTACTAATACAGATAGCACCAACTCTGACAGGGGCCTTCTGTAATCGATGGTCTGTGTTCCACGTGGAAAACCGACTCGCTCACCTCTAGTCGTTTCTTCACCACGTTTGATGAGTCGCTCTAAAACGAAACGTTCCGAAGCCTTGTACATGGCATTAACTAAGGATTGCTTTACACTTCCCGTGGAGATGTGGAAAACCATAGTTTTGTTGCTGTAGGTGTGTGACACTACATAAATGATCCGTGTTCGAAATTCCCCAAATAGCTGCGGGGATTCCAAGAAAATGGCATTTTCATTGCTTCATAAAAAGGTAAGGGTACCCATTAGAGAATTCTTAGGATGATCAGAAAAAAATTCGGATTCGGCTTAAAACTTTCAACTCGGAATGATTTAGGACGTTAGACCGGAATCTGGGGTCTACTCCTCGCCAGTCGAAGGATCACTGTAGGTTACGGTAGTCATAATAATGCCTTTTAGCTGGCGTTACTTACCTCAAAGTTTCGAAAATCGAGAAATTGACCTCAAATTTCTGCTCAGCGTCTCAAATAACCTCCTCATGCAAATTTTGAGTAAAATCTGAGACTTTGACCGAGCTACCGCATACTCACCGCAACCTACCGTAATCTGTTTGAAATCGAGAAACGTCTTGCAGGTTTGTGTTGAGCAGCCCCAATAACTTCTATGTGCACGTTTTGAGGCGATTTCATAGTAGCATTCTCGAAATCGTCAAAAGTCGTGTTTGGCCAACAAAATTTCCCCCATTTCGAAGCTTCGGATCAAATCAGGCGGGTTTTTCAAAGTATTGACAAATATTCGTAACTAATACCCAAAACAACCCCCAGAAAAACGTTTTAGGTTCAAGCCGTGACAATTTTTTAAACATCCTGGAAATTTCCATTTGTGTACCCCATTTATCTACGCAATGCTATAAAAATGCCCACTTCTTGAAACCTCCATTAACCTGTGAGGCATTTAGAGGATTTGGAAAACGGCTTATGCTAACGGGAAATTCAAGGTGAGCCCTAGTAAGTGGAGAGATTCCTCTATAGGTCTTGGGGTCCGTGAGGAAGTACTTCTTGTGAAGAGGTGCTATGATCGCATGTCTCCACGATTCGGGTTTCCTTCCACTAATCCATATAGCACGGATGGTTTTAATCTTTTCACGAATCCCAGACGAAGGGAGAGCTTCCAGCATTTCAGAAGTGATGTTGTCATCTCCGCCTGCCTTTCCATGCACTTCCTGGGCGCAACTCAAAAATTCAGACTCAGTCGGCGGTTCCTCACTGACGTCGTAATGAGCTCTCTGAGCATGCGGGAGCTCAGGTACTGATGGCACTGGACGATTCAGCTACGCATCATCAACTACAACTCCATTTGCAGTCTTCAGGAGAGGAGAATATCTCTTCATCTTTTCGCTATACTGTCGCAACAACGTGTAGACTTTCGTCGGATTCTTCTCCTTCTAAGCCTTCTCGAACTCCATAGCTCTAGATGTATACTCTCGTTCGCGGTCGCTTTGGAGCTGCCGACGCATGTTCCTCCTCATACTCTTCTCCTCGATGAAGTTTCTAGAAGTTCAGAGAACATATACTCTTTTGTGAGAAGACGTTGCTTAAAGGCAGCAGACACGCTCGAAAATGGTATCGATTTTATGACATAAATCAAAGGTTTGGAGCTGGTTGTATTGGGAACTGACGAAAAAACGAACGAAAATAGTGTGCAAATAGAGGAATAACGGTTATTTCGTTATCGGGTCAAAGTGGGCGAGTTTTACGGCGCCCGGTTGAAACAGCGAACATTAGCAACAAAACGGTTGAGGTAGAGAAGCCGGTATACTCTTACAGCCTGTACTGGAACGATAACCTCGTTGGAAGCTTGAAAAACCAGCCAAAGAGACCGTATTAGTACTATCAATCTGGACGAGTTTGTATTTTGGGTCGGGGTTGCAGAAGCTCATGAGCGGGGTTGCAGAAATTTTTCGATTTGCATTGCTGAAATTTAGTAGTTTTGACTCGTTTTTGACGCTTCCAAAGGCGTGAGCAGTCTACTAGGAGCCATGCGACTTCAGAAACGTAGTTATCTCAACAACTTTTTCGAGCGTGTCTGCTGCCTTTAAAGGCAGCGTACACGCTCGTAAGCGTGATCGGAATAACTACGGAAATAGAATGGTATGGCTCAGATTATTACGCCTACGCATTTTGAAGCGTCAAAAACGACCCACAATACCGTTACAGGAGTAGCAAGCTTGGCGCCGCCCTTATTTTCACGCCCCCTGTATTTGCCCTTTTCCTGCAACGCAAGGTTACTGGGCCATCTTCACCGTCGGTACTGTTGGTGGATTGTCTGAAAAGTGAACCACACACGTCAGTGACGACGAAGATGATCCAGCGGCCTTGTGTTGCAGGAAAAGGGCAAGTACAGGGGGCGTGAAAATACGTGTGGGACCAAACTTGCTACTCCTGTAACGGCTTTGTGGGTCGTTTTTGACGCTCAAAAATGCGCAGCCGTTATGTTGTAAGCGATACGGTTCGATTCACATTGTTATCCCAACCACGTTTACGAGCGTGCATGCTGCATTCAAGCTGGTTTGCTCAAATTTTTTATTGGGCTGTGCAACCTTCTTTCGAAGCGTCATTGAATGGTCCCTGTTTCGCGAGAAAAGCGAATTCTTCTTTTCAGGTTCAAAAAGGGTTGACCTTGTAGGGTGTCATTGAATACTCACGGATTTCAAAGACGTTCATTGGCGTCACCAGCTGCGTTTTGCTCAAAATACACAAAACAACTATGTCCTGGGCTCAAAAACCTTGTTAGGCATAGACATCTGATGTCGCTGGCAATCACTGCTACCTCAAAAACTCCTGACTTTGCGTTTTGAAAACTTTCTAAGTCATGCTGTTCTAAATCCTGAGTCCCCCACCCGGTTTGTGCCCTTGCACTGATCGAAATTTCATTCCGAACTGCCGCTATCATTCGAGCCTCTCCTTTTTCTAAGAGGTCCAGCAATATCGTGTTTTGCTGCATATTATTACAACATGATTATCAAATCTCCGTGGATAGAAAACTACCAATGAAAAGGAGTATTGTGTTGTGGCATGTGTTGCATCGTATTATGAAGTATTAGAATTTGTTTGGAAGAGGATTGGTTGAGACTTCTTCACTGGTTAATTTCTATCCAAATTTATCAAGCACCCCCACTTGTTTATCGAGACGCGAAATGGGAGGCTACTATTAACAGCTTACTAGCTTGTAGGTACACGCGGCACTCGACGGAAAGACCTTTCTCTAAACTTTCGGCATAGAATGTGTAGGCAGTAGAGTAGTTGCGCATATCTACCTAAAATAATCACATTGATTTGAATTGTTCGGGTATGTTTTAGTTACTAAACTTCCATCGGCTGCCCGCCGTTCTCTGGGAAGAAATCTAGAAGACAAACAGCATATTACCGTCTTTTTTAGGTTTCCCTTCACCTCCTCATTCTCCACAACTATCGAGTACTGAAGACGACACAATCAACGAATGCAAGAGTGATTGGGGAAGAGAGATGCCGTATGTGCAAGGGAAAGGGAAACCATTAGTTCTTCGAAAACAGCGTCGCATCATTGATTTCCTACCAGAGGCACCTGACGAAAATCAGCCAGTCAGTCGGGAAGAATTGGATCCATATAAGGAAAAAGGGACACAAAATGCTGACGACAAAGACGATGTTGATAATGCTAATGTTGCGAATAACCCTATTAGTTTGTTCAATGAAGCGGCGGAGAAATATGGCAGCGCATGGAAGGAATTGCCTGAGATTTTCCAGCTTCACATGGAGAGAAGTACCCAGGGTGATAGGAGTACACACATGCCGCAAAAATCGAGACGCAAAATTGTCGACGAACTCCAACTTCCTAGAAACATGGTTATGCTTTGTGATAATTTGGCATCAGATAAGCAGATGAAACAGTCCAAAAGACATGACGTGGACGACTTCTTTGACGTAAAGCATCCCCGGAAACAAACAATCTCCAAAGAAAGGAATCAGGAAGCCCTGTCTGTAGAGAAGGTTAATCCGCAGCCTCCAAAAGAATCTAAGGAGAATCCCAAATCGAAGGAAAAGTTATCCATCGAGGTGCAGTCCTCAAAAGAAAAATCAAAGGAGGCGGTATGCCCGAAAGAAAAAGGACCTAAAGAAGTGATTCAGTCTGTAGAGGCAATGGGAGCAAGTCAAAAAGTGAAAAAACATGCCCGTCAGCGGAAAAGCGCAAAGAAAAAGTCGAAAAGTGCGGAACGGATTTCATCAGATTCCGTCGAATTGCAGCTCAAAAAAGGAACAGCAAAAAAGTCACCACCGTTGAGGAGGGCAGAGAGCGCAAGACGGAACTTGTCGAAGGAAGGCATTCCCAGAAAAATGGGTAGCAAAGACCAACTTGCTGCAGAGTTCCGTGTTATTCCACTACTCAAAACACCACAGCGGAAACACCGAGACGCCAAGCCAGGTTCATCAAGCAATCAGAAACATTCTAGGTCAGTGGAAATTTGAACACCATTATCTTAAAGGCACTGTTCGCGATAAAAATCGCTTTTCTGTTTTTTCGCCTATCTTGAAACCGGTCCCATTCTGATTCCAATGATGCTTCTGGAATCGTACAAGACCTTCTTGGAATGGAGTTATGGCCGCTCAAAAATTGAGCTAGGGAAAATGGTGGACGAGTTGTCCGAGGCTTGTAACTTCCGTCATTTGCAACCGATGTAGGCGAGCCGACCTGAGCAAAGAGAGAAGTTGAGAATGAAGGGAAGAACGGGGCTTTTAATCGGAAACCATCGCTCAACTCACGATTTCGAGTGTTCCTTTGTCCACGTCGAGGGGCGTAAAGAGGTAGAACTTGCACACAGCGGCGGGGTTTGCCACTTTTCTAAACCGTTTTGCGGCTCCTGGGTAGCTTTTCGTCCCGTTTCTTTGACGCTGTTCTGCTTCTGAGAGCCACGAGAAGCGTTTGTCATGAAAAACTCGAGAATGAAGTTTATCGCAAACAGTGCCTTTAAATTGTATGCCATTACTGGTTTGCTCACTCAGAATACAGTTTGCGTCATAACTTTACGTCTTCCCATCTCCAGATTCTGTTTCTAGACTTATCCACTCCTGAGCTCATCGCAACTTGATGAACCTTTAATATGTTTTAGGATATCAAAAACCTTGACCTAGACACACTCAAGCTTGAGTTCTAGATAGACAACTTTCGCTAACGAATTTTTTTCCCACAATTTCATGGTATTTGATGGGGTTAAGGCTATTCTGTCAGAACATGACCTAAAATTTTCAAACTCGTTCCACTTGTTTATCAATGGATTTTTTTAGAAACGCTGTATCGCATTACGTTGCGAGAAAAAATATTATTGCAGCACCCATTTTTGGCAACTACGGATCGAACAAGATTAGGAGTTTAGTATAAAACTCATCCTCATGAAATTATTCGCCATACAACAATCTTAGGACATATATAGTTTCCGTATTACATTTCGTCTGAGGATGGAACCACACTTACACCGAGCCACGAAAATCGCGCGCGATGTGATTTGCTCTGCGATGTACATCGCATCGCAGTGCAGGGCTCTGCGATGTAATGAAATTGCGAAACGCAGGCGATTACGCTAAAAACTATGGTTAAAACGCGAATTGAGCGCGATGCCATCGCGCGTAGCGGCTACCATGCAAACGCCGCGTGCGACGGCTGACCTCACCGCGACTCTCCGAATCCTTTGTCGCGTGCGGCGACCAGTGCTCGATCACTCTTCTGAGTGCGATAGCATCGCTCCAGGTATGGTTCCCCGTGACGCATGGACGAGGCGGCCGGTCACGCTGCATCGCGCCACAGGGTTTCGATCACGCGCGGCGATCTATCGTCACAGTCCCGTCCGTCCACCACACTAAATTTATTACGTGAATCCACTGTATGGGTATTCGAAAAGATTCAACTGGTATACGAACTTCGCCCTTTTTCATTCACATCTAATTGAGGTGCCTATCGGATGGATATTGCTTTCATTGCACAAAGTTACAGAATGGTTTTGCAAATCTTATTATGACATGATTTCGGAGTTTTAATGGTCATACTCTTAAGGGATATCTTTGCTTCCAAGTATTACAAAGAAATAGTGAATAAACTTCTTATTGAAAATTGTGCGTTCAAACTGGAGCCTGAGAATGTAGAAGGCAATTGTTATTCTATCAAAAAGGGGTCTCCCAAGCAAAAGAGGTTTGGTTGGCGTCAGAAACGTTCCAACAAAAAGGGAACAATAAGTAAGTAGAATGAGGAGAGTCTACAAAAAATGAACAATATTTTCTCAGACTGATTTTCCTGGCCGATACTTCTTAACAGCGAAAACAGACCGTTGCGGTGTTCTACACGAAAGCACTCTGTAGTTCCAAAATGGTCTTGATTACGCGAGAACCGTTTGAATGAAAGTGCATGTAAACCTAATACTTACCATCAGAATAGAAGATGATGCCAAAATCATAGACGGCGGGTTAGCTCCAGTTGCTACGAGAAGCGAAACCAAAGTGCAGCATCTAAGGAGAGTAGTGTCTTATAATCTCGTCAAAATTGAAGTCCATACTTGGAAACGACTGAACTCTTCCTCGTGAAATACCACAACGGTTTGTTTTTGCTGTTAAGAAGTATCGGCCAGGAGAATCAGTCTGAGAAAATATTGTTCACTTTTTGTAGACTCTCCTCATTCTACTTACCTATTGTTCCCTTTGTTGGAACGTTTCTGACGCCAACCAAACCTCTTTTGCTTGGGAGACCCTTTTTGATAGAATTGTTCACTTTTTATTGATATTACGAAGTAATATCTCTGAAAAATCTTCAATATTTTTCGAATAGCATGGATTGCTATAATAATCAGTGAGCAACAAACTTGTTGCGCACGTTACAAATGAAGCGCTACTCACTTCCCACGACGTCCCGATGACGTCAGAAGATGCCCTATGCACTTGGCATCACCTTGGCACGACGTCCTGATGACGTCACCATATGCTTTATGCACTTGGCACGACCTTGGCACGACGTCCTGATGACGTCATCAGATGCCCTATGTACTTTGCATGACATCCTGATGACGTCATCAGATGCCCTATGTACTTTACATGACATCCTGATGACGTCATCAGATGCCCTATGTACTTTACATGACATCCTGATGACGTCATCAGATGCCCTATGTACTTTACATGACACCCTGATGACGTCATCAGATGCCCTATGCACTTTAGATGACACACTGATGACGTCATCAGATGCCCTATGCACTTTAGATGACACCCTGATGACGTCATCAGATGCCCTATGTACTTTCGATGACATCCTGATGACGTCATTAGCTGCCCTATGTACTTTAGATGACACACTGATGACGTCATCAGATGCCCTATGTACTTTACATGACATTCTGATGACGTCATCAGATGCCCTATGTACTTTAGATGACACCCTGATGACGTCATCAGATGCCTTATGTACTTTACATGACATCCTGATGACGTCATCAGATACGCTATGTAGTTTACATGACACCCTGATGACGTCATCATATGCCCTACGTATCGAAAAGTACAGACTACGACGTGTTTTAGCGAGTTGATCTACCAACTGATAATATCACATGATATGATAAGCAGTAAGAAGTAAAGTAGTTAATGTTAAACAGTAAGTAACACACTTGTTAGTAACTTTCCCTGTCCCTTCCCATCGAAAAGTTCAGCCTACGACGTGTTTTAGCGAGTTGATCTACCAACTGATAATATCACATGATATGATAAGCAGTAAGAAGTAAAGTAGTTAATGTTAAACAGTAAATAACAAACTTGCTAGTAACTTTCCTGTCCTTCCCATCGAAAAGTTCAGCCTACGACGTGTTTTAGCGATTTGATCAACCAACTGATAATATCACATGATATGATAAGCAGTAAGAAGTAAAGTAGGTAACGTGAATCAGTATATAACAAACTTGTTAGCAACTTTCCCTGTCCCTTCCCATCGAAAAGTTCAGCCTACGACGTGTTTTAGCGAGTTGATCTACCAACTGATAATATCACATGATATGATAAGCAGTATAAAGTAAAGTAGGTAACGTGAATCAGTATAATAAACTTGTTAGCAACTTTCCCTGTCCCTTCCCATCGAAAAGTTCAGCCTACGACGTGTTTTAGCGATTTGATCAACCAACTGATAATATCACATGATATGATAATCAGTAAGAAGTAAAGTAGTTAACGTGAATCAGTACATAACAAACTTGTTAGTAACTTTCCCTGTCCCTTCCCATCGAAAAGTTCAGCCTACGACGTGTTTTAGCGAGTTGATCTACCAACTGATAATATCACATGATATGATAAGCAGTAAGAAGTAAAGTAGTTAACGTGAATCAGTAAATAACAAACTTGTTAGTAACTTTCCCCTGTCCCTTCCCATCGAAAGTTCAGCCTACGACGTGTTTTAGCGATTTGATCAACCAACTGATAATATCACATGATATGATAAGCAGTAAGAAGTAAAGTAGTTAACGTGAATCAGTATATAACAAACTTGTTAGTAACTTTCCCTGTCCCTTCCCATCGAAAAGTTCAGCCTACGACGTGTTTTAGCGATTTGATCAACGAACTGATAATATCACATGATATGATAAGCAGTAAGAAGTAAAGTAGTTAACGTGAATCAGTAAATAACAAACTTGTTAGTAACTTTCCCTGTCCCTTCCCATCGAAAAGTTCAGCCTACGACGTGTTTTAGCGAGTTGATCTACCAACAGATAATATCACATGATATGATAAGCAGTAAGAAGTAAAGTAGTTAACGTGAATCAGTAAATAACAAACTTGTTAGTAACTTTCCCTGTCCCTTCCCATCGAAAAGTTCAGCCTACGACGTGTTTTAGCGATTTGATCAACCAACTGATAATATCACATGATATGATAAGCAGTAAGAAGTAAAGTAGTTAACGTGAATCAGTAAATAACAAACTTGTTAGTAACTTTCCCTGTCCCTTCCCATCGAAAAGTTCAGCCTACGACGTGTTTTAGCGAGTTGATCTACCAACTGATAATATCACATGATATGATAAGCACTAAGAAGTAAAGTAGTTAACGTGAATCAGTAAATACCAAATTTATTAGTAACTTTCCTGTCCCTTCCCATCGAAAAAGTTCAGCCTACGACGTGTTTTAGCGATTTGATCAACCAACTGATAATATCACATGATATGATAAGCAGTAAGAAGTAAAGTAGTTAAGGTGAATCAGTATATAACAAACTTGTTAGTAACTTTCCCTGTCCCTTCCCATCGAAAAGTTCAGCCTACGACGTGTTTTAGCGATTTGATCAACCAACTGATAATATCACATGATATGATAAGCAGTAAGAAGTAAAGTAGGTAACGTGAATCAGTATATAACAAACTTGTTAGCAACTTTCCTGTCCCTTCCCATCGAAAAGTTCAGCCTACGACGTGTTTTAGCGATTTGATCAACCAGCTGATAATATCACATGATATGATAAGCAGTAAGAATTAAAGTAGTTAACGTGAATCAGTATATAACAAACTTGTTAGTAACTTTCCCTGTCCCTTCCCATCGAAAAGTTCAGCCTACGACGTGTTTTAGCGAGTTGATCTACCAACTGATAATATCACATGATATGATAAGCACTAAGAAGTAAAGTAGTTAACGTGAATCAGTAAATAACAAACTTGTTAGTAACTTTCCCTGTCCCTTCCCATCGAAAAGTTCAGCCTACGACGTGTTTTAGCGATTTGATCAACCAACTGATAATATCACATGATATGATTAGCAGTAAGAAGTAAAGTAGTTAACGTGAATCAGTATATAACAAACTTGTTAGTAACTTTCCCTGTCCCTTCCCATCGAAAAGTTCAGCCTACGACGTGTTTTAGCGATTTGATCAACCAACTGATAATATCACATGATATGAAAAGCAGTAAGAAGTAAAGTAGTTAACGTGAATCAGTAAATAACAAACTTGTTAGTAACTTTCCCTGTCCCTTCCCATCGAAAAGTTCAGCCTACGACGTGTTTTAGCGAGTTGATCTACCAACTGATAATATCACATGATATGATAAGCAGTAAGAAGTAAAGTAGTTAACGTGAATCAGTAAATAACAAACTTGTTAGTAACTTTCCCTGTCCCTTCCCATCGAAAAGTTCAGCCTACGACGTGTTTTAGCGATTTGATCAACCAACTGATAATATCACATGATATGATAAGCAGTAAGAAGTAAAGTAGTTAACGTGAATCAGTATATAACAAACTTGTTAGTAACTTTCCTTTCCCTTCCCATCGAAAAGTTCAGCCTACGACGTGTTTTAGCGATTTGATCAACCAACTGATAATATCACATGATATGATAAGCAGTAAGAAGTAAAGTAGTTAACGTGAATCAGTATATAACAAACTTGTTAGTAACTTTCCCTGTCCCTTCCCATCGAAAAGTTCAGCCTACGACGTGTTTTAGCGATTTGATCAACCAACTGATAATATCACATGATATGATAAGCAGTAAGAAGTAAAGTAGTTAACGTGAATCAGTAAATAACAAACTTGTTAGTAACTTTCCCTGTCCCTTCCCATCGAAAAGTTCAGCCTACGACGTGTTTTAGCGAGTTGATCTACCAACTGATAATATCACATGATATGATAAGCAGTAAGAAGTAAAGTAGGTAACGTGAATCAGTATATAACAAACTTGTTAGCAACTTTCCCTGTCCCTTCCCATCGAAAAGTTCAGCCTACGACGTGTTTTAGCGATTTGATCAACCAGCTGATAATATCACATGATATGATAAGCAGTAAGAAGTAAAGTAGTTAACGTGAATCAGTATATAACAAACTTGTTAGTAACTTTCCCTGTCCCTTCCCATCGAAAAGTTCAGCCTACGACGTGTTTTAGCGAGTTGATCTACCAACTGATAATATCACATGATATGATAAGCACTAAGAAGTAAAGTAGTTAACGTGAATCAGTAAATAACAAACTTGTTAGTAACTTTCCCTGTCCCTTCCCATCGAAAAGTTCAGCCTACGACGTGTTTTAGCGATTTGATCAACCAACTGATAATATCACATGATATGATAAGCAGTAAGAAGTAAAGTAGTTAACGTGAATCAGTATATAACAAACTTTTTAGTAACTTTCCCTGTCCCTTCCCATCGAAAAGTTCAGCCTACGACGTTTTAGCGATTTGATCAACCAACTGATAATATCACATGATATGATAAGCAGTAGGAAGTAAAGTAGTTAACGTGAATCAGTAAATAACAAACTTGTTAGTAACTTTCCTGTCCCTTCCCATCGAAAAGTTCAGCCTACGACGTGTTTTAGCGATTTGATCTACCAACTGATAATATCACATGATATGATAAGCAGTAAGAAGTAAAGTAGTTAACGTGAATCAGTATATGTATATAGCAACAAACTTTGTTAGTGGGGAATCACCCTGTCCCTTCCCATCGAAAAGTTCAGCCTACGACGTATTTTAGCGATTTGATCAACCAACTGATAATATCACATGATATGATAAGCGAGTAAGAAGTAAAGTAGTTAACGTGAATCAGTAAATAACAAACTTGTTAGTAACTTTCCTGTCCTTCCCATCGAAAAGTTCTTCAGCCTACGACGTGCGTTTTAGCGAGTTGATCTACCAACCTGATAATATCACATGATATGATAAGCAGTAAAGAAGTAAAGTAGTTAACATCTGAATCAGTATATAACAAAACTTGTTCAGCAACTTTCCCTGTCCCTTCCCATCAGAAAAGTTCAGCCTGACGACGTGTTTTAGCGATTTGATCAATACCAGCTGATAATATCACAGTATTGATATGATAAGCAGTAAGAAGTAAAGTGAAGTTAACGTGAATATTCAGTAAATAACAAACATTGTTAGTAACTTTCCCTGTCCCTTCCCATCGAAAAGTTCAGTCCCTACGACGTGTTTTATGGCGAGTTGGGATCTTTCGCACCAACTGATAATATCACATGATATGATAAGCACTAAGAAGTAAAGTAGTGCTAATCGTAGAATCAGTAAATAACGAAACTTCTTGTTAGTAACTTTCCCTGTCCCTTCCCATCGAAAAGTTCAGCCTGGGCGACGTGTTTTAGCAGAAGGATTTGATCGTAATCCAGACTCGATAATATCGCTGCATGATATGATAAGCAGCGTAAGAAGTAAAAAGTAAAGTTAACGATGAATCAGTACTATAATAACTTAAACTTGTTAGTAACTTTATTCCACATCGAAAAGTTCAGCCTACGACGTGTTTTAGCGATTTTGATCAACCAACTGATAATATCACATGATATGATAAGCAAAGTAAGAAGTAAAGTAGCGTTAACGTGAATCAGTAAATAACAAACCTTGTTATTAATCTTTCCCTGTCCTTCCCATCGAAAAGTTCAGCCTACGACGTGTTTTAGCGAGTTGATCCACCAACTGATAATGATCAAATACGATATGATAAGGAAGGCAGTAAGAAGTAAAGTAGTTAACGTGGATCAGTAAGTAAACAAACTCTTGTTAGTAACTCTTCCCTGTCCCTTCCCATCGTGAAAAGTTCAGCCTACGACGTAAGTTTTAGCAGAAGATTTGATTGTCAATCCAACTGAGTTAATATCACTATGATATGATAAGCAGAAAGAAGTAAAGTAGTTAACGTGAATCCAGTAAATAACAAACTTGTTAGTAACTTTCCCTGTCCCTTCCCATCGAAAAGTTCAGCCTACGACGTGTTTTAGCTTGAGTTGATCTACCAACTGATAATATCACATGATATGATAAGCAGTAAGAAGTAAAGTAGTTGGCAACGTGAATCCAGTAAATAACAAACTTGTTTAGTAACTTTCCCTCGTCCCTTCCCATCGAAAAGTTCAGCCTACGACGTGTTTTAGCGATTTGATCAACCAACTGATAATATCACGCCATGATATGATAAGCAGTAAGAAGTAAAGTAGTTAACATGAATCAGTATATAATAACAAACTTCTTGTTAGTAACTTTCCCTGTTCCTTCCCATCGAAAGTTCAGCCTACGACGTGTTTAGTGCAGCGATTTGATCAACCAAATCTGATAATATCGTTATACTATGATATGATAAGCAGTAAGAAAAGTAAAGTAGTTAACGTGAATCAGTAAATAACAAACTTGTTAGTAACTTTCCCCGTCCCTTCCCATCGAAAAGTTCAGCCATACGACGTGTTTTAGCGAGTTGATCAACCAACTGGATAATAATCACATGATATAGATAAGCAGTAAGAAGTAAAGTAGTTAACGTGAATCAGTAAATAACAAACTTGTTAGTAACTTTCCCTGTCCCTTCCCATCGAAAAGTTCAGCCTACGACGTGTTTTAGCGATTTGATCCAACCAACTGATAATATCACATGATATGATAAGCAGTAAGAAGTAAAGTAGGGAAGTAACGTGAACTCAGTATATAACAAACTTGTTAGTAACTTTCCCTGTCCCTTCCCATCGAAAAGTTCAGCCTACGACGTGTTTTAGCGGATTTTGATCAACCAACTGATAATATATCACATGATATGATAAGCAGTGGTAGAAGTAAAGTAGTTAACGTGAATCCAGTAAATAACAAACTTGTTAGTAACTTTCCTGTCCCTTCCCATCGAAAAAGTTCAGCCTACGACGTGTTTTAGCGAGTTGATCTACCAACTGATAATATCACATGTGATATGATAAGCAGTAAGAAGTAAAGTAGTTAACGGTGAAATCAGCATATAACAAACTTGTTAGTAACTTTCCTGTCCTCTTCCCATCGAAAAGTTCAGCCTACGACGTGTTTTAGCGATTTGATCAACTTCAACTGATAATAATATCACATGATATATGATAAGCAGTAAGAAGTAAAAGTAGTTAACGTGAATCAGTATATAAACAAACTTGTTAGTAACTTTCCCTGTCAACCTTCCCATCGAAAAGTTCAGCCTACGACGTGAAAAAGTTTTAGCGGAGTTGACTTCTACCAACTGATAATATCACATGATATGATAAGCAGTAAGAAGTAAAGTAAAGTTAACGTGAATCAGTAAATAACAAACTTTGTTAGTAACTCTTCCTGTCCCTTCCCATCGAAAAGTTCAGCCTACGACGTGTTTTAGCGATTTGATCAACCAACTTTGATAATATCACATGATATGATAAGCAGTAAGAAGTAAAGTAGTTAGCAACGTGAATCAGTATATAACAAACTTGTTAGTAATCTCTTCCCTGTCCCCTTCCCATCGAAAAAAGTTCAGCCTACGACGTGTTTTAGCGATTTGATCAACCAACTGGATAATATCACATGATATGATAAGCAGTAAGAAGTAAAGTAGTTAACGTGAATCAGTATATAGCCTCAAACATTGTTAGTAACTTTCCCTGTCCCTTCCCATCGAAAAGTTCAGCCTACGACGTGTTTTAGAAGCTGATTTGATCAACCAACTCGATAATATCACATGATATGATAAGCAGTAAGAAGTAAAGTAGTTAACGTGGAATCCAGTAAATAACAAACTTGTTAGTAACTTTCCTCTGTCCCTTCCCATCGAAAAAAGTTCAGCCTACGACGTGTTTTAGCGATTTGATCAACCAACTGATAATATCACATGATATGATAAACAGTAAGAAGTAAAGTAGTTAACGTGAATCAGTATATAACAAACTTGTTAGTAACTTTTCCCCCTGTCCCTTCCCATCGAAAAGTTCAGCCTACGACGTGTTTTAGCGATTTGATCAACTTGAACTGGATAATATCAAGCATGATATGATAAGCAGTAAGAAGTAAAGATTAGTTAACGTGGAATCAGTAAATAACAAACTTGTTAGTAACTTTCCCTGTCCCTTCCCATCGAAAAGTTCAGCCTACGACGTGTTTTAGCGAGTCTAATCTGATAATATCACATGATATGATGTAAGCAAGTAAAGTAAAGTAGTTAACGTGGAATCAGTAAATAACAAACTTGTTAAGTAACTTTCCCCTGTCCCTTCCGCATCGAAAAGTTCAATACACTACGACAGTGTTTTAGCGATTTGATCAACCAACTGATAATACTCCACATGATATATGATAAGCAGTAAGAAGTAAAGTAGTACAGTTAACGCGTGGAATCAGTATATAACAAACTTGTTAGTAACTTTCCCTGTCCTTCACATCGAAAAAGTTCAGCCTACGACGTGTTTTAGCGATTTGATCAACCAACTGATAATATCCACATGATATGATAAAGCGGTAAAGAAAGTAGTAAGTAGTTAACGTGAGATCAGTAAATAATGTCAAAACTTGTTAGTAACTTTCCCTGTCCCTTCCCATCGAGTTCAGCCTACGACGATGTTTGTGAAGCGAGTTGGAATCTACCAACTGATAATATCACATGCATAGAGGTTGATAAGCAGTAAGAAGTAAAGTAGTTAACGTTGAATCAGTATATAACACAACTTACATTTAGTAACTTTCCCTGTCCTTCCACATCGAAAAGTTCAGCCTACGACGTGTTTTTGATTTGATCAACCAACTGATATAGAATACGACTCACATGATATGATAAGCAGTAAGAAGTAAAGTAGTTAACGTGAATCAGTAATACTTAACAAATCTTCTGTTAGTAACTTTTCCTGTCCTTCCCATCGAAAAGTTCAGCCTACGACGTGTTGCTTATGCGATTTGATCAACCAACTGATAATATCACATGATATGATAAGCTACTAAGAAGTAAAGTAGTTAACGTGAATCAGTAAATAACAAACTTGTTAGTGAACTTTCCTCTGTCCTTCCCATCGAAAAGTTCAGCCTACGACGTGTTTTAGCGTGAGGATTTGATCAACCAACTGATAATATCACATGATATGATAAGCAGTAAGTAAAGTAATTAACGTGAATCAGTATACCTGTAAAACTTATTCAGTAACTTTCCTGTCCCTTCCATCGAAAAGTTCAATGGCCTACACGACGTTTGTGATTTGAGTCAATAACTGATAATATCATGATATGATAAACGTAAATGCAGTAGTTAACGTGAATCGTGTAGTAAATAACAAACATTGGTTAGTAACTTCTCCACCTGTCCCTTCCCATCGAAAAGTTCAGCCTACGACAGCGTGTTTTAGCGTGAGTTGATCTACCAACTGATAATATCACATGATATGAAGATACAAGCATTAAGAAGTAAAGTAAAGCTTTAACGTGAATCAGTAAATAACAAACTTGTTAGTAACTTTCCCTGTCCCTTCCCATCGAAAAGTTCAGCCTACGACGTGTTTTAGCTTGATTTGATCAACCAACTGATAATATCACATGATGGCAGCAGATAAGCAGTAAGTAAGTAAAGTAGTTAACGTGAATCAGTATCTAATAAATCTCCTGTTAGTAACTTCTCCCTGTCCCTTTCTCATCAGAAAAGTTCAGCCCTTACGACGTGTTTAGTAGCGATTTGATCAACAGACTCATAATATCACATGATATGATATCTAAGCAGTAAGTAAAGTAGTTAATCGTGTGAATCAGTAAATAACAAACTTGTTTAGATAACTTTCCTGTCCTTCCCATCGAAAAGTTCAGCCTACGACGTGTTTTAGCTTGAGTTGATCTACCAACTGATAATATCACATGATATGATAAGCAGTAAGAAGTAAAGTAGTTAATGTGCAACAGTAAGTAACACACTTGGTAGTAACTTTCCCTGTCCCTTCCATCAGAAAAAGTTCAGCCTAATAGACGGTGTTTTTTAGCGATTTGATCAACCAACTGATAATACTCATATTGATATGATAAGCAGTAAAGAAGTAAAGTAGTTAACGTGAATCAGTAAATAACAAACTTGTTAGTAACTTTCCTGTCCTTCCCGATCGAAAAGTTCAAGCCTAGACAACGTGTTTTAGTTAGATTTGATCAACCAACTGATAATATCACATGATAGTGATACAGCAGTAAAGTAAGTAAAAAGTAGTTAACGTGAATCAGTATATAACAAACTTGTTAAAGTAACTTTCCCTGTCCTTCCCGTCTGAAAGCCCTCAGCTCTACTGACGTGTTTAGAAGTTAGCGATTTGATCAACCAACTGATAATATCACATTGATATGATAAGCGACATAGAAGTAAAGTAGTTAACGTGAATCAGTAAATAACAAACTTGTTCAGTAACTTTCCCTGTCCCTTCCCATCGAAAAAGTTCAGCCTACGACGTGTTTTAGCGAGTTGATCTACCAACTGATAATATCACATATGATATGATAAGCAGTAAGAAGTAAAGTAGTTAACGTGAATCAGTAAATAACAAACTTGTTAGTAACTTTCCCTGTCCCTTCCCATCGAAAAGTTCAGCCTACGACGTGTTTTAGCTGATTTGATCCAACCAACTGATAATATCACATGATATATGATAAGTTGCGGTATAGAAGTACAAGTAGTTGCTGGGAACGTGGATCAGCATAAATAACAAACTTGTTAGTAACTTTTCCCTGTCCCTTCCCATCGAAAAAGTTCAGCCTACGACGTGTTTTAGGACGTTTGATCAACCAAACTGATAATGTATCACATGAGGCAATGATAAGCAGTAAGTAAAGTAGTTGCGTGAATCGGTAAATACTTTAACATTTCCCCATTTACGCCTTTCCTGTCACGCTTCCATCGAAAAGTTTAGCCTACGACGTGTTTGGGTTGGTCTTCGCTGATAATATCATGATGTGATAAGCAGTAAGTAAAGTAGTTAACGTGAATCAGTAAATAACAAACTTGTTAGTAATGCTTTCCTGTCCCTTCCCATCGAAAAGTTCAGCCTTACGACGTGTTTTGCAAAGTAGCGATTTTGATCAACCAACTGATAATATCACATGATATGATAAGCAGTAAGAAGTAAAGTAAGTTAACGCGTGAATCAGTATATAACAAAACTTGTTAGTAACTTTCCCCTGTCCCTTCCCATCGAAAAGTTCAGCCTACGACGTGTTTTAGCGATTTTGATTCAACTAACTGATAATATCACATGATATGATAAGCAGTAAGAAGTAAAGTAGTTAACGTGAATCAGTATATAACTAAACTTGTTAGTAACTTTTCCATGTCCCTTCCCATCGAAAAGTTCAGCCTACGACGTGTTTTAGCGATTTGATCAACCAACTGATAATATCACATGATATGATAAGCAGTAAGAAGTAAAGTAGTTAACGTGAATCGATGTAAATAACAAACTTGTTAGTAACTTTCCCTGTCCCTTCCCATCGAAAAGTTCAGCCTGACATTGACGTGTTTTAGCTTGATTTGATCAGCCAACTGATAATATCACATGATATGATAAGCAGTAAGAAGTAAAGTAGTTAACGTGAATCAGTAAATAACAAACTTGTTAGTAACTTTCCTGTCCTTCCCATCGAAAAAAGTTCACGGCCTACGACGTGTTTTAGCGATTGATCAACCAACTGATAATATCACATGATATGATAGGCAGTAAGAAGTAAAGTAGTTAACGTGAATCAGTAAATAACAAACTTTGTTAGTAACTTTCCCTGTCCCTTCCCATCGAAAAGTTCAGCCTACGACGTGTTTTCTAGCGATTTTGATCAACTCAACTGATAATATCACATGATATGAGTAAGCGCAAGGTAAGAAGTAAAGTAGTTAACGTGAATCAGTAAATAACAAACTTGTTAGTAACTTTCCCTGTCCCTTCCCATCGAAAAGTTCAGTCGCAGCACGACGTGTTTTAGCGATTTGATCAACCAGCTGATAATATCACATGATATGATAAAGCAGTAAGAAGTAAAGTAGTTAACGTGAATCAGTATATAACAAACTGTTAGCAACTTTCCCTGTCCCTTCCCATCGAAAAGTTCAGCCTACGACGTGTTTTAGCGATTTGATCAACCAACTGATAATATCACATGATATGATAAGCAGTAAGTGAAGTAGTTAACGTGAATCAGTATATAACAAACTTTGTTAGTAACTTTCCCTATCCCTTCCCATCGAAAAGTTCAGCCTACGACGTGTTTTAGCGCGAGTTGATCTACCACAACTGATAATATCACACATGATATGATTAAGCAGTAAAGAAGTAAGTGGAAGTTAACGTGAATCAGTAAATAATAACAAACTTGTTAGTAACTTTCCCTGTCCCTTCCCATCGAAAAGTTCAGCCTACGACGTGTTTTAGCGAGTTGATCAACCAACTGATAATATCACATGATATGATAAGCAGTAAAAGAAGTAAAAGTGTAGTTAACGTGAATCAGTATATAACAAACTTGTTAGTAACTTTCCCTGTCCCTTCCCCATCGAAAAGTTCAGCCTACGACGTGTTTTAGCGATTTGATCAACCAACTGATAATATCACATGATATGATAAGCAGTAAGAAGTAAAGTAGTTAACGTGAATCAGGTAAATAACAAACTTGTTAGCTAACTTTCCCTGTCCCTTCCCATCGAAAAGTTCAGCCTACGACGTAAGGTTTTGAAGCGAGTTCGATCTACCAACTGATAATAATATCACATGATATGATAAGCGCGAGTAAGAAGTAAAGTAGTAGTTAAAAATTCGTGAATCAGTAAATAACAAGTCCTTGTGCTAGTAACTTTCCCTGTCCCTTCCCATCGAAAAGTTCAGCCTACGACGTGTTTTTAGCGATTTGATCAACTAACTGATAATATCACATGATATGATAAGCAGTAAGAAGTAAAGTAGAAGTTAATCGTGAATCATTAGTATATAACAAACTTGTTAGTAATCTCTTCTCCTGTCCTCTTCCCATCGAAAAAGTTCAGCCTACGACGTGTTTTAGCGATTTGATCAACCAACTGATAATATCAACATGATATTGATAAGCAGTAAGAAGTAAAGTAGTTAACGTGAATCAGTAAATAACAAACTTGTTAGTAACTTTCCCTGTCCCTTCCCATCGAAAAGTTCAGCCTACAGACGTGTTTTAGCGAGTTGATCTACTAACTGATAATATCACATGATATGATAAGCAGTAAGAAAGTGAAAGTAGTTAATAGCGCTGAATCAGTATATAACAAACTTGTTAGTAACTTTCCCTGTCCCTTCCCATCGAAAAAGTTCAGCCTACGACGTAAACAGTTTTAGCGATTTGATCAACCAACTGATAATATCACATGATATGATAAGCAGTAAGAAGTAAAGTAGTTAACGTGAATCAGTAAATAACAAACTTGTTAGTAACTTTCCCTGTCCCCTTCCCATCGAAAAGTGTTCAGCCTACGACGTGTTTTAAAGCGATTTGATCAACCAACTGATAATATCTACATGATATGATAAGCAGTAAGAAGTAGAAAAAGTAGTTAACGTGAATCAGTAAATAACAAATCTTGGTTAGTAACTTTCCTGTCCCTTCCTTAATCGAAAAGTTCAGCTCTACGACGTGTGTTTTAGCGATTTGATCAACCAACTGATAAGTTATCACATGATATATGATAAGCAGTAAGAAGTAAAGCATAGCGGCATAACGTGAATCAGTAAAATAACAAACTTGTTAGTAACTTTCCCTGTCCCTTCCCATCGAAAAGTTCAGCCTACGACGTGTTTTAGCGATTTGATCAACCAACTGATAATATCACATGATATGATAACAGCAGTAAAGAAGTAAAGTGAAGTTAACGTGAATCAGTATATAACAAACTTGTTAGTAACTTTCCCTGTCCCTTCCCATCGAAAAGTTTCAGCCTAGCCGACGTGTTTTAGCGATTTGATCAACCAACTGATAAATATCACATGATATGATAAGCAGTAAGAAGTAAAGTAAGTGGTTAACGTGAATCAGTAAATAACAAACTTTGTTGTAGTAAACTTTCCCCTGTCCCTTCCCATCGAAAAGTTCAGCCTACGACGTGTTTTAGCGATTTGATCAACCAACTGATAATAATATCACATGATATGATAAGCAGTAAGAAGTAAAGTAGTTAACGTGAATCAGTAAATAACAAACTTGTTAGTAACTTTCCCTGTCCCTTCCCATCGAAAAGTTCAAGCCTAACAGACGCGTGTTTTAAAGGCGATTTGAATCAACCAACTGATAATATCACATGATATGATAAGCGCAGTAAGAAGTAAAGTAGTTAACGTGAATCAGTAAATAATAAACTTGTTAGTAACTTTCCCTCGTCCCTTCCCATCGAAGAAAGTTCAGCCTACGACGTGTTTTAGCGATTTGATCAACCAACTGATAATATCACATGATATGATAAGCAGTAAAGAAGTAAAGTAGTTAACGTGAATCAGTAAATAACAAACTTGTTAGTAACTTTCCCTGTCCCTCTTCCCATCGAAAAGTTCAGCCACCAGACGTGTTTTTAGCGATTTGATCTAACCAACGTGATAATATCGCATGATATGATAAAGGTGCGGTAAGAAGTAAAGTAGTTAACGTGAATCAGTATATAATGTAAAACTTGTTAGTAACTTTTCCCTATCCCTCTCACATCAGAAAAGTTCAGCCTACAGACGTGTTTAGCGAGTTTGATCTACCAACCTCGGATAATATCACATGGATATGATAAGCAGTAAGAAGTAAAGTAGTTGGTAACGTTGAATCAGTAAAATAACAAACTTGTTAGTAACTTTCCCTGTCCCTTCCTCATCGAAAAGTTCAGCCTACGACGATGTTTTATAGCGATTTGATCAACCAACTGGATAATATCACATGATATGATGAAGCAGTAAGAAGTAAAGTAGTTAACGTGAATCAGTAAATAACAAACTTTGTTAGTAACTTTCCTCTCTGTCACCTTCCCATCGAAAGTTCAGCCTACGACGTGTTTTTAGCGATTTGATCAACCAACTGATAATCATCACATGATATATATGATAAGCAGTAAGAAGTAAAGTAGTTAACGTGAATCAGTATATAACAAATCTTGTTAGTAACTTTCCCTGTCCCTTCCCATCAGAAAAGTTCAGCCTACACGACGTAAGTTTTTAGCGATTTTGATCAACCAAATCTGATAATATCACATGATATGATAAGCAGTAAGAAGTGCGAAGTAGTTAACGTGAATCAGTAAATAACAAACTTGTTGTAGTAATGTCTTCTCCTGTCCCTTCCCTATATCGAAAAGTTCAGCCTACGACGTGTTTAGCCCGATTTGATCAACCAACTGATAAATATCATTAATGCTAATTATGATAAGCAGTAAGAAGTAAAGTAGTTAACGTGAATCAGTAAATAATAAACTTGTTAGTAACTTTCCCCTTCGTCCCTTCCCTTATATCGAAAAGTTCAGCCTACGACGTGTTTCTAGCGATTTGATCAAACCAACTGATAATCGATCTACATGATATGATAAGCAGTAAAGTGAAAGTAAAGTAGTTAACGTGAATCAGTATATAAATCAAACTTGTTAGTAACTTTCCCTCGTCCCTTCCCATCGAAAAGTTCAGCCTACGACGTGTTTCTTTACAGCGGGATCTGATCAACCAACTGATAATATCACATGATATGATAAGCAGTAAGAAGTAAAGTAAAGTTAACGATTGAATCAGTAAAGAGTAACGCCAAAAACTTGTTAGTAACTTTCCTGTCCCTTCCCATCGAAAAGTTCAGCCTACGACGTAAGGTTTTAGCGATTTGATCGAACCAACTGATAATATCACGCATGATATGATAAGCAGTAAGAAGTAAAGGGTAGTTAACGTTAATCAGTAAATAATAACTTGTTAGTAACTTTCCTGTCCTTCCCATCGAAGAAAGTTCAGCCTACGACGTGTTTTTATGAAGCGATTTAGATCGTAACTAATCTGATAAATATCACATGATACGATGATAAGCAGTAAGAAGTGGAAAGTATGGAAGTTAACGTGAATCAGTATATAACGAAACTTGTTAGTAACTTTCCCTGTCCCTTCCCATCGAAAAGTCTGGAAGCCTACAGACGTGTTTTAGCGATTTGATCAACCAAACTGATAATATCACATGATATGATAAGCATGGGTAGAAAGAAGTAAAGTAGTTTTAACGTGAATCAGTAAATAACAAACTTGTTAGTAACTTTCCCTGTCCCTTCCCATCGAAAAGTCTTCAAGCCTACGATTTTCGTAGTTTCTGCAAATAGTATATGATTTGATCAATTTCAACTGATAATATCACATGATATGATAAAGCAGTAAGAAGTAAAGTAGTTAACGTGAATCAGTAAATAACAAACTTGTTAGTAACTTTCCCTGTCCCTTCCCATCGAAAAAGTTCAGCGCCTACGACGCAGAATGTTTTAGCGATTTGATCAAACCAACTGATAATATCACATGATACGATGAAGCGGTAAGAAGCGTAGAAAGAAGTTAATGCGTGAATCAGTAAACGCTAACAAACTTGTTAGTAACTTTCCCTGTCCCTTCCCATCGAAAAGTTCAAGAGCCTTACGATATCGTGTGTTTTAGCGATTTGATCAACCAACTGGATAATATCACATGATATGATAAGCAGTAAGAAGTAAAGTAGTTAACGTGAATCAGTATATAACAAACTTTGTTAGTAACTTTCCTGTCCCTTCCCATCGAAAAGTTCAGCCTACGACGTGTTTTACAGAGCGGATTTGATCAACCAACTGATAATACTCACATGATGCTTGATAAGCAGTTAGAAGTAAAGTAGTTAAGCCACCATGAATCAGTATATGAACAAACTTGTTAGTAACTTTCCCTGTCCCTTCCCATCGAAAAGTTCAGCCTACGACGTGTTTAGCGATTTGATCTACCAACTGATAATATCACATGATATGATACAAGCAGTAAGAAGTAAAGTAGTTAACGTGAATCAGTAAATAACAAACTTGTTAGTAACTTTCCCTGTCCCTTCCCATCGAAAAGTTCAGCCTCACGACGCGCGGTTTTAGCGATTTGATCAACCAACTGATAATATCACATGATATGATAAGCAGTAAGAAGTAAAGTAGTTAACGTGAATCAGTAAATAACAAACTTCCTTTAGTAACTTTCCCTGTCCTTCCCTATCGAAAAGTTCAGCCTACGACGTGTTTTTAGCGATTTGATCAACCAACTGATAATATCACATGATATGATAAGCAGTAAGGAAAAGTAAAGTAGTTAACGTGAATCGGTAAAATAACAAACTTGTTAGTAACTTTCCCTGTCCCTTCCTCATACGAAAAGTTCAGCCTACGACGTGTTTTAGCAAAGATTTGATCAACCAAATTTGATAATATCACATGATATGATAAGCAGTAAGAAGTAAGTGTGTGTAGTTAACGTGAATCAGTATATAACGAACTTGTTAGTAACTTTCCCTGTCCCTTCCCCATATCGAAAAAGTTCAGTCCTACGACGTGTTTTTAGCGATTTAGATCAACCAACTAGATAATATCCACATGATATGATAAGCAGTAAGAAGTAAAGTAGTTAACGTGAATCAGTATATAACGAACTTGTCATAGTATAACTTTCCTGTCCCTTCCCATCGAAAAGTTCAGCCTTACGACAGTGTTTTAGCGATTTGATCAACCAACTGATAATATCACATGATATGATAAGCAGTAGAGAGTAAAGTAGTTAATTCGTGAATCAGTATATAAACAAAACTTTCTGTTAGTAACTTTCCCTGTCCCTTCCCATCGAAAAGTTCAGCCTACGACGTGTTTTTAGCAGAGTTGATCAACCAACTGATAATATCGTCACATGATATGAGTAAGCAGTAAGAAGTAAGCTAGTAGTTAACGTGAATCAGTATATAACAAACTTGTTAGTAACTTTCCCTGTCCCTTCCCATCGAAAAAGTTCAGCCTACGACGTGTTTTAGCAGATTTGATCAACCAACTGATCAAGGTTATCATCATGATATGATAAGCAGTAAGAAGTAGCGCAAAGTAGTTAACAAGTGAATCAGTAAATGACAAACTTTTTAGGTAACTTTCCCTGTCCCTTCCCCATCGAAAAGTTCAGCCTTACAGCATCAGTTTTAGCGATTTGATGTAACTGATAAAAATATCACACATGATATATGATAAGCAGTAAGAAGTAAAGTAGTTAACGTGAATCAGGTAAATAAACACAAACATTGTTAGTAACTTTCCCTGTCCCTTCCCATCGAAAAGTTCAGCCTACGACGTGTTTTAGCGCATTGAGGGGGTGCTGATCTTAACTCAACTGATAATATCACATGAACCATGATAAGCAGTAAGAAGTAAAGTAGTTAACGTTGAATCAGTAAATAACAAACTTATTAGTGCACAACTTTCCCTGTCCCTTCCCATCGAAAAGTTCAGCCTACGACGTGTTTTAGCGATTTGATCTAACCAACTGATAATAGCTCACATGATATGATAAGCAGTAAGAAGTAAAGTAGTTAACGTATGAATCAGTAAATAACAAACTTGTTAGTAACTTTCCCTGTCCCTTCCATCGAAAAGTTCAGCCTACGACGTGTTTTAGCGATTTGATCAACCAACTGATAATATCACATGATATGATAAGCAGTAAGAAGTAAAGTAGTTAACGTGAATCAGTATATAACAAACTTGTTAGTAACTTTCCCTGTCCTTCCCATCGAAAAGTTCAGCCTACGACGTGTTTTAGCGATTTGATCAACCAACTGATAATATCACATGATATGATAAGCAGTAAGAAGTAAAGTAGTTAACGTGAATCAGTATATAACAAACTTGTTAGTAACTTTCCCTGTCCCTTCCCATCGAAAAGTTCAGCCTACGACGTGTTTTGGCTTGATTTGATCAACCAACTGATAATATCACATGATATGATAAGCAGTAAGAAGTAAAGTAGTTAACGTGAATCAGTAAATAACAAACTTGTTAGTAACTTTCCTGTCCCTTCCCATCGAAAAGTTCAGCCTACGACGTGTTTTAGCGATTTGATCAACCAACTGATAATATCACATGATATGATAAGCAGTAAGAAGTAAAGTAGTTAACGTGAATCAGTATATAACAAACTTGTTAGTAACTTTCCTGTCCCTTCCCATCGAAAAGTTCAGCCTACGACGTGGTTTAGCGATTTGATCAACCAACTGATAATATCACATGATATGATAACCAGTAAGAAGTAAAGTAGTTAACGTGAATCAGTAAATAACAAACTTGTTAGTGTCTTTCCCTGTCCCTTCCCATCGAAAAGTTCAGCCTACGCCGTGTTTTAGCGAGTTGATCTACCAACTGATAATATCACATGATATGATAAGCAGTAAGAAGTAAAGTAGTTAACGTGAATCAGTAAATAACAAACTTGTTAGTAACTTTCCCTGTCCCTTCCCATCGAAAAGTTCAGCCTACGACGTGTTTTAGCGATTTGATCAACCAACTGATAATATCACATGATATGATAAGCAGTAAGAAGTAAAGTAGTTAACGTGAATCAGTAAATAACAAACTTTTTAGTAACTTTCCCTGTCCCTTCCCATCGAAAAGTTCAGCCTACAACGTGTTTTAGCGATTTGATCAACCAACTGATAATATCACATGATATGATAGGCAGTAAGAAGTAAAGTAGTTAACGTGAATCAGTAAATAACAAACTTGTTAGTAACTTTCCCTGTCCCTTCCCATCGAAAAGTTCAGCCTACGACGTGTTTTAGCGAGTTGATCTACCAACTGATAATATCACATGATATGATAAGCAGTAAGAAGTAAAGTAGTTAACGTGAATCAGTAAATAACAAACTTGTTAGTAACTTTCCCTGTCCCTTCCCATCGAAAAGTTCAGCCTACGACGTGTTTTAGCGATTTGATCAACCAACTGATAATATCACATGATATGATAAGCAGTAAGAAGTAAAAACGTAGGTAACGTGAATCAGTATATAACAAACTTGTTAGCAACTTTCCCTGTCCCTTCCTCATCGAAAAGTTCAGCTTCTACGACGTGTATTTAGCGTATTTGATCAACCAACTGATAATATCACATGATATGCATAAGCAGTAGGAAGTAAGTAGTTAACGTGAATCAGTATATAACAAACTTGTTGAGTAACTTTCCCTGTCCCTTCCCATCGAAAAGTTCAGCCTTACGACGTGTTTTAGCGAGTTGATCTACCAACTGATAATATCACATAGATAATGATAAGCGTAAGAAGTAAAGTAGTTAACGTGAATCAGTAAATAACCTTAACTTGTTAGTAACTTTCCCTGTCCCTTCCCATCGAAAAGTTCCCAGCCTACGACGTATGTTTTAGCGATTTGATCAACCAACTGATAATATCACATGATATGATATATTATTGGCGCTTTGGTAAGAAGTAAAATTAGTTAACGTGAATCAGTATATAACAAACTTGTTAATGTAACTTTCCTTGTCCCTTCCCATCGAAAAGTTCAGCCTACAGACGCGTGTTTGTAGCGATTTGATCAACGAACTGGATAATATCACATGATATGATAACCGCAGTAAGTAAAGTAAAGTAGTTAACGTGAATCAGTAATATAACAAACTTGTTAGTAACTTTCCCTGTCCCTTCCCATCGAAAAGTTCAGCCACGACGTGTTTTAGCGAGTTGATCAACCAACTGATAATATCACATGATATGATAAGCAGTAAGAAGTAAAGTAGTTAACGTGAATCAGTAAATAACAAACTTGTTAGTAACTTTCCTGTCCCTTCCCATCGAAAAGTTCAGCCTACGACGTGTTTTAGCGATTTGATCAACCAACTGATAATATCACATGATATGATAAGCAGTAAGAAGTAAAGTAGTTAACGTGAATCAGTATATAACAAACTTGTTAGTAACTTTCCCTGTCCCTTCCCATCGAAAAGTTCAGCCTACGACGTGTTTTAGCTGATTTGATCAACCAACTGATAATATCACATGATATGATAAGCAGTAAGAAGTAAAGTAGTTAACGTGAATCAGTAAATAACAAACTTGTTAGTAACTTTCCCTGTCCCTTCGCATCGAAAAGTTCAGCATACGACGTGTTTTAGCGATTTGATCAACCAACTGATAATATCACTATGATATGATAAGGTAAGAAGTAAAGTAGTTAACGTGAATCAGTATATAACAAACTTGTTAGTAACTTTCCTGTCCCTTCCCATCGAAAAGTCCAGCCTACGACGTGTTTTAGCGAGTTGATCTACCATCTGATAATATCACATGATATGATAAGCAGTAAGAAGTAAAGTAGTTAAGGTGAAACAGTAAATAACAAACTTGTTAGTAACTTTCCTGTCCCTTCCCATCGAAAAGTTCAGCCTACAACGTGTTTTAGCGATTTGATCAACCAACTGATAATATCACATGATATGATAAGCAGTAAGAAGTAAAGTAGTTAACGTGAATCAGTAAATAACAAACTTGTTAGTAACTTTCCCTGTCCTTCCCATCGAAAAGTTTAGCCTACGACGTGTTTTAGCGATTTGATCAACCAACTGATGATATCACATGATATGATAAGCAGTAAGAAGTAAAGTAGTTAACGTGAATCAGTATATAACAAACTTGTTAGTAACTTTCCTGTCCCTTCCCATCGAAAAGCTCAGCCTACGACGTGTTTTAGCGATTTGATCAACCAACTGATAATATCACATGATATGATAAGCAGTAAGAAGTAAAGTAGTTAACGTGAATCAGTAAATAACAAACTTGTTAGTAACTTTCCCTGTCCCTTCCCATCGAAAAGTTCAGCCTACGACGTGTTTTAGGGATTTGATCAACCATCTGATAATATCACATGATATGATAAGCAGTAAAAAGTAAAGTAGTTAACGTGAATCAGTAAATAACAAACTTGTTAGTAACTTTCCCTGTCCCTTCCCATCGAAAAGTTCAGCCTACGACGTGTTTTAGCGATTTGATCAACCAACTGATAATATCACATGATATGATAAGCAGTAAGAAGTAAAGTAGTTAACGTGAATCAGTAAATAACAAACTTGTTAGTAACTTTCCCTGTCCCTTCCCATCGAAAAGTTCAGCCTACGACGTGTTTTAGCGATTTGATCAACCAACTGATAATATCACATGATATGATAAGCAGTAAGAAGTAAAGTAGTTAACGTGAATCAGTATATAACAAACTTGTTAGTAACTTTCCTGTCCCTTCCCATCGAAAAGTTCAGCCTACGACGTGTTTTAGCGATTTGATCAACCAACTGATAATATCACATGGTATGATAAGCAGTAAGAAGTAAAGTAGTTAACGTGAATCAGTAAATAACAAACTTGTTAGTAACTTTCCTGTCCCTTCCCATCGAAAAGTTCAGCCTACGACGTGTTTTAGCGATTTGATCAACCAACTGATAATATCACATGATATGATAAGCAGTAAGAAGTAAAGTAGTTAACGTGAATCAGTATATAACAAACTTGTTAGTAACTTTCCCTGTCCCTTCCCATCGAAAAGTCCAGCCTACGACGTGTTTTAGCGAGTTGATCTACCATCTGATAATATCACATGATATGATAAGCAGTAAGAAGTAAAGTAGTTAAGGTGAAACAGTAAATAACAAACTTTTTAGTAACTTTCCCTGTCCCTTCCCATCGAAAAGTTCAGCCTACAACGTGTTTTAGCGATTTGATCAACCAACTGATAATATCACATGATATGATAAGCAGTAAGAAGTAAAGTAGTTAACGTGAATCAGTAAATAACAAACTTGTTAGTAACTTTCCCTGTCCCTTCCCATCGAAAAGTTTAGCCTACGACGTGTTTTAGCGATTTGATCAACCAACTGATAATATCACATGATATGATAAGCAGTAAGAAGTAAAGTAGTTAACGTGAATCAGTATATAACAAACTTGTTAGTAACTTTCCCTGTCCCTTCCCATCGAAAAGTTCAGCCTACGACGTGTTTTAGTTGATTTGATCAACCAACTGATAATATCACATGATACGATAAGCAGTAAGAAGTAAAGTAGTTAACGTGAATCAGTAAATAACAAACTTGTTAGTAACTTTCCCTGTCCCTTCCCATCGAAAAGTTCAGCCTACGACGTGTTTTTAGCGATTTGATCAACCAACTGATAATATCACATGATACGATAAGCAGTAAGAAGTAAAGTAGTTAACGTGAATCAGTAAATAACAAACTTGTTAGTAACTTTCCCTGTCCCTTCCCATCGAAAAGTTCAGCCTACGACGTGTTTTAGCGATTTGATCAACCAACTGATAATATCACATGATACGATAAGCGGTAAGAAGTAAAGTAGTTAACGTGAATCAGTAAATAACAAACTTGTTAGTAACTTTCCTGTCCCTTCCCATCGAAAAGTTCAGCCTACGACGTGTTTTAGCGATTTGATCAACCAACTGATAATATCACATGATATGATGAGTAAGAAGTAAAGTAGTTAACGTGAATCAGTATATAACAAACTTGTTAGTAACTTTCCCTGTCCCTTCTCATCGAAAAGTTCAGCCTACGACGTGTTTTAGCGATTTGATCAACCAACTGATAATATCACATGATACGATAAGCAGTAAGAAGTAAAGTAGTTAACGTGAATCAGTAAATAACAAACTTGTTAGTAACTTTCCTGTCCCTTCCCATCAAAAGTTCAGCCTACGACGTGTTTTAGCGATTTGATCAACCAACTGATAATATCACATGATACGATAAGCAGTAAGAAGTAAAGTAGTTAACGTGAATCAGTAAATAACAAACTTGTTAGTAACTTTCCCTGTCCCTTCCCATCGAAAAGTTCAGCCTACGACGTGTTTTAGCGATTTGATCAACCAACTGATAATATCACATGATACGATAAGCAGTAAGAAGTAAAGTAGTTAACGTGAATCAGTAAATAACAAACTTGTTAGTAACTTTCCTGTCCCTTCCCATCGAAAAGTTCAGCCTACGACGTGTTTTAGCGAGTTGATCTACCAACTGATAATATCACATGATATGATAAGCAGTAAGAAGTAAAGTAGTTAACGTGAATCAGTAAATAACAAACTTGTTAGTAACTTTCCCTGTCCCTTCCCATCGAAAAGTTCAGCCTACGACGTGTTTTAGCGATTTGATCAACCAACTGATAATATCACATGATATGATAAGCAGTAAGAAGTAAAGTAGTTAACGTGAATCAGTATATAACGAACTTGTTAGTAACTTTCCTGTCCCTTCCCATCGAAAAGTTCAGCCTACGACGTGTTTTAGCGATTTGATCAACCAACTGATAATATCACATGATATGATAAGCAGTAAGAAGTAAAGTAGTTAACGTGAATCAGTATATAACGAACTTGTTAGTAACTTTCCCTGTCCCTTCCCATCGAAAAGTTCAGCCTACGACGTGTTTTAGCGATTTGATCAACTAACTGATAATATCACATGATATGATAAGCAGTAAGAAGTAAAGTAGTTAACGTGAATCAGTAAATAACAAACTTGTTAGTGACTTTCCCTGTCCCTTCCCATCGAAAAGTTCAGCCTACGACGTGTTTTAGTGAGTTGATCTACCAACTGATAATATCACATGATATGATAAGCAGTAAGAAGTAAAGTAGTTAACGTGAATCAGTAAATAACAAACTTGTTAGTAACTTTCCCTGTCCCTTCCCATCGAAAAGTCCAGCCTACGACGTGTTTTAGCGAGTTGATCTACCAACTGATAATATCACATAATATGATAAGCAGTAAGAAGTAAAGTAGTTAAGGTGAAACAGTAAATGACAAACTTTTTAGTAACTTTCCCTGTCCCTTCCCATCGAAAAGTTCAGCCTACAACGTGTTTTAGCGATTTGATCAACCAACTGATAATATCACATGATATGATAAGCAGTAAGAAGTAAAGTAGTTAACGTGAATCAGTATATAACAAACTTGTTAGTAACTTTCCCTGTCCCTTCCCATCGAAAAGTTCAGCCTACGACGTGTTTTAGCGATTTGAGCAACCAACTGATAATATCACATGATATGATAAGCAGTAAGAAGTAAAGTAGTTAACGTGAATCAGTAAATAACAAACTTGTTAGTAACTTTCCCTGTCCCTTCCCATCGAAAAGTTCAGCCTACGATGTGTTTTAGCGATTTGATCAACCAACTGATAATATCACATGATATGATAAGCAGTAAGAAGTAAAGTAGTTAACGTGAATCAGTAAATAACAAACTTGTTAGTAACTTCTCCTGTCCCTTCCCATCGAAAAGTTCAGCCTACGACGTGTTTTAGCGATTTGATCAACCAACTGATAATATCACATGATATGATAAGCAGTAAGAGTAAAGTAGTTAACGTGAATCAGTATATAACAAACTTGTTAGTAACTTTCCTGTCCCTTCCCATCGAAAAGTTCAGCCTACGACGTGTTTTAGCGATTTGATCAACCAACTGATAATATCACATGATATGATAACCAGTAAGAAGTAAAGTAGTTAACGTGAATCAGTATATAACGAACTTGTTAGTAACTTTCCTGTCCCTTCCCATCGAAAAGTTCAGCCTACGACGTGTTTTAGCGATTTGATCAACCAACTGATAATATCACATGATATGATAAGCAGTAAGAAGTAAAGTAGTTAACGTGAATCAGTAAATAACAAACTTGTTAGTAACTTTCCCTGTCCCTTCCCATCGAAAAGTTCAGCCTACGACGTGTTTTAGCGAGTTGATCTACCAACTGATAATATCACATGATATGATAAGCAGTAAGAAGTAAAGTAGTTAACGTGAATCAGTAAATAACAAACTTGTTAGTAACTTTCCCTGTCCCTTCCCATCGAAAAGTCCAGCCTACGACGTGTTTTAGCGAGTTGATCTACCAACTGATAATATCACATAATATGATAAGCAGTAAGAAGTAAAGTAGTTAAGGTGAAACAGTAAATGACAAACTTTTTAGTAACTTTCCCTGTCCCTTCCCATCGAAAAGTTCAGCCTACGACGTGTTTTAGCGATTTGATCAACCAACTGATAATATCACATGATATGATAAGCAGTAAGAAGTAAAGTAGTTAACGTGAATCAGTAAATAACAAACTTGTTAGTAACTTTTCCTGTCCCTTCCCATCGAAAAGTTCAGCCTACGACGTGTTTTAGCGATTTGATCAACCAACTGATAATATCACATGATATGATAAGCAGTAAGAAGTAAAGTAGTTAACGTGAATCAGTATATAACAAACTTGTTAGTAACTTTCCCTGTCCCTTCCCATCGAAAAGTTCAGCCTACGACGTGTTTTAGCGATTTGATCAACGAACTGATAATATCACATGATATGATAAGCAGTAAGAAGTAAAGTAGTTAACGTGAATCAGTAAATAACAAACTTGTTAGTAACTTTCCTGTCCCTTCCCATCGAAAAGTTTAGCCTACGACGTGTTTTAGCGATTTGATCAACCAACTGATAATATCACATGATATGATAAGCAGTAAGAAGTAAAGTAGTTAACGTGAATCAGCATATAGCAAACCTGTCAGTAACTTTCCCTGTCCCTTCCCATCGAAAAGTTCAGCCTACGACGTGTTTTAGCGATTTGATCAACGAACTGATAATATCACATGATATGATAAGCAGTAAGAAGTAAAGTAGTTAACGTGAATCAGTAAATACCAAACTTGTTAGTAAATTTCCTGTCCCTTCCCATCGAAAAGTTTAGCCTACAACGTGTTTTAGCGATTTGATCAACCAACTGATAATATCACATGATATGATAAGCAGTAAGAAGTAAAGTAGTTAACGTGAATCAGTAAATAACAAACTTGTTAGTAACTTTCCTGTCCCTTCCCATCGAAAAGTTCAGCCTACGACGTGTTTTAGCGAGTTGATCTACCAAACTGATAATATCACATGATATGATAAGCAGTAAGAAGTAAAGTAGTTAACGTGAATCAGTAAATAACAAACTTGTTAGTAACTTTCCCTGTCCCTTCCCATCGAAAAGTTCAGCCTACGACGTGTTTTAGCGATTTGATCAACCAACTGATAATATCACATGATATGATAAGCAGTAAGAAGTAAAGTAGTTAACGTGAATCAGTATATAACAAACTTGTTAGTAACTTTCCCTGTCCCTTCCCATCGAAAAGTTCAGCCTACGACGTGTTTTAGCGATTTGATCTACCAACTGATAATATCACATGATATGATAAGCAGTAAGAAGTAAAGTAGTTAACGTGAATCAGTAAATAACAAACTTGTTAGTAACTTTCCCTGTCCCTTCCCATCGAAAAGTCCAGCCTACGACGTGTTTTAGCGAGTTGATCTACCATCTGATAATATCACATGATATGATAAGCAGTAAGAAGTAAAGTAGTTAAGCTGAAACAGTAAATAACAAACTTTTTAGTAACTTTCCCTGTCCCTTCCCATCGAAAAGTTCAGCCTACAACGTGTTTTAGCGATTTGATCAACCAACTGATAATATCACATGATATGATAAGCAGTAAGAAGTAAAGTAGTTAACGTGAATCAGTAAATAACAAACTTGTTAGTAACTTTCCTGTCCCTTCCCATCGAAAAGTTTAGCCTACGACGTGTTTTTAGCGATTTGATCAACCAACTGATAATATCACATGATATGATAAGCAGTAAGAAGTAAAGTAGTTAACGTGAATCAGTATATAACAAACTTGTTAGTAACTTTCCTGTCCCTTCCCATCGAAAGTTCAGCCTACGACGTGTTTTAGCGATTTGATCAACCAACTGATAATATCACATGATATGATAAGCAGTAAGAAGTAAAGTAGTTAACGTGAATCAGTAAATAACAAACTTGTTAGTAACTTTCCCTGTCCCTTCCCATCGAAAAGTTCAGCCTACGACGTGTTTTAGCGATTTGATCAACCAACTGATAATATCACATGATACGATAAGCAGTAAGAAGTAAAGTAGTTAACGTGAATCAGTAAATAACAAACTTGTTAGTAACTTTCCCTGTCCCTTCCCATCGAAAAGTTCAGCCTACGACGTGTTTTAGCGATTTGATCAACCAACTGATAATATCACATGATATGATAACCAGTAAGAAGTAAAGTAGTTAACGTGAATCAGTATATAACAAACTTGTTAGTAACTTTCCCTGTCCCTTCCCATCGAAAAGTTCAGCCTACGACGTGTTTTAGCGATTTGATCAACCAACTGATAATATCACATGATACGATAAGCAGTAAGAAGTAAAGTAGTTAACGTGAATCAGTAAATAACAAACTTGTTAGTAACTTTCCCTGTCCCTTCCCATCAAAAAGTTCAGCCTACGACGTGTTTTAGCGATTTGATCAACCAACTGATAATATCACATGATACGATAAGCAGTAAGAAGTAAAGTAGTTAACGTGAATCAGTAAATAACAAACTTGTTAGTAACTTTCCCTGTCCCTTCCCATCGAAAAGTTCAGCCTACGACGTGTTTTAGCGATTTGATCAACCAACTGATAATATCACATGATACGATAAGCAGTAAGAAGTAAAGTAGTTAACGTGAATCAGTATATAACAAACTTGTTAGCAACTTTCCCTGTCCCTTCCCATCGAAAAGTTCAGCCTACGACGTGTTTTAGCGATTTGATCAACCAACTGATAATATCACATGATACGATAAGCAGTAAGAAGTAAAGTAGTTAACGTGAATCAGTAAATAACAAACTTGTTAGTAACTTTCCCTGTCCCTTCCCATCGAAAAGTTCAGCCTACGACGTGTTTTAGCGATTTGATCAACCAACTGATAATATCACATGATACGATAAGCAGTAAGAAGTAAAGTAGTTAACGTGAATCAGTAAATAACAAACTTGTTAGTAACTTTCCCTGTCCCTTCCCATCGAAAAGTTCAGCCTACGACGTGTTTAGCGAGTTGATCAACCAACTGATAATATCACATGATATGATAAGCAGTAAGAAGTAAAGTAGTTAACGTGAATCAGTAAATAACAAACTTGTTAGTAACTTTCCCTGTCCCTTCCCATCGAAAAGTTCAGCCTACGACGTGTTTTAGCGATTTGATCAACCAACTGATAATATCACATGATATGATAAGCAGTAAGAAGTAAAGTAGTTAACGTGAATCAGTATATAACGAACTTGTTAGTAACTTTCCCTGTCCCTTCCCATCGAAAAGTTCAGCCTACGACGTGTTTTAGCGATTTGATCAACCAACTGATAATATCACATGATATGATAAGCAGTAAGAAGTAAAGTAGTTAACGTGAATCAGTATATAACAAACTTGTTAGTGACTTTCCCTGTCCCTTCCCATCGAAAAGTTCAGCCTACGACGTGTTTTAGCGAGTTATCTACCAACTGATAATATCACATGATATGATAAGCAGTAAGAAGTAAAGTAGTTAACGTGAATCAGTAAATAACAAACTTGTTAGTAACTTTCCCTGTCCCTTCCCATCGAAAAGTCCAGCCTACGACGTGTTTTAGCGAGTTGATCTACCAACTGATAATATCACATAATATGATAAGCAGTAAGAAGTAAAGTAGTTAAGGTGAAACAGTAAATGACAAACTTTTTAGTAACTTTCCCTGTCCCTTCCCATCGAAAAGTTCAGCCTACAACGTGTTTTAGCGATTTGATCAACCAACTGATAATATCACATGATATGATAAGCAGTAAGAAGTAAAGTAGTTAACGTGAATCAGTATATAACAAACTTGTTAGTAACTTTCCCTGTCCCTTCCCATCGAAAAGTTCAGCCTACGACGTGTTTTAGCGATTTGATCAACCAACTGATAATATCACATGATATGATAAGCAGTAAGAAGTAAAGTAGTTAACGTGAATCAGTAAATAACAAACTTGTTAGTAACTTTTCCTGTCCCTTCCCATCGAAAAGTTCAGCCTACGACGTGTTTTAGCGATTTGATCAACCAACTGATAATATCACATGATATGATAAGCAGGAAGAAGGAAAGTAGTTAACGTGAATCAGTAACAATAAACTTGTTAGTAACTTTCCCTGTCCCTTCCCATCGAAAAGTTCAGCCTACGACGTTTTAGCGATTTGATCAACCAACTGATAATATCACATGATATGATAAGCAGTAAGAAGTAAAGTAGTTAACGTGAATCAGTATATAACGAACTTGTTAGTAACTTTCCTGTCCCTTCCCATCGAAAAGTTCAGCCTACGACGTGTTTTAGCGATTTGATCAACCAACTGATAATATCACATGATATGATAAGCAGTAAGAAGTAAAGTAGTTAACGTGAATCAGTATATAACAAACTTGTTAGTGACTTTCCCTGTCCCTTCCCATCGAAAAGTTCAGCCTACGACGTGTTTTAGCGAGTTATCTACCAACTGATAATATCACATGATATGATAAGCAGTAAGAAGTAAAGTAGTTAACGTGAATCAGTAAATAACAAACTTGTTAGTAACTTTCCCTGTCCCTTCCCATCGAAAAGTCCAGCCTACGACGTGTTTTAGCGAGTTGATCTACCAACTGATAATATCACATAATATGATAAGCAGTAAGAAGTAAAGTAGTTAAGGTGAAACAGTAAATGACAAACTTTTTAGTAACTTTCCTGTCCCTTCCCATCGAAAAGTTCAGCCTACAACGTGTTTTAGCGATTTGATCAACCAACTGATAATATCACATGATATGATAAGCAGTAAGAAGTAAAGTAGTTAACGTGAATCAGTATATAACAAACTTGTTAGTAACTTTCTCGTCCCTTCCCATCGAAAAGTTCAGCCTACGACGTGTTTTAGCGATTTGATCAACCAACTGATAATATCACATGATATGATAAGCAGTAAGAAGTAAAGTAGTTAACGTGAATCAGTATATAACAAACTTGTTAGTAACTTTCCCTGTCCCTTCCCATCGAAAAGTTCAGCCTACGACGTGTTTTAGCGATTTGATCAACCAACTGATAATATCACATGATACGATAAGCAGTAAGAAGTAAAGTAGTTAACGTGAATCAGTAAATAACAAACTTGTTAGTAATCTTTCCCTGTTCCTCTTCCTCCATCGAAAAAGTTCAGCCTACGACGTGTTTTAGCGATTTGATCAACCAACTGATAATATCACATGATACGATAAGCAGTAAGAAGTAAAGTAGTTAACGTGAATCAGTAAATAACAAACTTGTTAGTAACTTTCCCTGTCCCTTCCCATCGAAAGTTCAGCCTACGACGTGTTTTAGCGAGTTGATCTACCAACTGATAATATCACATGATATGATAAGCAGTAAGAAGTAAAGTAGTTAACGTGAATCAGTAAATAACAAACTTGTTAGTAACTTTCCCTGTCCCTTCCCATCGAAAAGTTCAGCCTACGACGTGTTTTAGCGATTTGATCAACCAACTGATAATATCACATGATATGATAAGCAGTAAGAAGTAAAGTAGTTAACGTGAATCAGTATATAACAAACTTGTTAGTAACTTTCCTGTCCCTTCCCATCGAAAAGTTCAGCCTACGACGTGTTTTAGCGATTTGATCAACCAACTGATAATATCACATGATATGATAAGCAGTAAGAAGATGAAAGTAGTTAACGTGAATCAGTAAATAACAAACTTGTTAGTAACTTTCCCTGTCCCTTCCCATCGAAAAGTTCAGCCTACGACGTGTTTTTAGCGATTTGATCAACCAACTGATAATATCACATGATACGATAAGCAGTAAGAAGTAAAGTAGTTAACGTGAATCAGTAAATAAACTTGTTAAAATCTTTCCTGTCCCTTCTCATCGAAAAGTTCAGCCTACGACGTGTTTTAGCGATTTGATCAACCAACTGATAATATCACATGATATGATAAGCAGTAAGAAGTAAAGTAGTTAACGTGAATCAGTATATAACAAACTTGTTAGTAACTTTCCCTGTCCCTTCTCATCGAAAAGTTCAGCCTACGACGTGTTTTAGCGATTTTATCAACCAACTGATAGTATCACATGATATGATAAGCAGTAAGAAGTAAAGTAGTTAACGTAAAACAGTAAATAACAAACTTGTTATTAACTTTCCCTGTCCCTTCCCATCGAAAAGTTCAGCCTACGACGTGTTTTAGCGATTTGATCAACCAACTGATAATATCACATGATATGATAAGCAGTAAGAAGTAAAGTAGTAACCGTGAATCAGTAAAAAACAAATTTGTTAGTAACTTCTCCTGTCACTTCCCATCGAAAAGTTTAGCGTACGACGTGTTTTAGCGATTTGATCTATCGACTGATAATATCACATGATATGATAAGCAGTAAGAAGTAAAGTAGTTAACGTGAATCAGTAAATAAACAAACTTGTTAGTAACTTTCCCTGTGCCTTCCCATCGAAAAGTTCAGCCTACGACGTGTTTTAGCGATTTGATCAACCAACTGATAATATCACATGATATGATAAGCAGTAAGAAGTAAAGTAGTTAACGTGAATCAGTATATAACAAACTTGTTAGTAACTTTCCCTGTCCCTTCCCATCGAAAAGTTCAGCCTACGACGTGTTTTAGCGAGTTGATCTACCAACTGATAATATCACATGATATGATAAGCAGTAAGAAGTAAAGTAGTTAACGTGAATCAGTAAATAACAAACTTGTTAGTAACTTTCCTGTCCCTTCCCATCGAAAAGTTCACCCTACGACGTGTTTTAGCGATTTGATCAACCAACTGATAATATCACATGATATGATAAGCAGCAAGAAGTAAAGTAGTTAACGTGAATCAGTAAATAACAAACTTGTTAGTAACTTTCCCTGTCCCTTCCCATCGAAAAGTTCAGCCTACGACGTGTTTTAGCGATTTGATCAACCAACTGATAATATCACATGATATGATAAGCAGTAAGAAGTAAAGTAGTTAACGTGAATCAGTAAATAACAAATTTGTTAGTAACTTTTCTGTCCCTTCCCATCGAAAAGTTCAGCCTACGACGTGTTTTAGCGATTTGATCAACCAACTGATAATATCACATGATATGATAAGCGGTAAGAAGTAAAGTAGTTAACGTGAATCAGTATATAACAAACTTGTTAGTAACTTTCCCTGTCCCTTCCCATCGAAAAGTTCAGCCTACGACGTGTTTTGGCGATTTGATCAACCAACTGATAATATCACATGATATGATAACCAGTAAGAAGTAAAGTAGTTAACGTGAATCAGTATATAACGAACTTGTTAGTAACTTTCCCTGTCCCTTCCCATCGAAAAGTTCAGCCTACGACGTGTTTATGATTTGATCAACCAACTGATAATATCACATGATATGATAAGCAGTAAGAAGTAAAGTAGTTAACGTGAATCAGTATATAACAAACTTGTTTGTGACTTTCCCTGTCCCTTCCCATCGAAAAGTTCAGCCTACGACGTGTTTTAGCGAGTTATCTACCAACTGATAATATCACATGATATGATAAGCAGTAAGAAGTAAAGTAGTTAACGTGAATCAGTAAATAACAAACTTGTTAGTAACTTTCCCTGTCCCTTCCCATCGAAAAGTCCAGTCTACGACGTGTTTTAGCGAGTTGATCTACCAACTGATAATATCACATAATATGATAAGCAGTAAGAAGTAAAGTAGTTAAGGTGAAACAGTAAATAACAAACTTTTAGTAACTTTCCCTGTCCCTTCCCATCGAAAAGTTCAGCCTACAACGTGTTTTAGCTGATTTGATCAACCAACTGATAATATCACATGATATGATAAGCAGTAAGAAGTAAAGTAGTTAACGTGAATCAGTATATAACAAACTTGTTAGTAACTTTCCCCGTCCCTTCCCATCGAAAAGTTCAGCCTACGACGTGTTTTAGCGATTTGATCAACCAACTGATAATATCACATGATATGATAAGCAGTAAGAAGTAAAGTAGTTAACGTGAATCAGTAAATAACAAACTTGTTAGTAACTTTCCTGTCCCTTCCCATCGAAAAGTTCAGCCTACGATGTGTTTTAGCGATTTGATCAACCAACTGATAATATCACATGATATGATAAGCAGTAAGAAGTAAAGTAGTTAACGTGAATCAGTAAATAACAAACTTTTTAGTAACTTTCCCTGTCCCTTCCCATCGAAAAGTTCAGCCTACGACGTGTTTTAGCGATTTGATCAACCAACTGATAATATCACATGATATGATAAGCAGTAAGAAGTAAAGTAGTTAACGTGAATCAGTATATAACAAACTTGTCAATAACTTCCCCTGTCCCTTCCCATCGAAAAGTTCAGCCTACGACGTGTTTTAGCGATTTGATCAACGAACTGATAATATCACATGATATGATAAGCGGTAAGAAGTAAAGTAGTTAAGGTGAAACAGTAATTAACAATTTTGTTAGTAACTTTCCCTGTCCCTTCTCATCGAAAAGTTCATCCTACGACGTGTTTTAGCGATTTGATCAACCAACTGATAATATCACATGATATGATAAGCAGTAAGAAGTAAAGTAGTTAATGTGAAACAGTAAGTAACAAACTTGTTAGTCACTTCCCCTGTCCATCCCCATCGAAAAGTACAGCCTACGATGTGTTTAAGCGATTTGGTCTACGAACTGATAATATCAATGATATGATAAGTAGTGAAAGGTGAAGTAGTTAATGTTAAAGTAAGTGAGTAAGTAATCATATCTGTCCACATACCAACTTACCTACCTGCCCAACTGATCGCCTGGCAGTGGCCACTGGCAGTGGCTAGTGGCAGGAACGAGGAACGAGGAACGAGGAACGAGGAACGAGGAACGAGGAACGAGGAACGAGGAACGAGGAACGAGGAACGAGGAACAGGACACGAGGGACGCGTTACAAGAAAAACGCGAATTTTGCTAAGCTTCCGCCGATCTAACTTTGTTAATTTTCAATCGATTTGGCTCAAATGTTGTCAGCGGGTGTCTTCTAGACTTTCTCACTTATATCCAGAAGAAATCTCTAGAAAATTTGTTTCTAGGTTTTATTAACTACTTTACCAAAATCTAAGTGATCACAAGTGCCAGGCAAAACCAAACCTCTCCAGCCGCTTCGCGGCTGGAGCGATTGAAGCTTTGAATTCAATATTGAAGGTTGAAGCAAACTCGGTGCCAGATGCTATAGAATAGGTGCAAAGAGTTTGCGCCAACATCCAATGGGGAACGCAAATCCATGTCGATGTTACCCTATGCTTACAAGAAAACGACTATTATTCAAAGTCATTATTCCAAATTAGAAGTACATTTTCAGAACCATTATGTGTATGCATAAGATGGGAAGGTTTTACAGAGCGGCATAACTAGTTCTTTGATTTGCGTACATCCTAAGTAGAGTAGCATGTCAGAGCTTCATCATTTGACTCTAAAAAATCATAATTTTAGGGTGTGAGCAGCACACTTATTTCAAGGTCTTCTGTCAACTTTGATGTCAAAAACACAGTCTGCAGAGTGTGATGTACGCAAGATACTCACCCGGATCAATGTCGGCTAAAAATCACTGAGAGATTCCAGAAAAATTTCTCCAAAACGTCAAAAACCGGGGAAATAGGAAGTTATGTACCGCATCTTGCCATAATACTCGCCGACAGGGTCATCACCATAGAACGACTTGTGGAAAGCGGAGCACCGGACGAGATCGCTGCATTAGAATGCGCGCTTGATGTAGATTTTGAGTTCTCCAGCTATACATATATGGGCATTTCCCGTTTCGATTGATTTTTGGGTTGCTCGCCTGGATCCGAGATGCCTTCAGGGTTTTTTTGGCAAAGGTATCGGTTTCTCGTCCCGACATCTCGATTCACAACTGATCATTATGGATGAAAACTTGCTGCAATTTAGTCTGAAATTAGAGCTTAAACGCCCCAATATGCAAAAATGCATGTAAAGGAGTTCCTTCAACATTTAATCGCCGGGAGACAATTTCCGAAAAACTGTTAAGGAAACTTGGAGACGCTTCAGAGGGATGTTCTGCTCAACACGCTGTATCATTGAACATTGCTCCTTCGAACTACCACTTGTGCCGGGAGACGACTCATGGCCTAGCCAGCAGCACTTCATTTATTTACAAAACAGTCGAAAACTGGTACTACATTTTTATAGATCAAACCGAATAAAAGGACATTCTCCCATCGCGGAGTTCGTATGCTGCTTAAAGGCAGTGTATACGATAAAAACCATGTCTGATTTTTTGGCGGAGATCGGCAGCTGCGGGGCCTAGCGCAACCCTAACGTTGAAAAAACTAGGAAAAGCGAGCTTGGAACGGTCCCATACGGCCCCAAAGTTGGAAATCGTCAGCTGGTCACACCCAGATGCACTTTACACGCCCACCGACGTGAAGAAATGAATGCTCGAGATTGTGAGATGAGCGATGGTTTCCGATTAATAGCCCCGTTCCTACCTCCATTCTCAACTTCTCTCTTTACTCAGGTCAGCTCGCATACATCGGCTGAAAAAGACGGAAGTTACAAGTCTCGGAAAACTCGTCCACCATGTTTCCTTAGCTCAACCTTTGAGGGACCATAACTCCATTTCCAGAAGGTCTTGTACGATTACAGAGACATCATTTGAATCAGCATGGAGCCGTTTTCAAGATAGGCGAAAAAACAGAAAAGCGATCTCCATCGTGAACGCTGCCTTTAAAATATAGCGGCAAGTCGTCGTAACGATGAGCACCAATTTGAGTGAAATATACTTCACCATGCTCTCTGAATAAAAAACTCCAAATACCAAGCGGTGCCGATTGGCACAAGGGCCTGGATTGGTATTTATGTTTGCATTTCGATATCGTACCAACTTTAGACCGACCGACTCAACCTCTCAGATGAGTACTGCGAAAAAATGTGTGCTTTCGTGGCGCTAGTCACCGCTCAGGATTTCGCGTCTAGTCTCTGAATGGAAGGTCAAATTCACGAGAAAAATCTCTAATTCTGTGCGTACACCTAATGCATCCGGACTTGAAATCTGACTATGCCCATCGGAGCTGCTTACGATCGCTTTAAACAAAGTTATAGGTGTAGGTGCTTCGCCCGTTTTCCGTTGTGGGATAAAGGCAGCGTACACGCTCAAAAATTACAAATTCAATGGAATCAATCAAAATTCTGAAGCTCTTAGTAATCAAAAACAACGAAAAAAAAAACGAGAATTTTCGATTGAAACGAAGATGTAACGGTTCTTCTCCTAATGGTCCGGAAGTAGGCGAGTTACACACCATGGGCTGAAATAGCGAAGCTAGTGACAAATCGGTCGGTATAACGATGCTAATGCAGTCGTACGGCCTTCACTGGAACTTTTACGCCGTGAAAAGCGTAAAAAACGAGCCAAAATGACCGCAATCGAGCATTGAGTATTAGTGTCGAGGGGTGGAGACCGTATCGGTGGGCGGAGAAAAGATGATTTCGTAATTCAGTAAGGCTCAGGTACGGTCGTTTAAACTCGTTTTCGACGCTTGCAACTTTGTGAGCGTTCTACTAGGAGCCACACCACCCCATTAACGTAGCTATCAGGGATGTGCGTAATAGAAATTTTGTAATTCGTTAGTCGTTAGACGTTCAACCGGCCAACACCCTCGTTAGTCGTTAGTCGTTAAACGTTAGTAATTTTTTAATCTACGCTTTGAGAACAAGCACAGCTGAGTCAGAAAAAAACCCTTATGAATAGAAAAAAGGAAGGTCAAGAGGTGTATGTTTTCCGAAACATTCATGGCCATTAAAAACTCATATCATTCCTTGTTAGAGAACCTAGCTCAAACTGCAAGCCTGTACTACATATATACATAAATAAAGATATGTTCTTAACCACTCGGACATCGCTGCTAATATGTACTATACTTGGGCAAATTGAAAATTTTTTCGAATGATCGACTTTTCGAATAAGTCGAAAATTAGACTTTTTCGAATTCAATTGAATCAATCAAAAGTCTGAAGCTCTTAGTAATCAAAAACAACGAAAAAAAAACCGAGAATTTTCGATTAAAACGAAGATGTAACGGTTCTTCTCCTAATGGTCCGGAAGTGGGCAACTTTTAGATTTAGCCGGAATTTCCACTTTTCGAATGATCGACTTTTTCGTATAAGTCGAAAATCCGACTTTTTCGAATGATCGACTTTTCGAATAAAAAGTCGACTTTTTCAATCGACTTGAAAAATTATCTACCCTTCCATTCAGCCATTGGGACGCTACATGAAGACGTGACAGCCTAATTGACTTTTACGTTCCCGCAACAGCTCCATTATATATTTTTGAATTGTTTGCGACTTAGGGAAGTCTTTAAATAAAAATGTAGGAATCGATAATTTTGGAAGCTGGCTTCAGGGTCTAACGGCTACTTTCCGGGGAAACAACGGCGAGAAAGTAACACTTGGGAACATAAGCGAGTCTCTTAAATTTACCGAGGTATGGGGCAACGAGTGTACAGTCTGCTCGGATCGTGTTAAGACTTGGCGGTCCCTATCGACGATTAGTGTAAACCAGATGCCACGTTTTATAATATGCTGGCACTGAGCTTGCGCTTCCGCACAACGGGGAACGCAATATATCAGTGCGATCTGCGCTGACTGTATGAACAGAACTTTGATAAAGATGGCCCCTTTTCCTGGTGCGCGCGCGGATGCGTCGCGACGTTTACAATGTAGCGCACAAGCTGATACCTAGTTGAGATATCAGCCCATACCTAGCTCAGATATCAGCCGAGGCCTATTTCAGCTTGTAAAAGCAGTGTTCACGATGAATCTCGCTTTCAAGTTTTGAGAGTTAAATACTACGCTGGCAGATGCTAGAGAGGAGAGGGTAAAAAAAAACAGCGAAAACGGGCCCGAAATCGATAAAAACGACGACGAAAAGATTCCGTTAGCCCAGTACGCCTGCTCTTAGCCCGCGCGCCTTGTTCTGACGAGCTTGTGGCGCCGCGCACGTTTTCGATGGCAAATTGCCAAAGAACTCCGCCACGTTCAGCCCGATCGATTAGCGCACATTTCGCCATTAGCGCGCACTTGCGGAAATTAGCAGGGTCCACGCCCAGAACGTTACAAGCAGCTATTTTAGCTTATTCTGAGCGCTTTTCTCCGCTGTTTATTCACTATTGGATAGCTCACGACCGAGCAAACCCATTCTTAAAGGCACAATAGCACCTGCCAAGTGGGAGCTCTCAATTCCTTCGAATAAGCGAAATATAGGAGGAAGCCACCCTGGGGCGCCCCTATCGGGAAGCCACTTTGGCACGCCCCTTTTACGATCTTTCGAGCTCAACAGTGGCGAGAATAGCGATAAGTTCCGATAAATAGCTACGTTCTTCCCTTCATTCTCAATCTCTCTATTTGTTCAGGTCGGCTCGCAAACATCGGTTGCAACTGACGGAAGTTACAAGCCTCGGAGAACTCGTCCACTGTGTTTCCGCAACTCAATTTTTGAGGGGCCATACCTCCGTTTCTAGGGGGCCTTGTACGATGCCAGCGACATCATGGGAATTAGCGTGAGACCGGTTTCAAGATAGGCAGAAAATCAGAAAAACGATTTCTGAAAGTTGGGCTCCGCAGAAAAGGTCAAGGATTTGGCATTGCTCTAAAATGTCGTGAAATTGTTCCATTAGATTTGGCTATCAAACTGATTTTCTAAATGAAGTGAAATTGTTGAACCGATTTGGCTGTTGTTGGTATATGCAGACAACATAATCATTAAATGTAGTGAAATTGTTGCAAACGGATTTGGCAGGAGCTCTATGAATTATCACAGTCAAATCACGCATCAGAAGGTCCTCTGGCGAGCAAATAAAGACAAACAAAAAAAAACTACTTCTTAATTACTGCTGAATGAAATGTCGCCTTATGGGCTAGAAATAAGGTTTTCGAATGTTAATCTGCCTTTTCAGTGTAGCTCCCACTAAGGTACCAGACCTTCCCTCACCGATTAGATAAAAATCATCAGAACGAATTCTAACACAATTTATTAGCTACTTACGCTGTGTCTTCGTGTCCTCAACGCTTTCACGGTTCACATTGTATGGAAACGTTTTTGCTGCTAGACTTATTCTTGTTCTCATTTGATTCAATATGCGCTCTAAGAAAAACCCCTTCTGACGCGTGATTTGACTGTGATAATTCATAGAGCTCCTGCCAAATCCGTTCGCAACAATTTCACTACATTTAATGATTATGTTGTCTGCATATTCCAACAACAGCCAAATCGATTCAACAATTTCACGACATTTTAGAGCAATGCCAAATCCTTGACCTTTTCTGCCGAGCCCAACTTTCAGAATTTTCAAAACTTTTTACAAGGGTTTCCCTTCTACAATATCGTCGAGCTCCAAAAGTCAAGTTGTTTTTTTTTCGAAAACATAGTGGTAGAAATGAAGAAACAACCGCTCCGCTGCTAAGACTGCAAGATATGTAATAGTTGCAACGCGGCTTCCTACAAATAAGATAGCTGCTTTTCGAATTTAAAAGTCGAAAAAATGAAGAAATGAGCTTTGAAATGACCCAATTGTACAGGGTCTAGGCACTATCCTGGACGGGGGGGGGGCACCCACCATTCAAGACAGAAATGGAATGAACCGCCAATTGGCAAGGCTACCAGTCGAAGTATTTCCATAGAGACCTTATAATAACAATGATTGATAGCGCAGTAACAGGCATCTTTTATCAGAGTTTTTCATCATGTCTATGAGTAAACCTTGGATGGCCCCACCACGTCTAGGATAGACGCAGGGTCAGGCGCTCTAGCTAACCTGCACCGGTTCGCACCGGTCCTTGCCGGCCCGTATGTCTGATTCGGAACAAGAACGATAGTTAAGTGCGCCAGAAGAGGACTCTCGTAATCTTAGGAATGATGTTATTCGGCTCTCGTAAACAAATTTGATGATACCCAATGATTGATTAAGGGTAAAGTATAAAAGAAGTGGAGAGCGGTGTATCTTTATTCACACACCGTCCTTCTCCAGAGGTCAGCAGTTGAGGATCTGCCTGGACTACAAAGCAGGACAACAGCACCACCGGTGGTGAAGATGCAGCAAATTAGGAGTCAGAACTTAGAAAATTTTAGAGCCAACTCGAGTGAGATTACAGTAGCCCTGTTCTGGCGCACTTAACTTTCGTTCTTGTTGATTCGGAGGCATGGCTTGCATATGGTGTCCTGGACATTAAACTGAGGTCATGCGCACGTTCCTTGATGTCCTGCACACTCCTACTAAGGTCCTGCACACAGTCCATGATGTCCTGCGCATCCCTAGTGTAGTTCTGCACACGTTCTATGATGTCCTGCACACTTTTACTGAGGTCTTGTACACATTCCATGACGTCCTTCTCATCCCTAGTGGAGTTCTGCGCACGTTCTATGATGTCGTGCACACCCCTACTGGGGTTCTGCGCAAGTTCCTTGATGTCCTGCACACTCCTAAGGTCTTGCACACGTTCCATGATGTCCTGCGCACTCCTACTAAGGTCCTGCACACATTCTTCGACGTCCTGCACACTCCTACTGAGGTCCTGCACACTTTTACTGAGGTCTTGTACACATTCCATGACGTCCTTCTCATCCCTAGTGGGGTTCTGCGCACGTTCTATGATGTCCTGCACACCCCTACTGGGGTCCTGCGCAAGTTCCTTGATGTCCTGCACACTCCTAAGGTCCTGCACACGTTTCATGATGTCCTGCGCACTCCTACTAAGGTACAATACTCCACCCTGTTTTGGCAAAAGGCGAAGAAAGCGCGGAAATTCGCTTTTTCGTCTTTTGATCATAACTCACTTCAAAAAGTGAACGATTTTCAAATTTGAAGACAGTTTTGGAATCAGCATTGATCCCTCTTTCTTTTTGATCGTTACGTGGCTTACTCTGAAACAATGCATATAGGGTTGACACGACAATCAATCGAGTGGGTGAGTATGAGCTGCTGAAATGTGTGACTGGGTCTACTTCTTAGTTCATTCGAATATTCGGTTCAGTTTTTCTTTTCATTTTACTAATTTGTATTTTTTCAAATTCTCAAATCTTTAAAATTTGATCTCACTCTTCCTCTAGGTATTATTTATTATTATTTATTTAGTTATTTGCTTGAAACTTTTTGGCTCTTAAATTTTGGTTTTTCTATTTGTATTAAAGGCTTATTTCAATTTGCTTTATTGCATTTTTATACGAATTTTTCACTGTAATTTGAATACTTTTATAATTCGGTTTGATTACTATAACTATCGCTTTATCTGAAAATGGTTTCAATAACAACGATAAAATATTATTCGGATATGAATCGTTTCCAACCTTTGACTTCAGACGAACAAATTCATAACACTGAAAACTTTAGAGTCTTCGATGCAGGAGCAAATTCAAGTTTCAATTGTTTGTGTCAATATTGAAAATTTCTTGAGTTATTATTTCAAAAACTGAAACTACCATTCGTCGCCCTGATTTCACACATTCTACTACGTTCCTGGCACACCCTTACTGGGGTCCTGCAGTACTTCCTTGATGTCCTGCACACTCTACCGAAGTCCTGCAATTCATTCAGAATCTATGAAACGTCTGAAAGCACCCTAATGAGGGTCATGCACAGGTCTCATAATTTCCTAAACTGTCTCCACACTCCCTACTGAGGTCCTGTTAAGAGTTCTTGATGTCCTGCCTAGTTTTTTGATGAACACTCTCTGGCGAAGGTCCTGCACGTTGCCTATGATGTCCTGCACTCCTACTAAGGTCTATCTACACATTCTTCGACGTCCTAACACACTCACTACTCGAAGACAGTCCACGCACATTGAATTTGAGCAGCGAAGATGGGCTAGAAAGACACCCGGTGGAAGGTGCGGTCCTTGAAAACCAATGTTCCGAAAGCATAATGGGTGGCTTCTAAATGTTGGTGCATGGGGACGAGATAAAAGCAGTTAACGGTATGAAAGGCCGTTTTTCGGACAGCTTCGAAGGGTTCAGGAAAAGAAAGCACGATCCGTGTGGGTAATGCTCGTGGGTGATTTTATGGAATACACGAAAATTCGGTATTCCGATCCTTCTCCTTGTATTCAATAATTTCTGACCGCAATTGTCGAAGAGCTACTACGTTCCGAGTCACACCTTTTGCTTACTGGAAACCTGCAGTGCGGTGATGCCGTGGGCCGCGCGCGTCGGTTTCTGGATGGTTCGCGACTATGATTCACTAACGATAGCACAGTTCGAGAACGGGACTGGGATCCCAGGAAAGCGACAACTTTGCTAGAGCTAGTTCGTGTTCCGATTTTCTCTAAATGCGCGTATGATGTTGGCCACCCACACAGTTAAGCTTTCTTTTTATTTTCTGAACTTCCTTGAGGTTGTCCTGAAAACAGCCCACTCCTACCAGTCAACTACTTTATCTCGCACACATTTCTACAAACGTCCTGAAGCCACCCCTATTGGGGTCATGCACATTGAGAATCTCATAATGTCCTGCACACTCCTACTGAGGTACTGCACACCTTCTACGATGTCCTGCACACCCCTACTGGGGTCCTGCACAGGTTCCATGGTGTCGTTTTTTCCGGTGGTGGAGAACGTTTTTGCGTACTTTGAGAAGTCATAACTTTAGAAAGCGGGGACCAGATAGGATGAAAAGTTGCACACATATGTAATTTCTTGCAGCGCATCGAATGGTGAACAGCTCATACCTCTGGTGACGGTATGAATAGGTGATCTGATTCCACTTTCTCATTGAATGTTGATGGGACTGTCAAATAACACTAAAACAACTATGGCCCAAACTCCAAATGAAGAAAAACTTCAAAAACGATTTTGACGCGAACTTCAAGGCATTTTTTACAGTGTATTTGATCTGGTTCTTCCTAACAAATGAGGATTCTTTTACTAAAGAGGCCAAGCTATACAGAATATGAAAAAAGAATGATTTTCTACGCGTACCATCCCTCTAATATGACAATTTTCCTCCTAGACGATCAGCATAATTCGCCCGCAGTTTCCCCATTTTCATTTTCATTCAAACACCTTTATTTAAAATCTTATGAGCTCTTAATTCAGTATAAAATTCATTGAACGTTGCGCACATGTAGAAATAAGAAAAGAAAACTAATTAGATAGTAGAAAGAAGGCATCAATTATGTTTGTCTGCGGCGACAAAAATTCTGCACTGATTACGCGCAAATTAGAAAAATATGTCCAGATGGACTAGCTGACATTTCCATCATCTTTCTCAATAACCAGGTACAATACTTAGTATCCGAACCACTTCTTTTCGAATATCCGACCGGATATCCGAATCGAACAAATATCCGGGAAATTTAAAATCGGCATTATCTGAATCGAACCATTATCCGAAAGGTCAAAAATTCGGATAAAATCGGATAAAATACGGGTGAATTTTCGGATAAAATCGGATAATTTTCGGATAAAATCGGATAAATCTTGGATAAAATCGGATAAATTGAGATAAAATTGCACTCGGCCACGCCTATTTTCTCGTACCGCTTTCTGTTTAGTGCATCAACACAGGGTTTCCCTCCTACCTCCGAAATCGGAAGAGTCGTTGCGGCGCGGAAAAAAAGGCCACTTCGTCAAGTGGGATGACCAAGTGACTAGTTATTCAGTGTAGATTTTTTTTGTATAGTTGCTTTGCACACTTTTTTCTAGCTAGTTGTTCTAAAAACCTGCGTATGGATAATACTGTGCCTCCCAACGACGGCAGAGTAATTGAAGATTTGTTTTCATATTTTTATTTCTGAAAATTTAGCTTCCTGGCAAAAATAGCGATTTGGTAATGGTCAAAAAAAATTTCAAAAATGTCTTGAAATATTTTTAAAAAATGATTCGGCGCAAAATAGCATGGAGTAATGAAAAAGCTAGGAAATGAAGTGAAATAACCGAAAATGCGATTTGGTGGTCGATCATCTCACAAGCTTCTCCGTTAAACTTATCAAAAAGAAATCAAGCACGATATGGAATAGAGCGTTGCCTTCACCCAGCATGACATATGCTGATTCCCTTGATACAGCTTTCAAAAATGGCTTAATGTTTCCGTTGCGCGCTTGATTTCGTTTTGATAAGTTTAACGGAGAAGCTTGTGAAATGATCGACCACCAAATCGTATTTTTGGTTATTTCACTTCATTTCCTAGCTTTTTCATTACTCCATGCTATTTTACGCCAAATCATTTTTTAAAAATATTTCGAGACATTTTTGAAACTTTTTTTGACCACTACCGAATCGCTACTTTTGCCAGGAAGCTAAATTTTCAGAAATTTCACATATTTTCCTCAAAGGTTCCCTTTCTGACTTCAATTTTGCTCAACGATTTACATTTTGGAATGATGAAACATCTAACAGACGATATTGTCGTATGAGTACAAATTCTGAAACCTATGAATTACAACCATAAAAAATAAAACTCTATGCCGCATTTGGTGCAAAATGTGAAAAATCGATATTAATATTCGATCTTGCTTGATGAGAAGAATTTCCCAAACAAATGACTTAGAGCCATCAACCATAAAAAGTTATTACGGCATTTTGTGCAACAGGCGAAAAAATCAAAATTATTGATCGGTATTTATCGATAATGACTGATGAGCAAAATTACTCAACCAAGAAAACCAGTCCCAAAAACAATCACCACTGTTCGCCGCATTCTGTGCAAAAAGCACGAAAATCGATATTATTGATTATCGATCGATGACGTGTCATGAGTACGAATTCTGTTAAGTTCAATGCTTACCTCCGACGAACTGTGTTGATTGGCTGCGAATTCACCCGCACACCCCGGCCTCCAGAGCAGTAGCAGAAAAAAGGAGTTTTCGTGCTCCACGGCTAATTTAGTATGTAAACCCACGATTTTGAGGTACCCTTCAAAGTAAAGGTATCGAGTTCAAATTGGAATAGGAGCGACCTGCATCCATTTCCAGCATCCTATCCAAAAATGAGCTCCCTAGCTCAATTTTATCTGGTAACACAAGATCGTGAACGCCGTCTGAAAAAAAAGGAGACTAACAGAGAAAACTTGCAGTTTTTCAAAATTTGCTCAAATTCTAGGAAACCATTTCAGACCATTTTTGGGCAGTACATCCAACTTTTTGCGCTCTTTTCAATGCAATTTAGAGCTAATTTCTACCTTCAGCCTGAACTTAGATTTCGAAGTACGGGTAGCGCGCGTGGCCGATTCAAAACCAAATCTGGTGCGCGCTTCGCGCGCACCACAATTAATATGCATTCATGAAGATTGATGTTCGTATGTGATAATGCTGCAATTGCAATGAAGTACTTATGTTTCTTCAATTATGGATGTTTTCAGAGGCTTGCATTGAGTACCTGGTTCATTTTTTACCGTTTTGCCTCAATTGAACTTTGTTCCGAAAGTATCCGAAGTTATCCGAATAATTGAGAAAATGGCATTATCTGAATCGATCCATTATACGAAAATTTTGAAAGAAACGCAATATCTGAATTGAACCAATATCCGGAAAATTTAAAATCGGCTATATCTGAATCGATCCATTATCCGAAGAGTTATCTTCGAATAACAAGTTTACCAGGTAGTCTCGAAAGCGGCAAACATTTCGAATAAGTCGGATATTACTATTTTCGAATTTTTCGAATGATCGACTTCTCGATTTAGCCGGGTTCTCCACTTTTCGAATAGTCGACTTAGTCGATTTAATCGAAGTCGACTTTTTCAATCGGATGATGATTCGATCATTCGTATCGGCCCATGTATAATATGTACTCGAGAGCGTGTTTATCAATTTTTGTCATTTTTTTCGGGAAACTTTTCCAATGGGAAACCGAGACAATCTGGAACTCCGTTTTTTTTTTTCAATGCAAAATTTGCCATTCTGCGCTATATGATGCTATTTGAGATCTACTCAATCGTAACAATACGGAGAATCGCACCGACTCTGCACTAATTGTTCTTTGCTCAGCGTGGCGAGCCGAGCACATACGTGGTTTAGAGCTTGTTCCCATAATGGGTAAAGGTCGGAAGAAATTAGCTGTGAAAATCTTACCCCTGAGAGGTCCTAGCACCACTTTATAGACACCACATATCTCGAATTTCTGACTGAAAATCGAAGGACGGCACCCTATACAATCCAATCATCGGATACAGTTCCTGTAGTTGTGACCTGCAGACACCGCTTCATATTATCACCTCTGATAGTGCCTTCTGCGAAAATCTCCACTGGAGCCGGTGAGTGCCGGGACCGGTCCAGTTAGCCTACCATAAAGTAACGCGACCGACCCGAAATAGCATAAATGCTCTGCCTAACCTTGCGCAACGTTTGGTTGGGGTTTTAATATGGGAGTTCCAGAACTGCGAAGCAGTGTCAGTAGATATAATAAATGCTAGAGGCTACGGTTATTTTGAACCATTCAACTAAAACAACCAACAGGGCAATATGTATCAATCCTGGTGTAAACCTTGGGTTGGAGCGCGATTTGAATGATTAGTGACTTTCTGAAGAATTTTGGAATTGCTTACGAATTTATTTTTGTTTTCGTTAGTCGTTAGTCGCAAATCCCAAACAGCCCGTTAGTCGTTAAATTCGTTAGTCGTTAGTCTTAATTACGCACATCCTTGGTAGCTATCTCAACAACTTTTGCGAGCGTCTGTGTTGCCTTTAAGGCCGAGATCATACTACCGTCACAGCGACGCGTGAAAAGGAGCGGTATCGATCAGTCGCGGCGATATTGTGCTTTGCGGAGAATCGATTGTTTTTATAAGCACAAAGGCAGTTAGTGAAGTTCAGTGGTATGAGATATTCGCCCTAGCATGGTTCACATCTCCGTTCAAAAACCACATTACCACAATTTTCAGCAAATATGCAAATCGCCGCGATTTTTTCGCAACGTCGCCCAATGAAGAGCGGGGTCGATTTCGTCGCGGCGATATGCATATTTTCTCAATATTTATGAAATGTGGGTGAGAACGAAGAATTCAACCGATTTCGGATAAAGATATCATCCCACATCACTCAACGAGATGCTGCTATGCTCGCCAAAACAATCGATTCCCTCAGAAGCGCAATATCGCCGCGATTGATCGATACTGCCTTTTCTCACACATCGTCGCGACGGAAGTATGATCCCGGCCTAAGTAGTTCCTCATATCAATTAGGTGGTCCTGAGAGCGTTTGAGAGCAATGTTTCAGAACTGCCCTAAACCCTTTCCAAAAAAGTTATTTGAGTGCTGATCACGAATCTGTGGTCAGTTTGTCAATTATCGCAAGTCTTCAACACATTTGTTCAAGGCTTCCCATAGGGGGACAATTTTGAGGGATAAAAGCGACTTTTGCCGACTTCTGGATCGCTGCGACGAATCTGGCTTCGAATTATTTCTGGCTGTGAGTTAGAGTGCCCAATACGAGAATGTGGTCCGTTAATTGTTTTCGATAGGTTATGACAGGAAACGTAGTGTACGCGGTTGTTCGTTTAAAGTCTCAGAATCGCCTAAGAATTCCTCTGTCGGGGTTATTAGGAATGGTGAACCCGAATTCGACGATAATTTACTATTAAAGGTATTGTTTACGATAATCTTCAATTTTGAGATTATTCGCTATATTGATTAAGTGGCTCCCAGGTAAAACTGAAATGACGTAGAAATTTTGAAAAACGCATCAGAAGTAGACGAAATCCCTAAGTATCACCCATCCTTTTAGGTATAACAGGAAGTGTTTGTTTGTGGCCCCGTCCATTGCAATTCTCTACTCTTTATTACTCCTTTCTTTCCTTAGGGCCCTAACTAATCCTGCTCTGCTTAAAATATTCCTCTACTCTCGATTGATCCAATTTTACACCGGTGAGAACCACCATGAGCATGCTCATCCAACCGGACAACTAGTTTATGTTATAGAACAATGTCACTGAAATACGACGTTTCAATGCGCTTCTCTCCGTTTCTTCATAATCTTTGTAACACTTGGAGACCAACGCATTGTTTTATCTGAGATACTTGGGGAGGAAAATCATCGTGAACCCTGACTTTAAAGGCACAGTACACCCTCAGACAAGAATTTTGTGATTTTTATTCCATTGTGTAGTAGACCCCTCCTATATAACACGTGTCAAGTGCGAGATCTCAATTCCTCCAAATAAGCGAGATAAGTATAAGCGACCACCACAGGCCCGGCCTCCTTCGCTCACCACCGCAGGCGCGACCCCCTACCAGATTTACGAACTCGATAGCCAATATTATGCGAGGGATGTGGTCAGAAGTATATCGGGAAAACAGTGCGTCCTCTTCACGTCCGCATTGATGAACATATGCGAGCGCTCAGAAACCCTACATCTTACCCACGAAACAGCTTCTCGCAGCACCGAACACTACACCACGCCCGCGAGGACCCTCCAACTTTAAGTTTCCGTGCTACACCACTCTCTAGAAGCGCCACTGGAAAGAAAACTTCTTGAAGCGCTAGCCATAATACGTCTTTTCCAAGAGATCAATAACAGGGATGAGTTAAATGATACGCTGAGGCTTATCACGTAGATATGCGGTATGGACGAGGCTTTGCTCACGCATTTACTCCTTATTTGTGTAGAAATAGCTTAGCAGGGAAGTGGGTACGGCTGCTCCAGCTGTTTCATCAGTGTTCTTTATAACTGTCTGTGAAATTGTATTATAGGTTCCACTGTTTCGGTATAGCCGGCCCTGGTTGGTTTTCACTTTTCTTTAGTTGTGTACTCACTGCCTTTGCACCGTATGCTGTCAGATTTTATAGGTCTGAAGAAGGTGTTAAGAATACCGAAAGCTTGCCAATAAATACCGTGTGAACATAGAAGTCTCAATTATCTCATGCAATACAAGTTTGTCATATGAGGCTTCGGGATAGATTAGTATTGACATATCTGAAGGTCTTGCAAAGAAGATATCAATTTTGCTCGATAACATTTTCTATCCTCATTGAATACATCGCGTGCCACCAAGCAGCAGCGGTCTACGATGAATCAATAGCTTTTCTCCCGCGATGCAAAACGCATTGATTGCTATCAAAGTTTTTTGAATATTCCCTCTCTGCGATACCATTTACTTGGAACAGCGCGGTTTCCAGCAATCTTATAAACCTGAAGCGTGCGCTACTGGATGCTTGTATTGCTGAACACCGGCAGAGAAGAGGTCAATGTGTACATGGCATTATTTCCAATAAGTCACTTCTCCAAACTAGAATAAATCCTCTTGTTTCGCAAGAAATATTAAGCAGAAATTAGGTGCTCTGCTCACGAATTCGAAACCAAGAAAAAGTGTAACTGATGAGGAAATTAGAATATCTGCCCACACGATCATCATCACATAACGAACATTTTATTGTGCCGGATGCCGTACCAATAAGACGTTGCACAGTAATCGGAAAGGATAAGATTGACGACGACATGGAGGCGGTGCTGAATTTGGGCCCGTCGTTTGCAGAGGCCACCGCCGTGGATCAGGAGCTACAGAACACCGTATTGTGTGGATTCCACAAATTTGCCTATCAAATTCGGTGGCGTGAATTCTCACATCCGACAGTACTGGACAGGATGTCAACCTTTACAGCTTCGATACCCTTTTTACGAACGTCGATATCAACACCTAAACCTTCACCGACAATGAAAGCTGCGCTCGCGTCACTTCAACTGAACCTACTGCAGTGCTACGAAAATCACACTGCGACGAATTTTGCTTCAAACCTCCAAGAAAAAGAAAGGCGTGGCCTGAGAAAGCTTCTGTCTTTGCTAGGAGAGCTCCGCTACAGCGTGAGTGACAAAGGGGGCGACTTCGTAGTGCTGACGCAAACGGCAGACAAAAATCTTGGACGTGCATCTCTCGAGGACGCCAACGCCTATGCATTATCGTGCTTACGCGATTTCGAAACAGCGTGGAAGGAGCTTCAGGGAACAGCCAAGAGAGTACTGGGTAAGATCATGGACCCCAGGACTGTGAAGCGTTTTTTGCCATCATTTCCTGTGGTGCCAACATATTACGCTTTGTTGAAGACACACAAGCTCTCAGAAAAAAACGACTATTGCGATGTGGCAGAAATCAGGCTGAAGACGAGACCAATCGTCTCTTCTTGTGGAGGACCATCAGATAGAATTAGTTGGTTCCTTGTTAAGCACCTATGGCCACTCCTGCAATACGTTGCTGCCCATATAGTGAATGTTCAAGCTTTCATATTGGCTTTGAATCAATGCGAAGTTCGAGACGATGCCTGCTACGCTAGCTATGATGCAGTCTTTTTGTATACGAACATGAACAACGACGACGCTGTATCTACTGCCATGGAACTTCTCGAGCAACATCGTAACGACATTCATACATTTGGATTATCGGATAATGATTTGTGGGAGCTGCTGCTGAAGACGTTGAACTGTAACATTTTTCAATTCAACGGCTGCTTCTATAGACAGACGTGGGGACTTGCAATGGGTTTGAGAATCGCACCTCTGCTCGCCATCGTATATCTGCACCGAGTAGAAAGAAGATCACTCAATGAAGGAATTCTATTCTACAGAAGATACATCGACAATGTGTTTGTCATAGGCTCTTTACTCAATGAGCTCGACATCGTTCTCGAGAATCTCAATACAAGTGATCGAAACCTTCGCTTCACTATGGAAGTCCCCTGCAAGGACGGAACCATTCCTTTCCTTAATGCGAAAAATCGAATCTCCAGTGGCATGAAGCATGTTGCTTGGTACAAGAAACCAACATCAAGGAACATTATTCTGCATTCGCGGAGTGCTCATCCACTATACATGAAGGCGAATGTGGTGAGAAATCTCGTTGTTGATGTAAAAAAACAAGATGAATACGCAAGAGTCACCGGTGGTAGACGCTGAAATTGAGAACATATTGGCAGAAAACGGCTACACAACCTCGGAACCTCAATCGCGGCGACCATTCTTCAAGCAGGGAGACGTCCCCCTTGTACTGCCTTACGTCAACGACACAATGTCTAGGCAACTAAACAGAGTCGTCAGATTGTCAGGATTGCCAGTGAAGCTTGTATTTCGGTTTCCAAGGAACCTTAAGAGCATACTCACATCGACGAGAATCTATGAAGAGGAATGTGGACGTAACAATTGCACGTACTGCGCGGAAACGAAGATCTGTCAATTACGTGGAACCGTATACATGGTCTTGTGCGAGGGATGTGGTCAGAAGTATATCGGGGAAACAATGCGTCCTCTTCACGTCCGCATTGATGAACATATGCGAGCGCTCCAAAACACTACATCTTACCCATGAAACAGCTTCTCGCAGCACCGAACACTACACCACGCCCGCGAGGACCCTCCAAATTTAAAAGTCTCCGTGCTACATCGCTCTCTAGAAGCGCCACCGGAAAGAAAACTTCTTGAAGCGCTAGCCATAAAGCGTCTTTCCCCAGAGATCAATAACAGGGATGAGTTAAATGATACGCTGAGGCTTATCACGTAGATATAAGGTATGGACGGGGCTTTGCTCGCGCATTTACTCCACATTGTTGTAGAAATAGCTTAGCAGGGAGGTGGGTATGGCTGCTCATCAGTGCTCTTTGTAACTGTCTGTGAAATTGTATAATAGGTTCCACTGTTTTGGTATAGCCGGCCCTGGTTAGTTTCCACTTTTCTTTAATTATGTACTCATTGCCTTTGCACCGTATGCTGTCAGATGTTATAGGTCTGAAGAAGGTGTTAAGAACACCGAAAGCTTGCCAATAAATACGGTGTGAACATAGAAGTCTCAATTATCTCATGCAATACAAGGAACTCGATAGCGGCTAAATGCGTAGACGATCGTTTTTTCAGTCCATTGCCGGACTGTCTCCTTATCCTGTTTTGCTCTCGTGCAGAAATGACGAATGAAGAGAAATACAGGCCCGAGACAATTCGTCCACCAAAGTTTTACCCTCGAAATATAGGTATATTCTAGGAGCCATACCTATGTTCTTAGGGGTCTTGGACGATTCCAGAAATATCATTGTGATCAGCATGTGACCCTCTCCAACATTAGCATAAAAACTAAAAAATAATTTTTTGGGTGTTCTGTGCCTTTAAAGGCGGTGTTCACGATAAAAAATGTGTTTCAGTTTCCACTAGGAATGGGTAGTGGAGAAGCACACTGTAACGCGAACGTGAAAATAACCCCGTTCTTCCCTTCATTCTTCACTTCTCTGTTTACTCAGGTCAGCTCGAATACATTGGCTGCAAAAGACGGAACTTATAAGCCTCGGAAAACTGGTCCACCATGCTTCCCTAGTTTAAAGGCATCGTACGCGCGAAAAACCGTATCTCATTTTTTCATGTTTTTGCGCAGGCAATTCTCTGACATACAGAATAAGAGTGGAAAGGCTCCACAAAACCATCGACTTTTTGCGAAAAAACTTATTTTGAAACGTCTCGAATCATTCATTTCCCACCCCTCCGTCTATTTCGGTGTGTCTGGTGCAATACGTCGGAAGTTTTTTTCGCAAACGTCGGATGTAATTTTTGCTTCAAACTTATTAGGTGGTTGAATTCCTCTCGCCTCTTGTTCACTGGAACTTATTCTAAAGAATGAAGTATCCATTGGGCAAGTTTGGATGTAAGAATTTCCCTAATTAAAATTTTTAAATGCTGATTCATCCGCACATGTGAAGGCGCTTCTGTTCCTTGTGCTAGATGGTAGGAGAAAACTGGTGGCGGATCGTCATTTTGAACCACTCCAACTTCAGAACCTTATGTTTTTGACGCGCGAAACTTCACCAACGTGGTCCGCCGTGCTCAATCATGAGATTGAGCCTGAAAAATGGAAATTGGTTTTCAGCGCGAAAGATGCCTTTAATTTTGAGGGACCATAACTCCGTTCTCCGAAGGTCTTGTAACATTTTAAAGACATCAATGGAATCAGAATCGGACCGTTTATAAGACAGGTAGGAAAGCAGAAGAACGATTTTCATCGTGAACACTGCCTTTAAAGGCACAGTCCAAGCTCAGGCACGAAATCTGAGACTTCCACATAATTGTTAAGTATGCCCAATCTACATAACACCTGCCAAGTGCAAGCTCTCAATTCCTCCAGATAAGCGAGATATAGGAGTAAGCCACCCTGGGGCGCCCACATTCGGAAGCCATTTTGGCACGCCCCTTTTTCGATCTTTCGAGCTCAACAATAGCAAGATGAGCTATGGTTTTCGATCAATAAACCCGTTCTTTTTTCATTCTCGGTCTCTCTTTTTATTCAGGGCGGCTCGCATCCATCGGTTGCAAATGACGGAAGTTACGAGCATCAGACAACTCGTCCACCCTGCTTCCGCAGCTCAATTTTTGAGGGGCCATAACTCCGTTACTGGGGGGTCTTGTACGATTCCAGAGACATCAATCGACTTGGCGTGAGACCGTTTTCAAGATAGGTAGAGAAACAGAAAAACGATTCTGAGGTTGGACTGTGTCTTTAAGGTAGGTTACGCAAGCTGAATGAAATTTTACCCACCGTAATCTGAAGTATAGTTGGGAATGTCGACAAAACGAATTCCTCAGACTTTGGGATTGGCAGACCGCCGGCATTCGCTTGGCAAGTTAAAACCGTTTCCGATGTCGGACAGATATTAGCCGGCGGTCTGCAAAAACTCTGCCATCGGTCCGCCAGGAGGTTGGCCGACCGCTGGCAGTCTCTTGGCTAATATCTGGCAGCCCGCTGTTTAGCAAACATTTGCCAGCAGTCCGCCAGTCTCTTGGCAGACCGATGAGTCGAGGTGGGTCTCACCGCAGATCGTTGCGTAGGAGATCTCCTACGCAACGGTCTGAGGTGGGGAACCCACCCCATCTCCCCCCCCCCCCTAGCCGTGGGGACTTGCTCCTCAGCTGCCAAAAATATGCTAGCCTCTGTAGAGTGACTCTAGGTCACCTTCCATTGCCGGCATCAAAGTGCCGAGTGAATACTCATTGGACTGAATCGCCTTATATACCGGCTCGGCTTATCAATGAAATCAGAGATCAAACTACAACATGTTATAACGTGTGCCAGCCATGTGACGACTCAGAGCCAAGCGAAGGCCACTGGGCGGTTATGCGCCAGCCGAGTGCCAATTGTTGGTTGGATAACTGCGTTTTATGGCACATTCTCGCCAGCGGGCCACCGCTAGCTCCAATTGAGATACCAAGGAGAAGCCAGCTGTCGGCCTCATAATTGCCAATTGCCGGCTGAATGCCTGTTATCCCCCAGCTGTTAGGCAACTGGCACATACTCGAAAGCCGTCCATCGATGACATTAAATGACATGCCGAGTGTATGCCAACTGTTGGCCTCGTAATTGCCATTGGCCAGATAAATGCCAGCTATCCCCCAGCTGTTGAACAACTGGCGAAGTTTCGCCGGCAGTCCGCTGCTCCCAATGTCTGAGTCCAGATTCGTGTTCGCCACCCTAAATCAACCCAATATATAAATTTTGAGCTAGATCCAAAAAGATTTTTCGACCACTCCAAAATTTGCCTGATGGGTGCCGCGCCGCCAAGTGTAAAAATACGCCTGTATCTACTTTCAAAGTGATTCTGGGCAGCTGTGGTGGGTGTATTCACACTTTATGTACGTTCTAAAATGGTTATTGAAAGTGCATTTCTCTCGGGATTTCAACTCTGTCCAAAAGGAGTTTTCTTGTTAGTGAGATTACACTACCGTACCATCGCCTTTTTTCCGTCGCCGTGAATTGTGTGGACGAAAACGAAGTGACGATCAATGCTGCTTCAAGTTTACATTTCTCGGGTCTCATATGGTTTGTTCTACATAATAAAAATCGTTGATTTAGGCCTCGTTCCAAGAAACATTGAGAGCATAGCTCGATGGAGTTCCAAAGATAGAACGTGTAGATATTTCACGACACTTTATACCGTAAAAACAATTTCATGAACTTCATATATCATTAAGTTCAATAAAAAATTCCGATTACCCTTGTCGTGCCCGTGCGTTTGAATTGAGTTTTTACATGTTGCAAAATAACGAATTAATATAAACGTCTGATTGAAGTACACGCGTAATGCATATGTAAATGTAGACTTTTTTTGAAGTACACTTCTATTAGTAGTTTATTCCAAACAAAGATACGGAATAAAAATCTAGAGTCTGAGACAGTGTTACGGCTCAGAAGAGGACGGTAATGTTGAGTGTGCAGTGTGCAAGCAATGACCCAATGGGTCTTGAATAGCTGATTTCTCATGGTTGTTAATCGCGAATTTCATAGTTTTGTTGTTAACATTTCTACTACGAGAATTCAAAAAAGCAAAGCTGGAAAATCAGTACAGTATTGGAAGTACACCTAAAAAGAGGCATAAAACATAGAAGTGCATGTACTACTTAAAGAGAAAATTCCCGAAAGTTTAGGTTCCTGGCAGAAGCAAAGATTTGGCATGACCATTTTTTTCGAAAAATTAGAAATATACTCAGCTAAAAGGGTAAGGTAAAGAAAAATCAAAAAAGTTTTGAAATATTCCTGAGAACGGTTTGGCGTCGATTAATTCGATTCTTGGGAAATGTAGTGAAATAGTTGAAAGTATGATCTGGCAGTCGAGTTTGAACCAACTATTGATAGGAGTTGTGAAAACGAGGGATCGCATTGTATGGGCTTATCCATAGAACATACCGAAGCAAAATCACGCGTGATATAGAACAAACAGTTGATTTTAATACTTCACTTAATACGTGAAGACCGCGGCATCCCAGCTCCCGAACGAGCTTTTACTGCTTGCCTTATCACGCGTGATTTTGTTTTGATATGTTCTACGGATAAGCTCATACAATGCGATCTCTCGTTTTGCACAACTTATCAATAGTAGGTTTGGACTCGACTGCCAAATCATACTTTCAACTATTTCACTGCAAACCCACTGATGCCCTGCCCCTCCCCCCATTCTATAACGTCCTGCACCCTCCCACTGATGTCCAGCACACTTTCTATGAGGTGCTGCACACTCCCACTGATGGCCCGCCCACTTTGTATAACGTCCTGCACACTCCCACTGATGTCCTGCACACTTTCTGTGACATCCTGCACACTCCCACTGATGTCCTGCTCACTTTCTGTGACATCCTGCACACTCCCACTGATGTCCTGCACACTTTCTACGGCGTTCTGCGCACACCCATTTGGATCACAAGCACGCTAATGCCCATCATTTTTTCCGCAAGGCTACCGTAACCCCCCTACAAAAATTTTCCGAATGTCTACCTAGATATGAGCACATCGTAATAGCCAACAATCATGTTCGCACAAGTTCGACCTCCTTAGCCACTTCCCAGCTGCTTCTCGAAGACAGCGGTGTGTGGATGAATGCATACCGCTGCTCTGCCCTTTTATACCCCGCATGTTATGAGGGTGTGTTATCGTTCGCTATCATGTTTTTTTTCAAGAATGCTTACGGTAGCTCTGCGGAAAAAATGATCGGCATGGGCGTGCTTGTATTTGGGTCCCGCAAACTTTCTATGGCGTCCGGCGCATCCCACTTGGGTCCCACACACGTTCTACGGCATCTTGCGCACTTCCACTTGGTCACCTCACAGTTTCTACGGCATCCAACGTACTTTGGTTTGGGTCCTACAAACTTTCTACGGCGTACTGCGCACACCCATTTAGGCCCTGCACACTTTCTAGGCGCCCGGCGCGCTCTCATTTGGGTCGCACACATTTTCTACGGCGCCCTCAGCACTCTCATTTGGGTCCCACACCCTTTCTACGGCGTCCGACGCACTGTTATTTGGGTCCCACACACTTTCTACGGCGTTCTGCGCACACTCATTTGGGTCCCGCAACACTTTTTACGGCGTCCGGCGCACTCTCATTTGGGTCCCAAATACTTTCTACAGCGTCTGGCGCACTGTCGTTTGGGTCCTGCAACACTTTTTACGGCGTCCGACGCTTTGTTAATTGGGTCCCACACACTTTCTACGGCGTTCTGCGCACACTCATTTGGGTCCCGCAACACTTTTTACGGCGTCCGGCGCACTCCCACTTGGGTCCCACACACGTTCTACGGCGCCTTGCCCAACCTGCTGGGGTCCCGCATACTTTCTACGGTGTTCTGCGCACACTCACTCGGTTCCCACACACGTTCTACGGCGTCTTGCGCACTCCTACTGGGGTCCCGCACACTATCTACGGCGTTCGGCGCACTCCCACTTTGGTCCCACGCACTTTCTACGGCATCTTGCGCACTTCCACTTGGTCACCTCACAGTTTCTACGGCGTCCAACGTACTTTCGTTTGGGTCCCACAAACTTTCTACGGCGTACTGCGCACACCCATTTGGGCCCTGCACACTTTCTAGGTGCCCGGCGCGCTCTCATTTGGGTCGCACACATTTTCTACGGCGTCCTCAGCACTCTCATTTGGGTCCCACGCACTTTCTACAGCGTCCGGCGCACTGTCATTTGGGTACCACACCCTTTCTACGGCGTCCGACGCTTTGTTATTTGGGTCCCACCCAGTTTCTACGGCGTCCAACGTACTTTCGTTTGGATCCCACAAACTTTCTACGGCGTACTGCGCACACCCATTTGGGCCCTGCACACTTTCTAGGCGCCCGGCGCGCTCTCATTTGGGTCGCACACATTTTCTACGGCGTCCTCAGCACTCTCATTTGAGTCCCACGCACTTTCTACAGCGTCCGGCGCACTGTCATTTGGGTACCACACCCTTTCTACGGCGTCCGACGCTTTGTTATTTGGGTCCCACGTAGTTTCTATGGCGTCCAACGTACTTTCGTTTGGGTCCCACAAACTTTCTACGGCGTACTGCGCACACCCATTTGGGCCCTGCACACTTTCTAGGCGTCCGACGCACTGTTAATTGGGTTCCACACACTTTCTACGGCGTTCTGCGCACACCCATTTGGGTCCCGCACACTTTCTACGGAGTCCTGCACTTTCTCATTTGGGTCCCACACTTTCTACGTCGTCCGACGCTTTGTTATTTGGGTCCCACACACTTCCCACGGCGTCCAGCGCACTCCCACTTGGGTCCCACACACGTTCTACGGCGCCTTGCCCAACCTGCTCGGGTCCCGCTCACTTTCTGTGACATCCTGCACACTCCCACTGATGTCCTGCACACTTTCTACGGCGTTCTGCGCACACCCATTTGGATCACAAGCACGCTAATGCCCATCATTTTTTCCGCAAGGCTACCGTAACCCCCCTACAAAAATTTTCCGAATGTCTACCTAGATATGAGCACATCGTAATAGCCAACAATCATGTTTGCACAATTTCGACCTGCTTAGCCACTTCCCAGCTGCTTCTCGAAGACAGCGGTGTGTGGATGAATGCATACCGCTGCTCTGCCCTTTTATACCCCGCATGTTATGAGGGTGTGTTTATCGTTCGCTATCATTTTTTCAAGAATGCTTACGGTAGCTCTGCGGAAAAAATGATCGGCATGGGCGTGCTTGTATTTGGGTCCACACCTTTCTATGGCGTCCGGCGCATCCCACTTGGGTCCCACACACGTTCTACGGCATCTTGCGCACTTCCACTTGGTCACCTCACAGTTTCTACGGCATCCAACGTACTTTGGTTTGGGTCCTACAAACTTTCTACGGCGTACTGCGCACACCCATTTAGGCCCTGCACACTTTCTAGGCGCCCGGCGCGCCCTCATTTGGGTCGCACACATTTTCTACGGCGCCCTCAGCACTCTCATTTGGGTCCCACACCCTTTCTACGGCGTCCGACGCACTGTTATTTGGGTCACACACACTTTCTACGGCGTTCTGCGCACACTCATTTGGGTCCCGCAACACTTTTTACGGCGTCCGGCGCACTCTTATTTGGGTCCCAAATACTTTCTACAGCGTCTGGCGCACTGTCGTTTGGGTCCTGCAACACTTTTTACGGCGTCCGACGCTTTGTTAATTGGGTCCCACACACTTTCTACGGCGTTCTGCGCACACTCCATTTGGGTCCCGCAACACTTTTTACGGCGTCCGGCGCACTCCCACTTGGGTCCCACACACGTTCTACGGCGCCTTGCCCAACCTGCTGGGGTCCCGCATACTTTCTACGGCGTTCTGCGCACACTCACTTGGTTCCCACACACGTTCTACGGCGTCTTGCGCACTCCTACTGGGGTCCCGCACACTATCTACGGCGTTCGGCGCACTCCCACTTTGGTCCCACGCACTTTCTACGGCATCTTGCGCACTTCCACTTGGTCACCTCACAGTTTCTACGGCGTCCAACGTACTTTCGTTTGGGTCCCAAAAACTTTCTACGGCGTACTGCGCACACCCATTTGGGCCCTGCACACTTTCTAGGCGCCCGGCGCGCTCTCATTTGGGTCGCACACATTTTCTACGGCGTCCTCAGCACTCTCATTTGGGTCCCACTCACTTTCTACAGCGTCCGGCGCACTGTCATTTGGGTACCACACCCTTTCTACGGCGTCCGACGCTTTGCTATTTGGGTCCCACGTAGTTTCTACGGCGTCCAACGTACTTTCGTTTGGGTCCCACAAACTTTCTACGGCGTACTGCGCACACCCATTTGGGCCCTGCACACTTTCTAGGCGTCCGACGCACTGTTAATTGGGTTCCACACACTTTCTACGGCGTTCCGCGCACACCCATTTGGGTCCCGCACACTTTCTACGGAGTCCTGCACACTCTCATTTGGGTCCCACACTTTCTACGTCGTCCGACGCTTTGTTATTTGGGTCCCACACACTTCCCACGGCGTCCAGCGCACTCCCACTTGGGTCCCACACACGTTCTACGGCGCCTTGCCCAACCTGCTCGGGTCCCGCACACTTTCTACGGCGTCCGGCGCACTCCCACTTGGGTCCCACACACGTTCTACGGCGCCTTGCCCAACCTGCTGGGGTCCCGCACACTTTCTACGGCGTTCGGCGCACACTCATTTGGGTCCCGCACACTTTCTACGGCGTCCGGCGCACTCCCGCTTGGGTCCCACACATGTTCTACGGCGTCTTGCCCAACCTGATGGGGTCCCGCACACTTTCTACGGCGCTCTGCGCACACTCATTTGGGTCCCGCACACTTTCTACGGCGTCCGGCGCACTCCCACTTGGGTCCCACACACGTTCTACGGCGTCTTGCCCAACCTGCTGGGGTCCCGCACACTATCTACGGCGTTCTCTGGCGCACTTCTGATTCAAACCGTGCGGCGTTCCAAAAAGTATTTCCAAGATCCCGCCGCATTGACTGAAGCGTTGCCCTGTCTCAGGGAGCGTTCAATCTTGAGAAAAAGCCTAGCAGTAACGGTGTCTTTTCGTTAGTTCATTTTTACGAATGAGTAAACGTCGGATGGTTTATAATAACATGTTTACGCGTTTTGTCTTTCTTGACCCTCAATTTTGAGGTTCCACAAAATTTGAGCTACAAACTTCAAATTTTGACAGGAGCTAAGTGCAATCATAACCAACTTTCTGGCTAAAAAATGAGCTTTCTAGCCCAACGATAAGTGTTCCAACAAGATTGCGTACGCCAACTAAAAAAAGGAGATGAACTCTTTTTTCGACCAGAATCACATGGTCTTGACAATTTTTCTCGAATCTCAGGTAACCATTCCGGACCATTTTTTGAACAGTTATTCACCTTTCTAAAGTGTATTAAATGCAAAAAGAACGGACTTCCTACGTTTACTTTGGACCCTGGTGCTGAGATCAGGGGGTTGCGCGATGGCGAGTCAAAGCCAAATCTGGTGAGCGCTTCACGCTCACCACAATACGGTATTCGTTATCACTTGGGCATTGAAAATGACACGACAAAACAGGGGAATGCTAAGTTCTTCCCGAATCATAGAGTGTAAAAAGCTTCTGATCAGTTCACATTGAGAAGGGCTCGGTTAACTTCCGGAGCGAGGCTGAGGTTTTGAAACTTGGTGAGACAATTCAGTATCCTGTAGCAGTCCTTACACTGTATGAGTTTTATCCATAGAATCTAGTGAATATTTGAATGCAGAGTCTCCCTGTAGATTTAAAGACAGCATACACGCTCAGAAACATGGTTGAGATAACAGCAAAACGAGGATTTAGAGTCCGACTGTCTCATCAGTCAAGAAAGAATACGAAAAGCGCTGCGAAACATCCAAAATGAATTCATTTTCTTGAAAGCCACATTTCAACGGTGGATGAGTTGCGCGAGCATGGGCCTGAAGTAGGCAGCGTGCGCAAATGCGACCCAAAGCTAAAGCTCAGCCGCGCTCGCGCTCCAATGCTAATGTAGAAGCGGACCAAACTGTTCCTCGGAAAACTCGACCGCGAGCGGAAGGGCTAGCGCGAGCGGACTTCGGAACCTTATGGAGCTCTTTCACGCTCGTTTTCGTTCGTTCTTTCGACCCCAGTGCTCCAAAGAGACCCTGAACTTCCGATTTCCGACCGGGGATGAACATTATCGTGGACACTGAATTTAAAGGCAGGGTTCGCGATAAAAACGACGTTTGAGCTCTCTTTATGAGAATGTAGATTTGTTCATCACAATAGTAAAAATAAGTGAAAAAAACCGGAAATTCTTAGGTAAAACGCTGAAAAGCAAGGTATAAGGCTAATTACCTATGTCGGCCGGCCCACTAATTACGAGATTTTCGTTAATGCTTGTTTATCCATCTTTTGTTTTGCAGTTAAAGTGGTCAGCAGTCTCCAGAAGTGCTCAAAAATCAATTGGAAGCAAAAGAGAAGTTACCAAAACAGGCTTTTATAGAAATCTCGTTATTTCGAGGCGGAAGGACACCGAGCAATAACTTCTTCCTGAGCTTTTTTTATCCCATTTTTTACTCATTTTCACTTGTGTGATGCCCAGATCAACCTTTCCCTTAGGTTAGCACAACAACCGATTTTATCGCGAATTCTGCCTTTAACGCGAGATTGGGAAATAGTGTGTGAATAAGGAAAAAGATGGATGGCTTTCGGAAAAATCCTCCAGAGAACTTTTTCAAAAGCTATCCATCTTTTTCTTAATTTATATTCTAATTCCATTCTCTCTGTCAGCTCGCGTTAAGTTGAAGTTTTGCGCAAACTTAACGCGAGATCATCACCCAGTTGTATTGTGACTCATTTCATATGAGTAACTAGCAGTCGATTCTATTTTCAGCAGAGCGCGGTTACCGATCGCGGTAGTGCAGATTCGGGCCTGTAGGAGCCGGAACCGCTTGGCCGCTCGATTTCTTCGATTTTTATGAGGTCCCACATTTCTTGTTTTTGTTCATTTGATGTCTCGGAATGAAACTACTCCCTTGAATTAGAATTATTAGAATGTTGACAAAAGTATTGGAAAAAAGGGAAAAAAGTAGAGCGGCACGTGTGGATAACTTTTGAGTCAATCTAAGAAATGGGGTTTTTTGCCGTTTGCAGATTGCCGTTTGCCGGCCGTTTTCGGGATTTTCTTGCCGATTGCCGTTTGCCGAAATCTCAAAATTGTTTGCCGCTCATCCCTGGTGCGGAAACATATACGCGCAGCTCCCTGCCCTGCTGGGCGCAACAGGACCACGGGACTGCGTTACAGGTGAAATTTGTTTTGCTGGTAGACACGGGCTGCTGGAAGCAGCGAGGGCATATGCTAAATTGTTTCATACGCTGACTTCGCTCAGTCGAAGTACGATATACATTACAATCAGTAACATATGTATATGAGAGGTTGAGCCGCATATGAATTGTGGTGCACTTCGCGCGCACCTGATTTGGAAAAGGATTGCTTCTGCGCAAAACCCTCGTTACAGAATATCGGTTTGGAAGAAAGTTCCGATTTTGGCATTTTCACAAAATGTAGTGCAGTAAAGGTTCTTAAAACTGCCCAAATTTCAGAAAAATCCGCTTTGTGGTTCTCGAGATATGGAAAAATTTGTGAATTTTAAAATATATATATGTGTGTGTGTGTGTGTGTGTGTGTGTGTGTGTGTGTGTGTGTGTGTGTGTGTGTGTGTGTGTGTGTGTGTGTGTGTGTGTGTGTGTGTGTGTGTGTGTGTGTGTGTGTGTGTGTGTGTGTGTGTGTGTGTGTGTGTGTGTGTGTGTGTGTGTGTGTGTGTGTGTGTGTGTGTGTGTGTGTGTGTGTGTGTGTGTGTGTGTGTGTGTGTGTGTGTGTGTGTGTGTGTGTGTGTGTGTGTGTGTGTGTGTGTGTGTGTGTGTGTGTATGTGTGTGTGTGTGTGAGTCCGGTGAAACTTTTGAATGATAAGAAACATGGTTGGCCAATTGAGAGAAATGGAGTGGTATTGTGATAAGAGTGAATTGATTGCAAGCGTTAGGGTAGGTCTGCTTTACGTCCATCAGGAACCGTATGCACACCGTTTATTGCGGGACGCATCTAGAAGTGCGCGAAGCTTCGGGAACGTGTGCAGGACCCAAGTAGAAGTGCGCCAAGCGCCGGGCAACGTATGCGGGACCCAACTAGAACTGTGCTGAGCGCCGGCGAACGTGTGCAGGACCCAAGTGCGCTGAGCGCCGGGAAATGTGTGCGGGTCGCAAATAGAAGTGCGCTGAGCGCCGGGGAACGTGTGCAGGACCCAAAAAGAGGTGCGCCAAGCGCCGAAGAACGCGTGCGGAACCCAGATATAAGTGCGCCAAGCCCTGAGGAACGTGTTGAGGACCCAAGTGGAGGTGCGCCAAGCGCCGGGGAACGTGTGCAGGTAGAGGTGCGCCCCAAGTAGAGGTGCGCCAAGCGCCGAAGAACGCGTGCGGAACCCAGACATAAGTGCGCCAAACGCCGAGGAACGTGTGCAGGACCCAAGTAGAGGTGCGCCAAGCGCCGGGGAACGAGTGCAGGACCCAAGAAGAAGTGCGCCAAGCGCTGAGCAACGTATGCGGGACCCAACTAGAACTGTGCTGAGCGCCGGCGAACGTGTGCAGGACCCAAGTGCGCTGAGCGCCGGGAAGTGTGTGCGGGTCGCAAATAGAAGTGCGCTGAGCGCCGGGGAACGTGTGCTGGACCCAAGTAGAGGTGCGCCAAGCGCCGAAGAACGCGTACGGAACCCAGATATGTGCGCCAAGCGCCGAGGAACGTGTGCAGGACCCAAGTAGAGGTGCGCCAAGAGCCGGGAAACGAGTGCAGGACCCAAGTAGAAGTGCGCCAAGCGCTGGGCAACGTATGCGGGATCGAACTAGAACTGTGCTGAGCGCCGGCGATTGTGTGCAGGACCCAAGTGCGCTGAGCGCCGGGAAATGTGTGCAGGTCGCAATAGAAGTGCGCTGAGCGCCGGGGAACGTGTGCAGGACCTAAGTAGAGGTGCGCCAAGCGCCGAAGAACGCGTGCGGAACCCAGATATAAGTGCGCCAAACGCCGAGGTACGTGTGCAGGACCCAAGTAGAGGTGCGCCAAGCGCCGGGGAACGTGTGCAGGACCCAAGTAGAAGTGCGCCAAGAGCTGGAGAACGTGTGCGGGACCCATCTAGAAGTGCGCCAAGCGCCAGCAAGGTGTGCGGGACTCAAATTTAAGTGCGCCACGCGACGGGAAACGTGTGCAGAACCCAAGTAGAAATGCGCCAAGGGCCGGAGAACGCATACAGGACCCAAGTAGAAGTGTGCCAAGCGCTGGGGAACGTGTGCAGGACCCAAGTAGTAGTGCGCCAAGCGACGGGAAGCGTGTGCCGGACCCAAACAGAAGTGCGCCAAGCGCCGGGGAACGTGTGCAGAACCCAAGTAGAAGTGCGCCAAGCGCCGGGGAACTTGTGCAGGACCCAAACAGAAGTGCGCCAAGTGCCGGGGAACGTGTGCAGAACCCAAGTAGAAGGGCGCCAAGCGCTGGGCAACGTATGCGGGACCCAGCTAGAACTGCGCCAAGTTCCGGGGAACGTGTGCGGGACCCATCTAGAAGTGCGCCAAGCGCCGGGAAGGTGTGCGGGACCCAACCAAAAGTGCGCCAAGCGCCGGGGAAAGTGTGCGGGACCAAACTGGAAGTGCGCCAAGCGCCGGGGAAAGTGTGCGGGACCCAACTTTGGGTACGCCAAGCGTCGGGGAAAGCGTGCGAGACCCATCTAGAAGTGCGCCAAGCGCCGAGAAGGTGTGCGGAACCCAACCAAAAGTGCGCCAAGCGCCGGGGAAAGTGTGCGGTACCCAATTGGGAGCGCGCCAAGCCCGAGGAACGTGAGCGGGCCTCAACTTCCGGTGCGCCAAGCGCCGAGCAAAGTGTGCGGAACCCAACTGGGAGCGCTCCAAGCGCCGGGGATAGCGGGCGGGATCTAACTGGGAGCACGCCAAGCGCCGGAGAACGTGTGCGGGACCCAACTTTGGGTACGCCAAGCGCCGAGGAAAGCGTGCGAGACTCAACTGGAAGTGCTCCATGCGCCGGGTAACGTATTCGTGACCCAACTGGGAGTGCGCCAAGCACCGAGGAACGTGAGTGGGCCCCAACTTCGGGTGCGCCAAGCGCCGAGCAGAGCGTGTGGAACCCAACTGGGAGCACACAAAGCGCCAGAGAATGTGTGCGGGACCCAACTCCGGGTACGCCAAGCGCCGAGGAAAGTGTGCGGGATCCAACTTCGGGTACGCCAAGCGCCGAGGAAAGCGTTCGAGACCCAACTGGAAACGCTCCATGCGCCGGGGAACGTATTCGTGACCCAACTGGGAGTGCGCCAAGCACCGAGGAACGTGAGCGAGCCCCAACTTCGGGTGCGCCAAGCGCCGAGCAGAGCGTGAGGGACCCAACTGGGAGCACACAAAGCGCCAGAGAATGTATGCGGGACCCAACTCCGTGTACGCCAAGCGCCTAGGAAAGTGTGCGGGACCCAACTGGAAGTGCGCCATGCGCCGGGAAAAGTGTGTGGGACCCAACTGGGAGCGCGCCAAGCGTCGGGGAGCGTGTGCGGAACCCAACTGGGAGCGCGCCAAGCGTCGGGGAACGTGTGAGGGACCCAACCTCGGGTGCGCCAAGCGCCGAGCAAAGCATGTGGGAGCCAAGTAGAGGTGCGCCAAGCCCCGGGGAACGTGTGCTGGACCCAAGTAGAAAAGCGCCAAGCGCTGGGGAAAGTGTGTGGGACTCGACTTAAAAAGCGCCAAGCGCCGGGGAAAGAGGGTGGGACCCAACTGGGAGTACGCCAAGCGTTACGGATCGTGTGTTCGACCCAGCTGGGAGGACCGGCAAGAGAATGAAAATCGAAAACGCGGTTGCGATTCATCCGTTCATCTAGTCGTTATTGGGTTCGGAAACCATGAAAAAGTGTGTGAACTGTGGTGGTGCTAGACGGGGTGGGCAAGTGTTATGCAAGAGGGGTCTACTACACAATTGCATGAAGATTTGAAAGGCCATATCTGAGGGAGTAATGTGCCTTTAAAAGGAAACCTTTGCTAAAATAAAGTGAAATTATCTAACTGTTTTGCTTTGCTATGGATTAGTATGATTTGGAAATGAAACATTTGTGAGAAACTCGTTAGAAGAAGTCAAATGTCTTATGCTACTGATTTGGCATGGGAATAAACTCGAAAGAAGCGCTAAAAACTCAGTGAAATCATTCATCGTTGATTTGGCAGTGCACTTGCTTACTAAACAACAAAAATTGAGTGTGAGATTGAAGAACCAAATCACGCACATCTCTTCTGAAATCAAACTAACGCTTGCAATTTAGGTTAACAAGTCCCAGGTCCTTGCAAAATTATATTGTGGCTCCCACCTCAATCATTCAGAAATATTGATTTTCAAGCATTACTAAATTATTTGACGCGTTCGCTTCCGATTGACTATCAATTAATGAAAGTGGAAATAACATCACGTGATGTGTTTATGCGAATGTCGTCAACCAAGATAACTGCTGTCACACGAATACATAAATGCTCAGTAACAAGTGCGTGATTTGGTTCTTCAATGTCACACTCAATTTTTGTTGTTTAGTAAACAAATGCACAGCCAAATCAACGATGAATCATTTCACTGAGTTTTTAGCGCTTCTTTCGAGTTTATTCCCATGCCAAATCAGTAGCATAAGACATTTCACTTCTTTTAACGAGTTTCTCACAAATGTTTAATTTCCACATCATACTAATCCATAGCAAAGCAAAACAGTTAGATAATTTGCATTTTCCTTTTTCTTCGAAGTTCGACAAATGCGATGGTGCTGCCGCTGTTGGTGGTGCAGTGCGAGTTGCGTTGTTGTTGGTTCTGGTCCCGACGTTCGCCTCCGTGAGCAGCGCCTCGAGTTGTTCTTCCACTTTCATCATCTCGTTCCTCGCTTTCGCGGCTGCCATCTGAAACAATTAAGATAAAAAATAACGTCTTATTTCAACTCGATTTTCCTCCTCTATTTCCTAGTAACCCTATTAAGTCTTCTGCGTCGCTTTCTAAAGTATAACGACATTTGACGGCCAAAGGCTGGTTCATACTAAATCGCTTGACATAAATTTCGATTTCAAAAATATTTTGCGACACACCTCCTTTTGATCTGCGTCGCTACAAAGTCGCTTGAGTTCGTCGGTGATTTCAGTAATGTATCTGGATCTGGTCGAGACAGTTCGCCATAGCGCTTTCTACGGGAAGTGGATGTTGTACGTTTTCGACTTGCTCATCAGGGTTTTCGACGAAGTCGCTAACGTCCATACCGTCTGGATTTTTTCGAATTGTGTGAAGAATCTGACATTCTGAAAAGAAAAAATCCGGACTGTTCGAACTGCATCACGGTTCGATATGGTTTTGGTGGTTCTTGCTTCTACTTGCAGCACATTATATTTTATATTTATCAAGGACATATAAAGGACAGATACAAAGATATAGGATTGGGGGTGTGTATACAAGTCTGTTGGTACCTGCTCGTTGGTGTCCCTGCTTCTACTGAACCCAGCAGATGTTTGGGTGTACACAGGGAACGTTCGTGCGATATAGCGTGCACAACTATATCGCGAAAGTATCCCATACATTGCATAAAGGTGTCGCCGTCCGGCACACTAAGGCCTCTGGTTCATAACACCCTAGGATCCGTACCTAGGGAGTTCATGAAGTCTTTGGCCACAAGCCACAGTTTCGCCACCCTGAACTGTCGATCGCTGTCGAGTGATATACAAAAAACTGCGATATTCAGACTTCTGAGCTATTTCCATGCACCATTTGCTGCTTTGCAGGAAACCCGCCTCAAGGATAGACTCGTCATCAGCGTCGGAGAGTACACCATTTACTGCGGTAACGCTAACGATAGGAGAGTGGGAGGCTGTGCAATAGCTGTAAGGAAGGATTTTAATGGTATGGTCAAGGAGTTTGGTTCAACGTCGTGCCGGAATGCATTCGTACGACTGCGGGATCACAGAGGATTCAATCTGTGGATAGTGAGTGCTCACGCGCCCACTGAAACCGCCGAAGACAATTCGAAGGATGCGTTTTATGAGGAACTCAATACGTTGCTGGCCAGGATACCTTGTCAACTTGCTGTTGTCGTGGGGATTGACGCAAATGCGAAGATGGGACTTGATCAGGAATCCGAAGTACTCGGTAAATGGTTCTACCCAGTGGAGCAAACATCGGACAATGGCTACCGCCTTGTCGACTTTTGTGAACGCAGTGGTCTGATTACTGCATCGACATTCAAGAGGAATCATCGCCGCCATCAGCTTACGTGGCAGGGACCAACCCAGCTATCTCCAGAAGAGCATCGGAAGCGGAAGATGACAACTTTGAAATTACAGCATGACTATGTCCTGACGAGGAATATTCCAGTATCGGATATTCGAAGATCTAGAGCTGTGTGGGATGTTGCATTCGATTCGGATCACCGTCCAGTTCTGTTGAACTTCACTGCGAGGACTCATAAGAGGAAGCGAGGGGCTCAGCATCTCCAGAGGATTGACATGACAAGTCTCAGAAATGAAGAGTGCAGAAGGAATTTTCGACAACGCGTTTCTATTCACATCGGAGTACGGACTAAGAAGAAACTTTGCGACGCGGATTCTTTTGTCAAGTGCATCCAGGACGCTTCGAAAGAGGCACTCCCGGTTGTACAGCCTAAGAAGAAGTTCGCCTACGTCTCAGAAGAAACAACATCTACCTACAACAGAGTATGTGCTCTCCGAACTGGAGGAGAAGCGTCTGAGGAGGAAGTGGCGTCTGAGGAGGAAGTTGCGTCGGCAGCTTCAAAGTGACCGCGAACGAGAGTGGACGTGTAGAGCTAAGGAGTTCGAGAAGGCTTGGCAGGAGAAGAATCCGAAGAAAGCCTACACGTTGCTGCGACAGTATAGCGGGAAGATGAAGAGATGTTCTCCTGTCTTGAACACTACCGATGGAGTTGCAGTTGGTGATGCGACGCTGCCAATATGGAAGGATTACTTCAGTTCACTACTGAATCGTCCAGCGCCATCAGTACCTGAGCTCCCGCATGTTCAGAGAGCACATCACGATGTCAGTGAGGAACCGCCGACTGAGTCTGAAGTTTTGGATTGTGTCCGGAAAAATGAAGAATGGAAAGGCAGGTGGAGATGACAACATCACTGCTGAAATGCTGGAAAGCTCTTCCTCCGTCTGGGATTCGTGAAATGACCAACACCATCCGTGCTATATGGATGAGTGAAAGGATACCCGATTCGTGGAGACATGCGATCATCGTACCTCTTCACAAGAAGCTATCCGTCACGGTTCCTAAGAACTACAGAGGAATCTCTCTACTTCGTGTCATGTACAAGGTTTTATAACGTATCATTCTCGAGCGACTTATCAAACATCGTGAAAGAACGACCCGAGATGAGCAAGCCGGTTTTCGACCTGGAAGATCGACCATCGACCAAGTGTTCGTCGTGAGAAGAGTAATTGAATCGTGGCAGCGGTATTCGAAGCCATTACAGCTTGTTTTTTTTTTGAAATTGAAAGCCGCGTTTGGCTCTCCTCACCGTGATCGATTGCTCAGTGCTCTGCGAGCAGATGGAGTCCCGGAAAAGTATGTTCGGTTAATCGAGGACATGAACAAAGGAACAACAGCAGCAGTTCGTACACCTGTCGGATTTACGTCAGCTTTCGAGGTGAAAACAGGAGTAAGGCAAGGAGCCGTTGCAGGACCTTTTCCTTTCAACTTCTCAGTTGATGACATTATGCGTAGAGTTGCAGAACAGTTTCCTGCGGATGTGATCCTAACACCATTAGGACGCTCCCTTGTCGACCTGGAGTACGCCGACGACATTGTGTTATTCGCTGATAACAACGCAAAACTGCCAAGGATTGTGAACTTCGTTTCGAAGTATGCCGCAGCCTATGGACTTCGTCTTCTTCCCGACAAATGCAAGCAGATGTGGGTCTCTCAGAGGCCTTCAACGGGAGTTTGTGTGGACGGACAACGTATCGAACTGGTGGACGATTTCTGTTATTTGGGCTGTTTGCTGAAGAACGTGGTAGTTATGCAGCGGATATTCGACAACGATGAGCGAAAGCTAAGTCTGCATTTAATTCTCTAACCAAGTGTTTGTGGTCTACCACCATCACGAAGGAAGTCAAGTTGCGCGTCTACCTATCCGCTATTCGCCCTATCATGATGTACGGATCGGAGACGTGGGCGGCACCGAAGACGCAGATGGAAAGGTTGGATTGCACGGAGAGGAAGCTTTCTAGGCGTTTGCTTGGATATTTCTGGCCGCGTGTATGCCATAACGAAGACCTTTACAAGGAAATCGACGCAGTACATCAACGCTTGACACGAGGGATGTGCCAGCATCTCCTAAAGCCATCTCAAGCAGCAATGGAAAGTCGACTTCGACTGCTCGGGCATATACTATGAAGAACGCCGGATCGTCTCGTACAACATGCTTTAAGAATGCTTCCAAATCCTGTCTGGAAACGGCCACCTGGGCGTAGGCGAAGGTTCTGGACGGATGTGGTTAAAGAGTATTTGAAGTCACTCGGCATCGAAAGACAGTTCAGGGGCGATCTTTCGTTTCGCAGGAAATGGAATAGTGACAGCTGGATGAAATGTGTTCAAATTGTTGCTGAAGACCGTGAAAAATGGACACGGCTGACTACTAGGACGGCACGCCTCGGTGAAGATGCGGAATGACCGCGTCAGGCGAAAGCCAACCGATTAAGTCAGTAAGTCAAAGGACAGAGACAGATATTAGGTCACTTTAGACCTTCCTATTAAAGTACACTACACCTTAACACCTCAGTATCTCCCTTCCACGAATCCTTCCATTGGACGCTGGTGAGTCCGCAGCCCTACATTAGAGCGAGGTGGGACAGTTGTTACCTGGGCTCGATGGAAGTGCTAGGAATGCGGCTGTGGGCAGAGGAAGGCATAGTGCCGATCCTGGCTGCTATGTAGTAAATAGCAAAGTAGAGCCCCTCCACACATTCCGCCTTTTAAAGGCATTGTTCACTATAGAAGTCGTTTTTCTGTTTTTCCGCCTATCATAAAAACGGTCAAATGCTGACTTCAATTATTTCTCTGTAATCGTTCAAGACTCCCTGGAAACGGAGCTATGGTCCCTCAAAAATTGAGCTGCGGAAGCATGGTGAACGAGTTGTCCGAAGCTTGTAACTTCCTTCTTTTGCAGCCGAAGTGTGCGAGCTGGCCTGAGTAAAGAGAGACGTTGTGAATGAAGGGAAGACCGGGGCTTTTGATTGGAAACCATCACTCCTCTAACCACAAATTCAGGGCAACTGTTATAGGACGTGGGCGGAGTGGCCCAATGGGTTGGCTGGCCCACGAGATTCTCACCCACTTACCGGCCTTTTTTCGCCGCAATTCCGTTCTCAATCTTTTTAGGGAGACCCAAAGCTTACGTTTTAGCCAAGAAACGTGCAACTTTTACTTCGTGAACACTACCTTTAAGCAGGAGAGGAGCGGGCCAGAGTGAAATTTGTGGGGGCGCATAAGTTATTCTTATCATGAACCAGCTACGGTTCATGACACGAACCACATTTTTTTGTTACTTTCGACGCGTATATATAATAGATGACACGGAGAGCTAACACAATGATTCTGAAAGGGGAAGTAATAACGCGAAATACGATAAATCACCCATTTTGAAGCTTCGGACCAGATCAAATGGAAATTCTAAAATATTGATAAATGGGCCTCATACCCTTGATTAGCACCCAGAACAACCCTTGGAAAAAAGTTTTAAGCCCAATTCAAGACAATTTTTTGAACGCCCTGAAAATTGTCATTCGTGTACCCCTTTTTTCTTCACAAAGCTATGAAAATGCCCACTTTTAGAAATCTTCTGTAATTCTCTGAGGCATTTAGGGGATTTGGAAAACGGACTATCAATGACTCAGAAACCACTGCATTCAATGCGTGCTAGATATGCATTTAACTCGAGTGATCACACTCATCGAAAGGCTCTATCTCAAGGGCACGTGCTGCAAGTTTTCATAGCAGGAGCATGTGCCGCAAAAAAATAATAGCAGGGGCACGTGCTGCAAGTAGTCCAGCACAATCGCAGCAGCACACCGACGGGCGACGCAGCCGGCACACCCACGTGCGACGCGGCCAGCTTGCAGAGCACCATCTGGGGCCGTCAGCGGTTGTACGAGCCCTCTAACGGTGAGCCATGCACCCCAAGCTTGGGTAATCGAGCTGGCAACGCTATCGGCATCTCAGTCCCTCCTCAAGAGTGCGTTGTATGCTTCCCTTTTTTGGAAAATCGTTTGTCATCGAGATGTATGTGTATGATGCATGCACTGAATGTCTTATCTGTTGGAGCACGTGCTGTAATTTGAAAGACAATAGCAGCACGTGCTTCCCTAGCAGCACGTTCCCTGACTGTGCTCAAAACCGCATCTTTTTCTAGTTGATAGCGTATTCGACACGCATTAAATGCTGCGCTTATCTGAGGATGTGCCCGATACCTACAACTAACAGCACATGGTTTTATTAAAGCCCTCGGGGAATGTAAGGTGAGCCCCAGTGAGTGAGGGCTTTGATGCTGCAGCTTCGCCAGGTATTATAATATAAAATCAAGAAAAAACGGAACTTGAACTCTACTATGATAACTACCTAGTATTCCATAAGCATACTTGGGGGGGGGTTGTCCAAGTTGTCTGGTGAAGAAGGTGAAAAAACCTGTTGGGGAGGCTGCAATGATTTTTAGGAGTTCTGGGCCATTCCTCCACTAAGGAACAATACAGGGTGGCCGCAAAGTAATGGCCCTTGAAAAAACCGTTCTAACAAGATAATTCTTGAACAATCTTCTTTCTTCCTCGAGAAGTCGCAAAGTGTAGGAGCTTGTCCAAATCGCCTCCTACTGACCGTCACACAGGCAGAAACCATCTTCTCATGGAACCTACAGTGCGCCGTGGGTAGTAGACAAACCGTTGTCTCAGTTTCTTCCAAGCTAATCTCGTAAGTCAGCCGTAGCCGCATTTTTGGTTCCCTATGTTCCCCTCCAAACACCTCTGATCGGAAGAACCAACAGATTTGAGTTCTAATGGGCTAATGGCGGGCCACTGAGCTGTTGTAAGTCACATCAAAAATGTGTTTCAAAATGGAAAATTGTCGATATTGCACTGTGAGCAGGACCCTCAATTTTGTTGGAAAACCACATTGCTTCAGCTTCAGCCCCAGTATAATCGCACTTTTCCCAGAAAACTTTTCTGATTGACCGCTGTGCTTAGTTTCCGTTTGGGTGCTGAGGCACCCACCAAGCAATTTTCAGGGTATTCAGAATAGAGGCTCCGCATTGAGCTCAAAACTTCTCCCTGATGGTTATCCGTGACCCTGAACACGTAACTGAGGACCAGTTGTCGATTTTTCGGGAGTTCCAGAAGTTCAGCACGAAGACACACCGGAGAGAATTTTCGAGGCAAAATGCGACTTCTAGGGTTGTATTCGCCATCAACCCGCCGGGGGGTCGAAGGGAAGATTGGGTGAAAATTCAGTACAAAACGCGCGCTCCAAGGCCACCTCTCGCCTCCCTTGGCTTCCTTCGCGACCGCCGGATTTTTCCGCATCGCTCCGCTGGAAATGGCCGCTTCGCGACAGAATTTTCATCTTTTCGCAGTGATATCGGTACGTAAAACAGTTTGCATTTCCATCTAACATAACGTGAGGATTGGTTTATCTGTTTTCCTGCCGCGCGCGCTATCATCCCATTCTCTTCTCTTCGCATTCCCTCGGCGAGTTGTTGTCGAATACGACCCCTGATGATTTCCAAAACGCAGAGATATATTTGCCTCGAAACTTCTCTGTGACAGTTATTTGGAGTCCTCAACTCAAATCTGAGGGCGGGTTATCGATTCTCGATTGATAACGGTAATACGAGGTGGATATACGGTAAATTAGTAAATGTCTCAGATTTGACTGAAAACCTCTCTGGGAGCTTTTTTGGGGTGCTACACACTAATCTGCAGTCTACTTGTCGAATTTTGGAATAACCGAAATAGGCTACGCTAATTAACGCTTAATGGACCGCGTGTCCACACTGCGCACCCACCGCTGTTTTGCCCCTGGGACCTCGTCTTCGCACTGCGCACCCACGCCACTGCGCACCCACGCCAAGCCAGCGTTCACAATGATCATCCTCGTTGACTTTCCACAGTGAAGTGATAGGCGGGAAGGATCCTAGGCTCCCAGTGTCGAAAGAACGGTAGAAAACGAGCCAGGAGTGGCAAAATTGTGGTGAGCGCGAAGCGCTCACCAGATTTGGCTTTGATTCGCCATCGCGCAACCCTCTAATCCCAGTATCAGGTTGCAGAGTAAACGTAGAAAGACCGTTCTTTTTGCATTTATTATACTTCAGAAAGCTGAATAACTGTTCAAAAAATGGTCCGGAATGGCTACCTGAGATTTGAGAAAAATTGTCAAAACCGCGTGAATTTGGTCGAAAAAAGAGTTCATCTCCTTTTTTTATTCAGTTGGCGTTCACGATCTTGTTGGAACACTTATCGTTCAGCTAAGGAGCTCATTTTTGACCAGAAAGTTGGTTATGATTGCACCTAGCTCCTGTCAAGTTTTGGAGTTTGTAGCTCAATTTTCGTGGAACCTCAAAATCGAGGGTCAGGAAAGACAAAAACACGTAAACATGTTATTATAAACCATCGGACGTTTACTCATTCGTAAAAATGAACTAATGAAATAAACACCGTTACTGATAGGCTTTTGCTCAGGATTGAACACTGGCAGCTAACCCTCACGGCGGCTGCGGGGTGTAACTCGTCCAAACGCACGCGCTATCCGTGGATTTCGGACAGGAATTGAAACCTCCGGGTGTGCAAAACCCCTGTATGAAGTGCATACCTTCACAGCTACGGAAAAGAATCCGATCCCACTTTGTGTTGCTTTGCAGCGGTGTGAAGAGAGCGAGGTGGACGAGTTGTCCGCCACCCTGACAAGACAAGGAGCGAACAGCTCACTCCTTCAAAACACAATGAAACCGATGTTCTTCAGACAGGGCTCAAGTGAGGCTCCTGTTCTCCTGAATGCGAGCTATTCCCGATTGCAAAACAAGAATTTCTGAAAGTTGGGCTCCGCAGAAAAGGTCAAGGATTTGGCATTGCTCCTAAATGTTGTGAAATTGTTTTATTGGATTTGGCTCTCAACTTGATTTTTCAAATGTAGTGAAATTGTCGAATTGATTTGGCTGTGATGACACTATATGCAGATAACATAATCATTAAATCTAGTAAAATTGTTGCAAACGGATTTGGCAGGAGCTCCATCAATTATCACAGTCAAATCACGCGTCAGAAGGGGTTTTCCTTGAAGCGCATATTGAATCGAATGAGAACAGGAATAACCCTAGCAGCAAAAACGTTTCTATACAATGCGAACCGTGAAAGCGTTGAGGACACGAAGACATAGAGTCAGTAGCGAGTAAATTGCGTTAGATTTCGTTTTCATGATTTTTATCTCATCGGTGAGGAAGGTCTGGTACCTTATTGTTAGTGGGAGCTACACTGAAAGGGCAGAATAGCATTCGAAACCTTAATTCTAGCCCATAAGGCCACGTTTCGTTCATCATTGTTGACTGAGGATTATTATTTTTTTCTTTTTGTCTTCATTCTCTCGCCAGAGGACCTTCTGACGCGTGATTTGACTGTGATAATTGATAGAGCTCCTGCCAAATCCGTTTGCAACAATTTCACTAGATTTAATGATTATGTTATCTGCATATAGTATCATCACAGCCAAATCAATTCGACAATTTCACTACATTTGAAAAATCAAGTTGAGAGCCAAATCCAATAAAACAATTTCACAACATTTAGGAGCAATGCCAAATCCTTGACCTTTTTCTGCGGAGCCCAACTTTCAGAAATTTCACAACTTTTTACAAGGGTTTCCTTCTACAATATCGTCGAGCTCCAGAAGTCAAGTTGTTTTTTTCGAAAACATAGTGGTAGAAATGAAGAAACAACCGCTCCGCTGCTAAGACTGCAAGATAATTGTTGCAACGCGGCTTCCTACAAATAGATGCAAGGCATATACTTTTTGAATTTAAAAGTCGAAAATGAAGAAATGAGTTTCAAAATTACCCAATTGTACAGGTTCTAGGCACTCTTCTAGACGGGGGGGGGGGCACGCACCACTCAAGACAGAAATGAAATGAACGGCCCATTGGTGAGGCTACCAGTCGAAGTATTTCCGTAGAGCTCTAATAAAAACAATGATTGATAGCGCAGTATCAGGCCTCTTTTATCAGAGTTTTCCATCATTTCTATGAGTTTTTGCGTAGCTTGGCCCCTCTAGTGAAAGAAAATGTTGAAGGGGCCCATGAAAACCTTCATTTGTAAAGAAAAGTCAATCGGAACACATTGTAAATACGAATTTGAATTTCGCGCCAAAATCATTTTCGGAGTTTTTCTGCATGTGGAGTTCGTGCCGTAACCAATTTTTCCTGTTATCTTACTGTCGCACCAACATTCTAGGAAAAAGGGCTAGATGACTGGTGAGAATTGGTGGCGGATATTAACCTCATCGTCCAACGTTTTTGACTCGCCAAAGTTTACCAGTGTGGTCTACCGGGCTCAATCATGAAATTGAGCCTGAAAAATGGAAATTGATTTCCAGCGCGAACGATAGTTAAGTGCGCCAGAAGTGGACTACCGTAATCTCAGGAATGATGTTATTCGGCTCTCGTAAACAAATTTGATGATACCCAATTGATCAATGATAAAGTATAAAAGAAGTGAAGAGCGGTGTGTCTTGATTCACACACCGTCCTTCTCTAGGGGTCAGCAGTTGAGGATCTGCCTGGACTAAAAAGCAGGGAAACATCACCACCTGTAGGGAAGATGAAGCGAAATCGGGAGTCAGAACTTAGAAAATTTTAGAGCCAACTCGAGTGAGATTACGGTAGCCCTGTTCTGGCGGACTTAACTATCGTTCTTGTAGATTCGGAGGCCTGGCTTGCATACGGTGTCCTGAACATTGAACTGAGGTCCTGCACACCCCTACTGAGATCCAGCACACATTCCATGAAGTCCTGCTCATCCTTACAGGGGTCTTGCACACGTTTCATGATGTCCTGCACACTCCTACTGATGTCCTGCACACATTCCACGAAGTTCTGATCATCCTTACAGGGGTCTTGCACACGTTTCATGATGTCCTGCACACTCCTACTAAGGTCCTGCACACATTCCATGATGTCCTGCACACCCCTATTGGGGTCCTGCACACGCTTCATGATGTCCTGCACACTCATACTAATGTCCTGCACACATTCCACGAAGTTCTGATCATCCTTTACAGGGGTCTTGCACATGTTTCATGATGTCCTGCACACTCCTACTAAGGTCCTGCACACATTCTACGACGTCCTGCACACCCCTACTGGGGTCCTGCACAGGTCCCATGATGTCCTGCACACTCCTGCTGATGTTCTGCACACATTCTACGATGTCCTGTACACCCCTACTGGGGTCCTACACAGGTTCCATGATGTCCTGCACACTTCTACTGGGGTCCTGCACAGGTCCCATGATGTCCTGCACACTCCTACTAAGGTCCTGCACACTCCTACTGAGGTCCTGCACACATTCTACGACGTCCTGCACACCCCTACTGGGGTCCTGCACAGGTCCCGTGATGTCCTGCACACTCCTACTAAGGTCCTGCACACTCCTACTGAGGTCCTGCGCACATTTCACAAAACGTTCTATACCACCGCCTCCGCCTCCGCCTCCGCCACCGCCTCCGCCTCCGCATCCGCCTCCGCCTCCGCCTCCGCCTCCGCCTCCGCCTCCGCCTCCGCCTCCGCCTCCGCCTCCGCTCTCCGCCTCCGCCTCCGCCTCCGCCTCCGCCTCCGCCTCCGCCTCCGCCTCCGCCTCCGCCTCCACCTCCGTCCGTCGAAAACCGTTTTTTTTGGAAGGCGTGGACCAAATCGCTCGAAAATTTGTGACTAGATGTAATAGACCACGGGAATGACGAAAATAATTGTCAGAACTCACCATAATTTTAGAGCCAACTCGAGTGAGATTACGGTAGGTCCCATTTTTTTTCGGAGGTGGTGGTGGAGAACCCATGATGTCCTGCACACTCCTACTAAGGTCCTGCACACTCCTACTGAGGTCCTGCACACAATTGATCAATGATAAAGTATAAAAGAAGTGAAGAGCGGTGTGTCTTGATTCACACACCGTCCTTCTCTAGGGGTCAGCAGTTGAGGATCTGCCTGGACTAAAAAGCAGGGAAACATCACCACCTGTAGGGAAGATGAAGCGAAATCGGAGTCAGAACTTAGAAAATTTCAGAGCCAACTCGAGTGAGATTACGGTAGCCCTGTTCTGGCGGACTTAACTATCGTTCTTGTAGATTCGGAGGCCTGGCTTGCATACGGTGTCCTGAACGTTGAACTGAGGTCCTGCACACCCCTACTGAGATCCAGCACACATTCCATGAAGTCCTGCTCATCCTTACAGGGGTCTTGCACACGTTTCATGATGTCCTGCACACTCCTACTGATGTCCTGCACACATTCCACGAAGTTCTGATCATCCTTACAGGGTCTTGCACACGTTTCATGATGTCCTGCACACTCCTACTAAGGTCCTGCACACATTCCATGATGTCCTGCACACCCCTATTGGGGTCCTGCACACGCTTCATGATGTCCTGCACACTCCTACTGATGTCCTGCACACATTCCACGAAGTTCTGATCATCCTTTACAGGGTCTTGCACACGTTTCATGATGTCCTGCACACTCCTACTGATGTCCTGCACACATTCCACGAAGTTCTGATCATCCTTACAGAGGTCTTGCACACGTTTCATGATGTCCTGCACACTCCTACTAAGGTCCTACACACATTCCACTTGATGACGTCCTGCTCAACCCTACTGGGGTCCTGCACACGCTTCATGATGTCCTGCACACTCCTACTGATGTCCTGCACACATTCCATGAAGTCCTGCTCATCCTTACAGGGTCTTGCACATGTTTCATGATGTCCTGCACACTCCTACTAAGGTCCTGCACACATTCTACGACGTCCTGCACACTCCCTACTGGGGCCCTGCACAGGTCCCATGATGTCCTGCACACTCCTACTGATGTTCTGCACACATTCTACGATGTCCTGCACACCCCTACTGGGGTCCTACACAGGTTCCGTGATGTCCTGCACACTTCTACTGGGGTCCTGCACAGGTCCCATGATGTCCTGCACACTCCTACTAAGGTCCTGCACACTCCTACTGAGGTCTTGCACACATTCTACGACGTCCTGCACACCCCTACTGGGGTCCTGCACACGTTCCATGATATCCTGCGCACTCCTACTGAGGTCCTGTACAGGTCCCATAATGTCATGCACACTCCTACTGAGGTCCTGCACACCCCTACTGGGGTCCTGCACAGGTCCCATGATGTCCTGCACACTCCTACTAAGGTCCTGCACACTCCCACTGAGGTCCTGCACACATTCTACGACGTCCTGCACACCCTTACTGGGGCCCTGCACAGGTCCCAAAATGTCCTGCACACTCCTACTGAGGTCCTGCACACCCCTACTGGGGTCCTGCACAGGTCCCATGATGTCCTGCACACTCCTACTAAGGTCCTGCACACTCCTACTGAGGTCCTGCAAACATTCTACGACGTCCTGCACACCCCTACTGGGGTCCTGCACAGGTCCCATGATGTCCTGCACACTCCTACTAAGGTCCTGCACACTCCTACTGAGGTCCTGCACACATTCTACGGCGTCCTGCACACCCCTACTGAGATCCAGCACACATTCCATGAAGTCCTGCTCATCCTTACAGGGTCTTGCACGCGTTTCATGATTTCCTGCACACTCCTACTGATGTCCTGCACACATTCCACGAAGTTCTGATCATCCTTACAGGGGTCTTGCACACGTTTCATGATGTCCTGCACACTCCTACTAAGGTCCTGCACACATTCCATGATGTCCTGCACACCCCTATTGGGGTCCTGCACACGCTTCCTGATGTCCTGCACACTCCTACTGATGTCCTGCACACATTCCACGAAGTTCTGATCATCCTTACAGGGGTCTTGCACACGTTTCATGATGTCCTGCACACTCCTACTAAGGTCCTGCACACATTCCATGATGTCCTGCACACCCTATTGGGGTCCTGCACACGTTCCATGATGTCCTGTGTAATTTTACTAAGGTCCTACACACATTCCATGACGTCCTGCTCAACCCTACTGGGGTCCTGCACACGCTTCATGATGTCCTGCACACTCCTACTGATGTCCTGCACACATTCCATGAAGTCCTGCTCATCCTTACAGGGGTCTTGCACATGTTAAATGATGTCCTGCACACTCCTACTAAGGTCCTGCACACATTCTACGACGTCCTGCACACCCCTACTGGGGTCCTGCACAGGCCCCATGATGTCCTGCACACTCCTACTGATGTTCTGCACACATTCTACGATGTCCTGCACACCCCTACTGCGGTCCTACACAGGTTCCATGATGTCCTGCACACTCCTACTGGGGTCCTGCACAGGTCCCATGATGTCCTTCACACTCCTACTAAGGTCCTGCACACTCCTACTGAGGTCCTGCACACATTCTACGACGTCCTGCACACCCCTACTGGGGTCCTGCACACGTTCCATGATATCCTGCGCACTCCTACTGAGGTCCTGTACAGGTCCCATAATGTCATGCACACTCCTACTGAGGTCCTGCACACCCTACTGGGGTCCTGCACAGGTCCCATGATGTCCTGCACACTCCTACTAAGGTCCTGCACACTCCCACTGAGGTCCTGCACACATTCTACGACGTCCTGCACACCTCTTACTGGGGTCCTGCACAGGTCCCAAAATGTCCTGCACACTCCCTACTGAGGTCCTGCACACCCCTACTGGGGTCCTGCACAGGTCCCATGATGTCCTGCACACTCCTACTAAGGTCCTGCACACCCTACTGAGGTCCTGCACACATTCTACGACGTCCTGCACACCCCTACGGGGTCCTGCACAGGTCCCATGATGTCCTGCACACTCCTACTAAGGTCCTGCACACTCCTACTGAGGTCCTGCACACATTCTACGGCGTCCTGCACACCCCTACTGAGATCCAGCACACATTCCATGAAGTCCTGCTCATCCTTACAGGGGTCTTGCACACGTTTCATGATGTCCTGCACACTCCTACTGATGTCCAGCACACATTCCACGAAGTTCTGATCATCCTTACAGGGGTCTTGCACACGTTTCATGATGTCCTGCACACTCCTACTAAGGTCCTGCACACATTTCATGATGTCCTGCACACCCCTATTGGGGTCCTGCACACGCTTCATGATGTCCTGCACACTCCTACTGATGTCCTGCACACATTCCACGAAGTTCTGATCATCCTTACAGGGGTCTTGCACACGTTTCATGATGTCCTGCACACTCCTACTAAGGTCCTGCACACATTCCATGATGTCTGCGCACCCCTATTGGGGTCCTGCACACGTTCTATGATGTCCTGTGTAATTTTAGTAAGGTCCCACACACATTCCATGACGTCGTGCTCAACCCTACTGGGGTCCTGCACACGCTTCATGATGTCCTGCACACTCCTACTGATGTCCTGCACACATTCCATGAAGTCCTGCTCATCCTTACAGGGGTCTTGCACATGTTTCATGATGTCCTGCACATCTACTAAGGTCCTGCACACATTCTACGACGTCCTGCACACCCCTACTGGGGTCCTGCACAGGTCCCATGATGTCCTGCACACTCCTACTGATGTTCTGCACACATTCTACGATGTCCTGCACACCCCTACTGGGGTCCTACACAGGTTCCATGATGTCCTGCACACTCCTACTGGGGTCCTGCACAGGTCCCATGATGTCCTGCACACTCCTACTAAGGTCCTGCACACTCCTACTGAGGTCCTACACATTCTACGACGTCCTGCACACCCCTACTGGGGTCCTGCACACGTTCCATGATATCCTGCGCACTCCTACTGAGGTCCTGTACAGGTCCCATAATGTCATGCACACTCCTACTGAGGTCCTGCACACCCCTACTGGGGTCCTGTACAGGTCCCATGAGGTCCTGCACACTCCTACTAAGGTCCTGCACACTCCCACTGAGGTCCTGCACACATTCTACGACGTCCTGCACACCCTTACTGGGGTCCTGCACAGGTCCCAAAATGTCCTGCACACTCCTACTGAGGTCCTGCACACCCCTACTGGGGTCCTGCACAGGTCCCATGATGTCCTGCACACTCCTACTAAGGTCCTGCACACTCCTACTGAGGTCCTGCACACATTCTACGACGTCCTGCACACCCCTACTGGGGTCCTGCACAGGTCCCATGATGTCCTGCACACTCCTACTAAGGTCCTGCACACTCCTACTGAGGTCCTGCACAGATTCTACGGCGTCCTGCACACCCCTACTGAGGGGTTGCTGTAGTTCCACGACGTCCTGCATACTCCTACTGCGGTCTCGCATAGTCAACCGACACTTCAGCACACCCTGCGACGACTTCTTATCTTTGGTGCGCATGGTACAAACACGCGCCACGCTCAAAAACAACCCTTCCGCATAGCGTCCTGTTCCAAGCCGGACGTTTAGAGTACACCACCCTAGAGAGCAAGGTATTTATATGGAGTCTCTAAGAAAACAATGACTGATAACGAAAACCCGTCATTTTTATAAACTAATCTTGAGAGGCCGGTTTCCGAGTTTCAAACGCCCGTTAGGGGCCCAGAAGTCATTATGGTGAGTTCTGACAATTATTTTCGTCATTCCCGTGGTCTATTACATCTAGTCACAAATTTTCGAGCGATTTGGTCCACGCCTTCCAAAAAAATGGTTTTCGACGGACGGAGGTGGAGGCGGAGGCGGAGGCGGAGGCGGAGGCGGAGGCGGAGGCGGAGGCGGAGGCGGAGGCGGAGGCGGAGGCGGTGGCGGTGGCGGAGGCGGAGGCGGTGGTGGAGAACGTTTTTGCGTACTTTGAGAGGTCATAACTTTAGAAAGCGGGGACCAGTTGGGATGAAAAGTTGCACACATATGTAATTTCTTGCAGCGCGTCGAATAGTGTACAGCTCATACCTCTGTTGACGGTATGAATAGGTGATCTCATTGTAGGGCATCCGCGCGGGAAGAGATCAAAGCCAAATCCTGGTGAGCGCTTCGCGCTCACCACAATTTGTGTGAAAATAAGGACAGCATGCGGTGATTTGACGAATTATCTCCCGCAGCCGCCGTGAGGGTTAGCTTTGATTGGACTGAACGCTCCCTGAGACGGGGCAACGCTTCAATCAATACGGCGGGATCTCGGAAGTACTTTTTGGAATGCCGCATGGTGTGACTCACAAGTGCGCCACAGAACGCCGTAGATAGTGTGCGGGGCCCAAGTGGGAGTGCGCCGGACGCCGTAGAAAGTACGCGGGACCCCACTAGGAGTGCGGCGCAGAACGCCGTAGAAAGTGTGTGGGATCCAAATGAGAGTGGTTGGACGCCCTAGAAAGTGTGCGGGACCCAAAGGGGAGTGCGCCGGACGCCGTAGAAAGTGTGTAGGACCCAAGTGGATCTGCGCCGGGTCCCATATAAAATGTGCGGTACCCAAGTGGAAGTGCGTCCGACGCCATAGAATCTGTGCGGGACCCAAGTGGGAGTACGCCAGACGCTGCAGAAAGTGTGTGGGACCCGAATAAGAATGGTTGGACGCCCTAGAAAGTGTGCGGGACCCAAAGGGGAGTGCGCCGGACGCCGTAGAAAGTGTGCGGGACCCAAATACCAGATTGTCCAATAATTCTTGTCCGAAAATTTCACCAATTTTAATTTTTTTCAACTTTATTGAAAAACAAGTCTAATCAACAATATAATCAACACAGTTATCCACAACAGTGGCCCATCAATTGGGCAGGTCGCCGATGCCCTTCGCCCAGAACACCGGGGGCTGCGACTCGAAGAAGTCCGCGATGTCGGATTTGAGGTTGTCGTAGTTGATGAATTTTCTTCCGGCCAAATGGTGCTTCAGCGGGCGGAACAAGTGGTAGTCGGAGGGGCGAGGTCTGGGGAATACGGCGAATGGGCAACCGTCTCCCAGCCGAGCATCGCCAACTTCTGCTGGGTCTCCTTCGCCACGTGGGGGCGCGCGTTGTCGTGCAGCAGGTGGACCGAGGCCCGTCGGGACGCTTTTCTTGGATGGCGGCGGCTAGTTTCTCGAACAGATCGGCGTAGATGGAGGCGGTGACCGTCCTGCCTTGCGGGAGCAGCTCGAAGTACAGCATGTCCTTGGTGTCCCACCAGCAGCAGAGCATGACTTTCAGCGGGTGCAGGTCGGCTTTCGGCGTCGTCGGCGGCTCTTCTCCGCGCGGGATCCAGACGGCACGGCGGACGACGCTGTCGTAGAGGACCCAGCTCTCATCCCCAGTGACCAGGTCCTCGAGAAACTCCTTGCGATGCGGACGAAGGAGGAGGGACTGGCAGACGGCCACGCGGCTCTGCTTGTTGGCGTCCGTCGGACGGTGGGGGATCCAACGGGCCAGAACTTTGTGGTAGCCTAGTAAGTTGAGTCGATTGTGGATGGTGGACTTAATGCAGCCGAGCGTCGTCGCCAGTTCACGGGTCTTGGCTTCCGGCTTCTCCTTGATACAGCGACGGACTTCGTCATCATCCACCGTAGAAGGCCTCCCGCTGTCCTCCCTGTCCTCGAGGCTCGTGTCGCCGCTCTCGAAACGATTGAACCAGCGGCTGACTGTGCGTTGGAACCCTGCATCCTCCTTGCACGCTCTGCAGATGTTGGCGACCGCGGTGCCCGTGTCGTTGCCCAGCAGCCACTCGTAGTACACGAACGTAAGAATTCGACCTCGGTCCATTTTATCTTGTACTGGTAACTAGACGCGGCGACTGCGCCTTATATACCCCTAGCGTAGAACTCTGGAGAACCTTCTAGAAGGTTCTTACACTTGCCTGATATTATAACACTTCTACGAAAAATTATAGAATTTTGAAAAGTTTCGGACAGGAATTATTGGACGGCCTGGTACAAGCTGGCCCAAGCCGATCGTTTTTTCCGCAGGATTACCGTAACCATTCTTGAACAAAACATGATAACGAACGATAACACACGTTCATAACATTCGGGGTATAAAAGGGCAGAGGAGCGGTATGCATTCATTCACACACCGTTCTCTTCGAGAAGCCGCTGGGAAGTGGCTGAGGAGTTCGATATTGTACGAAGATGATTGTTGGCTAATACGATGTGCTCATATCCAAGCTGACACATGAAAAATTTTTAAATGAGGGTTACGGTAGCCCTGCGGAAAAAAATGATCGGTAGGAGCGCGCTTCTGACCCTAATGGGTGTGCGCAGAACGCCGTAGAAAGTGTGTGGGACCCAAACGAGAGTGCGCCGGACGCCGTAGAAAGTGTGCGGGACCCAAATGGGTGTGCGCAGAACGCCGTAAAAAGTGTGCAGGACATCAGTGGGAGTGTGCAGGATGTCACAGAAAGTGTGAATGACATCAGTGGGAGTGTGCAGGATGTCATAGAAAGTGTGCAGGACATCAGTGGGAGTGTGCAGGATGTCATAGAGGGGGGGGGCAGGGCATCAGTGGGTTTGCTTTGAATTAACACCATCAGGCATAAATAATGTTAGAAAGGGAACCTTTAGGAAAAATAAATGAAATTCCTGAATGTTTAGGTTCCTGGCAAAAGTAAAGATTTGGCATGGCCATTTTTTCGAAAAATTGGAAACATACTCAGTTAGAAGGGGAAGGTGAAGAAAAATGAAAAAAGGTTTTGAAATATTCCTGAGAACGATTTGGCGTAGAATGATTTGATATTCGAGAAATGTAGTGAAATAGTTGAAAGTATGATTTGGCAGTCGAGTAACTAACTATTGATAAGAGTTGTGCAAAACGAGAGATCGCATTGTATGAGCTTATCCGTAAAACATATCGAAGCAAAATCACGCGTGATAACGCAAGCAGTGAACGCTCGTTCGGGAGCTGCAATGCCGCGGTCTTCACGTAAAGTAAAATCAACTGTTTGTTCCATATCACGCGTGATTTTGCTTTGATATGTTCTACGGATAAGCTCATACAATGCGATCTCTCATTTTGCACAACTCTTATCAATAGTTGGTTCAAACTCGGCTGCCAAATCATACTTTCAACTATTTCACTACATTTCCCACAAATCAAATCATTCTACGCCAAATCGTTCTCAGGAATATTTCAAAACCTTTTTTCATTTTTCTTTACCTTCCCCTTCTAACTGAGTATATTATCTAACTGTTTTGCTTTGCTACGGATTAGTATGATTTGGAAATGTGACATTTGTGAGAAACTCGTTAAAAGACGTGAAATGTCTTATGCTACTGATTTGGCGTGGGAATAAACTCGAAAGAAGCGCTAAAAACTCAGTGAAATGATTCATCGTTGATTTGGCTGTGCACTTGTTTACTAAACAACAAAAATTGAGTGTGACATTGGAAAACCAAATCACGCACATCTTACTAAGCACACACATTTATTCGTGTGACTGCAATTCTCTTAGTTGACAACATTCGCATAGACACACTACGTGATGTTATTTCCTTTTTCATTAATTGATAGTCAATCGGAAGCGAACGCGTCAAATAATTTAGTAATGCTTGAAAATCAATATTTCTGAATGATTGAGGTGGGAGACACAACATAATTTTGCAAGGACCTGGGACTTGTTAACCTAAACTGCAAGCGTTAGGTTGATTTCAAAAGAGAAGCGCGTGATTTGGTTTTCCAATGTCACACTCAATTTTTGTTGTTTAGTAAACAAGTGCACAGCCAAATCAACAATGAATCATTTCACTGAGTTTTTAGCGTTTCTTTCGAGCTCATTCCCACGCCAAATCAGTAGCATAAGACATTTCACGTCTTTTAACGAGTTTCTCACAAATGTCACATTTCCAAATCATACTAATCCGTAGCAAAGCAAAACAGTTAGATAATTTCACTTTATTTTAGCGAAGGTTTCCTTTTAAAGGCACATTACACCCTCAGATATGACTTTCATATGTCCATGCAGTTGTGTAGTAGACCCCTCTTGCCTAACACTTGCCCACCCCTTCTAGCGCCACCACAGTTCACACCCGTTTTCTTGGTTTCCAAACCCAATGACGACTAGATGAAACAGGATTATAATTTGCCACCGGCACAAAATTCTCACGGAAGTGAAGTAGTTTTTCTTACCACAGTTTTCCATGAGTAGGCCCCAATATCGTGTTATCTGTATCACCGGTGAGGCTGTTTCCCTAATCCCTAGTGTGTTCAGCTTCGGCCGCTCACCTCCGGAGAATGATGGTGTGTGAATGAAAACACACCGCTCTCAGTTTTTCTATGCCCTACCCTTTACCAACTGGTTATCATCAAATTTGTTTACCGTGAAAATTTTGGGACGGTGGCAATTTATTATCGTCTCTAGATGAACAGATGAATCGCAACCGCGTTTTCGATTCTCACTCCTTTGCCGGTCCTTCCACTTGGGTCAAACACACGATACGTAACGCTTGGCGTACTCCCAGTTGGGTCCCACCCTCTTTCCCCGGTGCTGGCGCATTTTCAGTCGAGTCCCACACACTTTCCCCGGCGCTTGGCGCACTCCCAGTTGGGTCCCTCACGCTTTCCTCGGCGTTTGGCGCACCCGAAGTTGGGTGTTGCACACGTTTCCCGGCGCTTGGCGCACTCCCAGTTGGGTCACGAATACGTTCCCCGGCGCATGGAGCACTTCCAGTTGGGTCCCGCACACGTTCTCCGGCGCTTGGCGGGCTCCCAGTTAGATCCCGCCCACTTTCCCCGTCCCTTGGCGCGCTCCTAGTTGGGTCCCGCACATTTTCTCCGGCGCTCGGTGCTTTTTAAATGGGGTCCCGCACACGTTCCCCGTCGCTTGGCACACTTTCAGTTGGGTCGCGAACACGTTCCCCGGCGCTTGGCACACTTCCAGTCAGGTCCCACACGTGTTGAGGTTTGGCACACTTCCAGTTGGGGACCGCCCACTTTTCCCGGCCCTTGGCGCAATTTCAGTTGGGTTCCGCACACGTTCCCTGGCGCTTGGCGCACTACCAGTCAGGTCGAACACACGTTCTGTGGCGCTTGGCACATTTCCGTTGGGGTTCCGCACACGTTCCCCGGCGCTTGGCGCACTCACAGTTGGGTCCCGCACACTTTTACGGGCGCCTAGTGCCTTTTCAGTCGAGTCCCGCACACGTTCCGAGGCGCTTGGCGCACTTCCAGTCAGGTCCCACACACGTTCTGTGGGGTTTGGCACACTTCCAGTTGGGCACCGCATATGTTCCCCGGCGCTTGGTGCACTTCCAGTCAAGTCCCGCATACGTTCTCCGGCGCTTGGCGCACTCTTGGTTGGGTCTCGCACTCTCCCCCCTGCGCTTTGCGCATTTTCATTCGGGTACCGCGCACGTTCCTTTGCGCATGGCACACTTCCAGTTGGACCCCGCACAATAAACGGTGTGCTTACGGTTCCTGATGGACGTAAAGGAGACCTACTCTAACGCTTGCAATCAATTCACTCTTATCACAATACCACTCCATTTCTCTCAATTGGCCAACCATGTTTCTTATCATTCAAAGTTTCACCGGACTCTCTCACACACACACACACACACACACACACACACACACACACACACACACACACACACACACACACACACACACACACACACACACACACACACACACACACACATATTTTAAAATTCACTAATTTTTCAATATCTCGAGAACCACAAAGCAGATTTTTCTGAAGCTTGGGCAGTGCTGAGAACCTTTACTGCTCTACATTTTGTGAAAATGCCAAGTTTGGAACTATCTTCCAAACTGAGATTCTGTAACGAGGGGTGTGCGCAGAAGCAATCCTTTTCCAAATCAGGTGCGAGTTGTGCAAAACGAGCACCACAATTTCTATTTTTTCAAAAAAAAATGGCCATGCCAAATCTTTACTTTTGCCAGGAACCTAAACTTACAGGAATAACGGCTGCAAACAAGCGTTTTGGTGCCCCAGACACGCCTGGTGCCCCAGATCCGCCCCTCGGAAAATTACAAATGAAGATTCAGATTACAGGAATGATCAAGTGAAAGAAGCGCTGATAAGTGAGCTGTTTGCTTCACTGCACTGATAGGTATCATCCTTATAGCGGTCAATTCCTCCACGCTCAAAAGTCAACGTAAACAAGGGAGGCCCATTTTGGCTCAAAAACGCATCTATCGTGTCCTTTTCAAGCATGCCTTGCTATAAAGGGCACGAGACCTTCCGTAAACCGTGGAGATATCGGAAGAGAAATATCGTGAACACTGCCTTTAAAGGCACAGTCCAAGCTCAGGGGCGAAATCTGAGATTTCCACATAATTGTGAAGTAGACCCACCCTATATAGCACCTGCCAAACGCGAGCTCTTAATTCCTCCAAATAAGCGAGATATAGGAGGAAGCCACCCTGGGGCTCCCACATCCGGGAGCCACTTTGGCACGCCCTTTTACGATCTTTCGAGCTCAACAGTGGCGAGATGAGCGATGATTTCCGATCAATAGCCCCGTTCTTCCCTTCATTCTCAGCCTCTCTATCCATTCAGGTCGACTCGCATACATCGGTTGCAAATGACGGAAGTTACAAGCCACGGACAACTCGTCCTCCATGCTTCCGTAGCTCAATTTTTGAGGGGCCATAACTCCGTTCCCAAGGGGCTTTGTAAGATTCCAGAGACGTCATTCGAATCAGCGTGGGACCATTTCTAAGACAGGCAGAAAAACAGTAAACCGATTTCGAGGTTGGACTGTGCCTTTAAAGAAAAACGGATTCCTTCCAGTTATTGCTTTTTTATCTATGCTTCATACAACTTCCATAAATGGTATGCAGATATTAAGTGCCATATATCTCCTTTTGACATAGGCAATTACAATAAAAAAATCAGTTTAAAAACTTACTAAAGTGATTGGCCGTGGAGCGCGCTGGTCCGCTACGGGGGCTAGCCGTGGAACGCGCCGTCTCCTAAGTGTTGAATGGCATTATAGATACCGCAACCTACAGTAAGCCTCGGATCATCGAGAAAGAGACTTTTGATAGGTGTTCAGGACTCCAAATAATCCTCGGAGATTTTTTTTACCCAAATCGGAAGCAATTTTTCTAAACACCCTAAAAATTGTTCGATGGGTTTTCCGCTCAACTGACGAAACCCGCCAGAACTCGATTCAAAAACAATTGCCGAACTCGGCTGGTCAAGTTTTTTCCATGGTCATCGATTGCCTCCCCGGTGGGAGCTCCCATAGTTTTTTTAGGAGGGGGGAGGTACACATATGTACGGCCTCTAAATAGTTTCTGTAATGGTCTCCAGATGGCAACAGTCCCAAGAAGGGAGTATATTAATCAAGAACAGTTTTCGAGCATGGCCAATCAAAACAAGTGATGCTCATTCTTAGCTCGTGTCCGTCCGCTGAAGTACATTCGCCTGTCTCAACTCCCAGAACGCCGTTGTAAGTGTCTTATGATTCTGATCGCGCGTGCTCCGGGCCGTCAACCTATCCGCCACACTAAAATGCAAGTTTCAGTGGATAGAAAATAGGCACAACTGTGATCCACGGGTGTTTTGACACGTTTATGTCAGATTCCCTCTTGATTACGATATACCATTAGAAGAATAAAAAACAGGGCTCTATCCTATACGCGGGGGGGGTCCACCCAAGATTTATTCATAGAAATGAAAAAAACTCTGATAAAAGATGCTTGATGCTGCTATCAATCACTTATGTTTCGGAAACTCAGTAGAAAAACATCGAGTGACAGCGTTTCCAGTCGGTGGATCATTTCATTCCTGTCCTGAATCCTGAGTGCCCCCGCAGACTAGGCTAGTACCAAAAACGGTATTCAGTTGTACGGTGGAGTGGCGAGTGGGTAAGTAAGTGGCGACAATGGCGAATCCATCGGTTACGAGGTCGCCGATGCACACCGGGGTCGTTCGAAAACGCGTCAGTTGTCGTAGTAGAGGGCTAGTAGAGGACTAGCGGCAGACCTTGCGATTCAGATGCAGTGCTGTTTTGTGTTTACCGAAAAAAAACATAGCGTTCTTACGTTTCCGGTGTTTTCTACCTAAATTTGTTTTAAAAATTTAAAGTTTGCCATCGATTATTGCGGGACGTCCTCAGAAGAGCAGAGCATCCTAGTCGACGACGAATACTCAAAGTTTTCCCTAAATTTTGTAGAAAAAAAACCCAGAGAGCATTAACCAACGTTAAGTCCCTCCAAAACAGACGATATCAATGTACCTAGATCATATGCTACAGCTACGCGCAAAAATAACAAGAAAAAATGAGAGAAACAGTAAAAACCGTAACACAAAAAAATCACGGGTTCATCATCGATAACTGGCTAGCTTGGAGCCGAACCAGTCATGGCTACACTATGTATGCTTAGCGAAAATACGCAAACGCACCACCTACTGTTCCCGTCGTCGTGGACTGAGGCGAAAATCGCGGCGCAGCCTGCACGGCAGCTACGGCATTGGCCGTAGTAAACTCCAATTACCGAGCGGGGCCGTTTGCCACAAGGGTGATATGATGATATCTGTTGCATTTCCATATCAGACCGACCGACTCAGATTCTCAAACAAGCACGCTCATGCCGATCATTTTTTCCGCAGGGCTACCGTAACCCTCCTTTAAAATTTTTTCAAGTGTCAGCATGGTTATGAGCACATCCTAATAGCCAACAAACATGTTTGCACAATTTCGACCTCCTCAGCCACTCCCCAGTGGCTTCTCGAGGAGAGCGGTGTGTGAATGAATGCATACCGCTCCTCCGTTCTTTTATACCTCGCATGTTATGAGCGCGTGTTTACATTCGTTATCGTGTTTTGTTCAAGAATGGTTACGGTAGCCCTGCGGAAAAAGTGATCGGCATGGGCGTGCTTTTGATTCTCAAATGAAAGTTGCAAAGCATTTTATGGCTTTGTGGCGATCGGCACCTCACGGTATTTTTCGGGTACTATTGGCCGTCGCAGGAACAATCGTGGCACTTTTGTCGCAGCGACTTTTCGCGAAGGGTTTACGTGCGGCAAATGAGTCGAAGCATTGTCGCTGTGCATTGCACTGCGACAGCGATAGCTTTGAAGGACTTCGGAGTTCGGGGACAAGCTGCCGCTATCCCTGGGTTTAGCGACAGCGGACGTCAAATAACCTGCAGCTCTTTAGACAAACGGAACAATACGCCCAACCGTAAAATGCGATTTGGCGTGCGTAGACTGGCTCCACGCTTCTCTACACAAACTCTACACTCTACTGGAACCCTTTTACACTTCTCACACAGAAAAAATATTTTTGCATCTGCGTAAGGAGGGTTCTAGAGCTCTCTGCGCTGTGTGTTCCGTCATGTATGAAGCTGCGCAATTTCCGTGGTTCCTTTTATTCCCTATCCTTTCGTATGCATCGCAGCTCGCAGACCTCTAGACCTCATCTAACAAGGTAACCACTGTAAGTCGTAGAAACCATTCCAAATGAAATGTACATTTCTGGAACCATTTTCGGACGAAAAGGCCAAATATGCCCATCGCAGCTGCCTAGACCCACTCTGAAAAAGTTATGATCGTTTTCAAGGTGGGGCACCCCCCATGAAATTTTTAGGGTGTTTTTAATTTTTTCCGAATTTCGCTAAAAACATGTATGTAGGAGTAACCTGAGGTGTTGAACACTAATCTGACGTTCGCTTGTCAAAACTTCAAGGTTTACTGTAGGTTGCGGTAGATAACATGCCATTTAGGAGCTAAACCTACCTTAATAATTCGAAAATTTACGAATGGACATCGAATTCGTATTCAGCACCCCCAAATAACCCCCACATATGGACTTTGAGACAAATCTGAAACTTTGACCAAACTACCGTATACCCACAATAATGTGCCATACATAAGCTGTCAAAAAGAGAGGAAACTTCAAAGGCAGTGTTCACGATAGAAATCGTTTCTCTGTTTTTTGCGCCTATCTTGAAAACGGCCCCTTGCTGATTCCAATGACATCTCTGGAATCGCACAAGACCTCCAGGGAACGGAGTTATGGTCCCTCAAATATTGAGCTAAGGAAACATGGTGGACGAGTTGTCCGAGGCTTGTAACTTCCGTCTTTTGCGGCCGATGTATGCGAGCTGGCCTGAGTAGAGAGAGAGAGAAGTTGAGAATGAAGGGAAGAACGGGACTATTGATCGGAAACCATCGCTTATCTCACAATCTCGAGCATTCATTTGTTCACGTCGTTGGGCGTGGAAAGTGCATCTGGGGGTGACGAGCTGATGGGTGTCCAACTTTGGGGCCGTAGGGGACCGTTCCGAGCTCATTTTTCTCAGTTTTTTCAACATTAGGGTTCTGCTAGGCCCCGCAGCTGCCGATCTCCACCAAAAAAAATCAGACATGGTTTTTATCGTGGACACTGCCTTTAAACAAATTTAGTCGAAAACTTTGAAAAACGACAAATGAACCTCATATTCGGGATCAGCACCCCAAATAACCCACCAAAGCGAATTTCAAGTCAAATCTGGAATATTTTTCTTGAACGCTCCGAGAACCCTCTAATTGGTATAAATAAACGCCTAACCGAAAATCCGTACAAGTCCGAAACGCTTTCAGTCTGCGCAAAGTTTGGAGAATGTTCCTTTACCCAAACTTTGTCTAGGCGGGAGTTTTAGGCGCTGAATACGATTATGAGATCCGTTTCCGGTTTTTCTTAAAAATAATGCGCTTTCTGGGGGGTACAATTGGTGCGAAAATCAGAGAAAAAACGCCTATAACTTCCTTCAGAGTGGGTCTAGGCAGCTGCGATGGGCATAATCGGACTCTAGAAAAAAACATTTCATTTGGAATGGTTACTGTGGCCCGTAGTAAAATCGGCGAAAAATTCAGTTTAGCCTAACTGAATCCATGTTCTGAAAAGAATTCAGATGAGCCGCACATATTTCAGACGTACGTGTTGTAGGATAGCGATCTAGGCTGAGTAGAGAAAGTCATCAACAAACAAGATAAGCTGAATCACTCAGTCAGATCTGACTAACTTCTTAGCTAGAGAGGGGAGAAACAGCGTGCCAGGTCAGGAGTACGCTTAAGACTGTTTTAAGGAGCAAAGGAGTAACTTGAAAAATTCAGCAGAGATAAGGTATTATCGAGTTCTCATCATCATGGCTTTGCAAGACCGACCGCTTCAATGCAATCTAGCGCTCGATACATTTTCGGACTCGTCTGAGCCCTGTCTGAATCATATCGGGCTCGTCTTATCACCCACTAAGATGATCTTGACTGAGTGGTGGGTTTACTACGGGCCTATGACTTATAGTGGTTTCCGTGTAAGCTGTGCCTGAAGTGTGAAACCGCGCAAGATACACCATATTTAACGGTTGTGCATTTTGTTCCTCCTGTCCAAACGGTAACAGCCCGTCAAGCAGGCCAACAAGGCGACTAAGGACCAGGCACAGGGTTGCGCCTCAACGATAGGTCAGGCGTATCTGCAACAATTGGTGTTATGGTATGAAATACCCCGCTATGTCATGGTCTTAACATAGCACTTTCCTAGACGGGGGGGGGGCACCCAGGATTCAATTCAGAAATAAAAAAACCATCGATTCGTAACGCTATTAATCGAAGTACTATTTCTATAGAATTTTCATAACACCAATGATTTATAGCAATATTCAGCATCTTTTATAAGCTTTCTTGTTCATTTCAATGAGTAAATCATGGGTGGTCCCCGTCTAGGATGGGCCCTTAACATTTCTATTTTTCTTTATTTATTTACCGCTTTTTCGGAATTACAAAAAAATTCTCCTTAAAAGTTTTCGTTACAAGCTCCCGAAAAAAATTACCGCTTACCCTGTCTGCCAGCCACGAGAAGATTTGGCGCCAAGCGAATGCTACTCTGCCGTTAGGCCCCAATCAAATGCCGGTTGGTGGATAACTACGTTTTCATGATCTCGGTGAACTCGAGGTGTAATTGCCATCGCCAACTAAAACAAGAACGCCATTGTTGTGCTGGCGGAGCGCCGATACTGTAATCCTTGCCGTAAAATTAAATACGTAGGTTGCAGACAATACAATTGACAATTATTGTCGTTTTCGGAGCCAATTTCCTTTCCGCCATTGCGGACTACAGCTGTAGCGTCAAGCCACACGATGATAATCTTGCTGAGAGAAAGGTTAATTTTTAAAGGCAGTGTCCACGATAAAATCAGTCTCCGAGTTTTCGCCGGAAATCGAGAGCTCCGAGTCCAGCTTCATCAGTAATGTTGGAAAAACGGCTTGGAACAAGCACAGAAGAGCCCTACACGGCCGTAACTTGAGAGTTCCGCTCACGCCACACCCACTCCTTTCAACTGCTTCTGATTCATAAACAAGTGAAAAACCAATTTTAAGGAAACAGCATACATTCAGGGGGTTTTAGTACACTCCACTTAACTAAACTTACCCCATTTGAAGATCGATTACCTTCTCAAACTGAAATTTTGAGTTGAACAACTTCATCAGTAGCCGTTGAGGGAGTGGGCGTTGCGTGAGCGGAACACTCAATTTATGGTCGTATAGGGCTCGTTCGTGCTCGTTCTTAGCCGTTTTCTCAACGTTTCTGGTTGAATGGAGCTCGAACCTCTTGATTTCCTGTGAAAACTCGGAGACTGATTTTATCGTGGACACTGCTTTTAATCGTTCCGGGTAGAACTAAATGACGTAGAAATTGAGAAAAATGCACCACAAGCACACGAAATCCTTAGGTATCAACGCGACTCTTAAAGGCAGCGTACACGCTCGTAAACGTAATTGAGATAACTACGGAATTAGAATGGTATGGCGCCGAGCACAACGCCAACGCACTTTGAAGCTTCAAAAACGACCCACAATGACGCTACAGGAGTGGGAATCTGGCCCCGCCCTTGTATCTGCCCGCCCCCTGTATTTGCGTCCTCCCCCAAAACAGGACTGCTGGGCCATTCCCACCGTCGGCGATGTTTGTAGGTTGTGGAATAGGTACAATAAGTAAAACATACACATCGATGACGTTGGTAATGGCCCAGCACCCCTGTTTTGGAGGAGACGGCAAATACAGGGGGCGGGCAGTTACAGGGGCGGGACCAACTTCTCACTCCTGTGGCGTCATTGTGGGTTGTTTTTGAAGCTTCAAAATGCGTGAGCGTTGTGTTCGGTGCCATACCATTCTAATTCCGTAGTTATCTCAATTACGTTTACGAGCGTGTATGCTGCCTTTAAAGGCAGTGTTCGCGATGAAATTCGTTTCTGAGTTTTCAGTATATACTGGAAGCTCTAGTACCCTACACAACAGCCAAGCTAAAAGAACGGCGAAAAAGTTACTGAACTGTTTTTCCATACCCCTTCTCCATCGTTTTCAGACCACATTCAACCAGTCAACGCATGAGAAAGGAAGAGTCGATCGCTACGAATCGCTGTGTTGACCCATGATCTCCCGATCAAATCCCGTTCGTCCTTCTCTCAGGCTCCGCCCATACGTGGCGAGAGCGTGCGATTACGCAAAATCGATGGTCATCGTGGACACACGTTTCGCTAGCCGCTCACAGGCGCTCCTTCTCGCTCGCCCCCTCCCGCTCGCTCGCGCCAGCACCACGAAGCAAGCAGCAAGTTTCAATACATATACATCTTCATCACTAAAGCACGTGGCATTAGACCTGTATCAAAACTACTGCCCTTGTTTTTTCTATAATCCCACCACGGAAGTCGAAAGCCGTGGGAAATCATCAGCCGCTGCGCCGACTCGAGCGATTGATCACCCGATCATACATTTTCAATCGAATCAACACGAGCTAGGGGGTGTTCGCCTGTGTTAAATTGTGGGCACGGACTGCTCCGGCGTTGAGGAGCGTCGAGAGGCGCACAACAGCGGGAACGCCCGCTCTCGCGACGTATGGACGTTGCCTCAGCTGATTTTTAAGAGAGAAACGGTTGCCCGATATGTGCAGAAAAGACGTTCATGACGTAATCATATGATATATTTGATCGATTTCTACTCAATTGTACTATATCACTCGTTTATCAAATTCTTTCTTTTCATATTTGGTAAACGGACGTAACAGATGATCGACCCAAAGGCCAACCCCTAAACCCAGGACGACGTTTTCAACTGGGAAGAACTCCACTTCGGTTCAATTTTAAGAGTTCAAGCTCATGAGTGGCCTTATCAAGGCCCACTTGAATGATATAACACAAAAACAGGAATTTGGTTTTCAGCGCGCACGATGCCTTTAAAGGCATCGTACACGATGGAAATCATACTCAAGTTTTTGACGTTTTCGTGTTTTTATAGCCCTATAGTGACTAAAGGTTTCAAAAATCCCCCTCAAAAACACCAACTTTTCAAGAGAAACCCATTTCAAGAAAGCTCGAAACAAATTTGAAGTTTCCGCAGACATCTACTTGGGATAGTTGCGCGAAGAATGCAAGGAACAGTTTTACGATTCGTTCCTTGGCGCAGCGTTGGAAGCAATTCACCGAGGACGCCATTCTGACCGGCGATAATTTTTTTCTCGAACGAAATGAAAAAGGGTTACCAACCTGTTGCGTACATCGCTGTCAGCTGCTTTCGATGGACGTCGAACGTGAAATCGAATGGCGTGTGCATTGCGCCCTACAACGCGTCAACGCACAATCGCCGGCAGCGACCACAGAGTTTTGTTCCTCGTAACAACGGATCGACCCCGAGGCCGGCCCCCCAAACCCAGGAAGCTCTTTTGAGGTAAGCGGATCTTCATTCAGAGGCGATTTTGATACTCCAGACTTCCTGAGTGGCATTGTTATGACCCACTAGTCCGACTGAACGCAAAAGCTGAAATTCGGTTTTCATCGTGTGCGATGCCTTCGAGTGTCCCAGGAACTGTGGTTGAGACCATGAAATCTTTTGTGGACCCGTCCATTGCAATTCTTTACTCTTTATTACTCCGTTCTTTCCTCAGGGCCCTAACTAATCCTGCTTTGCTTGGAATATTCTTCTACTTTCGGCTGACTCAATTTTCCACCGGTGACAACCACCATGAACATGTTCATCCAACCGGACAACTAGTCCATGTTATAGAATAATGTCACTGAAATGCGACGCTTTAATGCGTTCCTTCGTCATTTTGTAACACTTGGGGGCCAACGCAGGGACTATTCTAGACATGGGTGGGGCCACCCCCCCCCGTCTTCAGAGAAATGAAATGATTCACCGATCTACTCAGACGTTCGCTGTTGTCTACAGGACGTCGATCCGCCCAGAACGAGTCACCGCTGGCGAACAGGCAGCTCTACGCGGGGTCGTCCCAGTGTTCTGTTGAGCAGGGGGCGACGGGCTGTTAAACAGCCCATCGACCGGCAATCCCGCCGAGTGCCTTAAATCGACGCAGACCGAGTTGTTGTCCACAGGACGTCAATTCGGGATGTCTACGGCTGCGCAGGTCGATGGGCTGTTCTACAGAACATTCGCGGGAGGGGCGGTGGCAGCGTCCATCAATCGATGTATCACGAAGATCGTGCCGTCCAAGTTCTCATTTTCGGTTATGTGAGATTTGCAATTCGTTTTATTTTTTGATGATGCTCTAGACTTCTATGGTAATTCTTCCATTTTTTTAATTATAAGAGATCTGTGATTCGTTTTTTTAATAACGTCTTCCCGTGGAAGGGGTGTTGGTGGCATGCCGAGAGATGCACTTCGCGACGTTCCCCGTGATGGACCCGGAGGTTTCCGTGGTTTACGGAGCTTTCAGCAACTGCCTTCGTAGGCAGATTTTGATTTTTTCCATCCCTTTATGTGTGTCATTTGCGTCATTTTTAGTTGTTTGTCAGGAATCTCCGATCACTCGGGGGTGTTCATTTACCCTGATTCCCATCCATGTTGTCAATTCTCGAGGAAAGGTAAATGTAGCGAGATGAAAAAATTGTAGATTTAAAAAAATAAGCGTAGTTAGCCGATACCACCTTTTCTGGTTAACAAGGGAAGCCGTTTTAGCGTAGTCCGGGATCAGCGAAATGGAGTACCTTGCGAGCTCAAAAATGTGCGTGCCGAACGCGTGTCGAATATGTATCCAACTCGAGTGACCACTCCCATTGAAAAAGTGTATTGCAGGGACACGTGCTCCAAAAAGCAGCGCGTGCTGCAAAATTTCACCGTAGGAGCACGTGTTGCAAAATTTAATCGCAGGAGCACGTGCTGCAAGCTAGTCCAGCGTTATCATGGCTGCAAATCGGCACGTGACGCGCACGGCACACCGACATGCAACTCGGCCAGCTCGCCGAGCACCATCTGGGGCCGCGACTGGTTGGACTAGGTCTCCAGCGGCTGGGCAAGCAAAGCACCGCAAACTAGTGTAATTGAACCATCGAGGCTGCCGGCATCTGTGTCCCGCCTCAAGAGTTTTTCGCATTCTTTCCTTTTTTGGAAAATCCTTTTATTCATCGAGTTGAATGTGTATCACGCACGCATTGAAAGTTTTATTTGTCGGGGCACGTGCTGTAATCTGAAACACTATAAGAGCACGTGCTCCCTAGCAGCACGTTCTCTGACTGTGCTCCTAACCGCCTTGTCTTCGGGTTGAATGCATATTGATGTTCTTGCTACTAGTAGCGGAAAATGTGAGTGACTCCGGTATAATCGTAGCCTGCCTAGACTCACTCTGATAGAAGTTATGGGCGTTCTCATAGCTTCGCGGTAAGGTAAGGGTACCCACCATGGGGTTTTTGAGGTGTTTTTTTTTCAAATTTTTCTCCGGATACTGCGATAAACATGTACTGCTGAACACGAATCTGGGGTTCGCTTGTCGGAATTTATAGGTTTACTGTAGGTTACGGTGGGTAACATGTTATTCAGGAGGCAGAACTTAATAGTTTGAAAACAGAACAAATGGGCATCGAATTCGTATTCAGCACCCCAAAAACCTCCACATAGAAACATTGAGACAAATCTGTGACATTGATCGAACTACCGTATATTATAGCTGTACAATTTCGAAAAAAATTTCGAACGAATGCAATTTGAAAAAAATTTGTTCGACGAAACGAACGAAAATTGAAAAAAAAAATCGTTTGACAAAATTTTGAACGAACGGAATTTGAAAAAATTACGTTCGAAGAATTTTCGAACGAACGAAAAAAAAATATCAAAATTTTTTTCAAAAATTTCGTTTGTGTACAACTATACAGTATACCCAACGTAATCTATCGTAAGCTGTCAAAAATCTATAAACTGACATCAGATTCGAGTTGAGCACTTTAAATAAACCCCAAAAGAACGATTTGAGCCACATCTTTTGTCACATTCCAGAAATCGTCGAAAGTCGATTTTGCCGTCAAATTTTTCTGCCGGTGGGAAGCTTTGAACAAATTTAGTCGAACTTAGGAAAAACCACAGGTAAACCTCAGATTCGTGATCAGCACCACAAATCACCCCCAGGCTGAATTTTAAAACAAACCTGGAAAAAAAATTTCAACGCTTTCTGTACCCCGTAATTGATATAATTGAACGCTGAACCGAAAATTCATGCAAGTTAAGAACGCCATCAGTCTGCACATAGCTCGGAGAATGCGCTTTCACCCAAACTTTGCCTTGGGGGGGCTGTTTCGAGCCCTGAGCAGGATTATGAGGTCTGTTTCCGGATTTTCATAAAATTAATGCGCTTTTTCAAGGATACAATAGGTACAAAAATCAGAGAAAAAAACTGCTATAACGTTTTCCAGGGTGACTCTAGGCAGCTGCGAAGGGCAAATTTGGACTCTACGTCCGAAACTGGCTCTAGAAAAGTACATTTCATTTGGAATGGTTTGTCTAACTTATAGTAGTTCATTTGGAAGCAGTAGAGTGTTGTTCGCATAAGGACATCATTATTAAAATAATGTAACGTCGGTATAGATACTAATGAGACCTTGCGTTTACTCTCGAAGGTTGGCGCAAACTCGGTGTCATATGCTATTACGTAGGTGCACCGAGTTTGCGCCAACCTCCAAAGAGGAACGAAAAGTCTCATTAGGATCCACGCCAATGTTAGTTTTTCTCTAGAAAAATTGATTGAGAGGGTCCAATTTCTCTGTTCCGCTTAGATTAGAACTGAAATAAGGAAAATCGGGCTCCTTCATCAAGTTTCGAAAGAAGGCATACCGCCGTTTAAAGGCAGCATACACGCTCACAAACGTGGTCGAGATAACAGCATAAATAGGACCGCACGGTTCCTACCATGTCGTCAAATACGTTTGAAGCGCCAAAAACCATCCAGGAGGACAATATCCTCTGGTTCCGAGCCAGATTTACTCTGTTCTCTCGCGCGCTTGTGCGGAGCGGAGGTAGAGACAGCGAGATATTGTGGGGAGAAGGAGACGCAGCGTACGCACGCAGACGCACGCGACGAACGGAAATAAATCGCACTCGGAAACAGGATATACTTGGCAATTTTTGAGCAATCTTGCCTTCCACGCCAGTGTTTTTCCACCCATTCGAGCACGAGAATGAGAAAAGAAACTTGAGAAAACATGTGATAAGTTCGAGTGATAGCATTACCAAATGGGAATGCACGAGAGAAACAACTTTTTCACCTGAAAATATCACGTATGTTCACCTATGTAATCCTCCATTTCAAAAAGTCAGCCGAAGTAGAGCGGCATTCTCAAAAATGGACGAGAGTTAATCGGTATGCAGACATGTTACATTCAAGCAAATCGAGCTATTTCTCTCGAGCGCTCCCATGAGATAGTGCTATCACTCTATCTTATCACATGTTTTCTCAAGTTTCATTTCTCATTCTCGTACTCTAACGGGTGGGAAATACAGACGTGGAAGGCAAGATTGCTCAAACTTTGTTATATATTGTCTTCCTGGATGGCTTTTTGCGCTTCAAACGTCGTAGACGACATGGTAGGAGCCTTGCGGTCCTATTTATGCTGTTATCTACACCACATTTGTGAGTGTGTATGCTACCCTTAAGGGGTGACGTCAAAAAGCGATTGATGCTTCACTGGCATGGTAATATCAGGTCTACAGGATGTTGATAGGATGTGAACGCGGAATCGGGGATGGAGACCCTCCTCCGATGGGATGTCTACAGCAAAAGCGTTTCCGCGGATAGGTTGTCTACGGCACCAAGGAAGGGGGTGACGGGCAGTTCTCGAGGGGCGATCCATGCCCCTTTTGGATGTCTACAGGGAGCATTGCGTGAGGTGACATCTCATTCGTGTCCTGTGGACAACAGCGAACGTCTGAGCGGATAGGTTATCTACGGCGCCAATGAGGGGGCGACGGGCAGTTCTCGAGGGGCGATCCATGCCCCTTTTGGATGTCTACAGGGAGCATTGCGTGAGGTGACATCTCATTCGTGTCCTGTGGACAACAGCGAACGTCTGAGTATAAGCTATCTATCGAGGTAATTCTATTGAATTTCAATAACAACAAAGATTGATAGCAGCAACAAGCATCTTTTGTCAGGTTTTTTGTTCATTTCTATGAAAAAGTCTTGGGTGCCCCCCTCGCGTCTAGGATAGAGCCCCAAAGCATTGTTTTATGTGAAAAACTTGGGGACGAAAATCATCGTGAACACTGCCCTTAACCCATTCACGACTACGTGTCCCACCGGTGGGACACGCTTTCCAAAAATCGGTTTTTCTGCCACAAGGACGAATTTTCAAACTTTCTCATGTTTAATGTGTATCCTAGACTTGACTAGGGGAATCGTGGTCCGTCAGCGGCCCCACTGTAGCACTATGTTCAAACTTTTGTGAAAATTGCTGGTTCTCAATACGAAAAATCGTTGCAAAAACATTTTCTTTTCGAGAGCATTACGAGTTTTTTTTTCTTTTACTACCGTTTCTTAGCTTTATCAGCAGGAAACCTTAGTTGTAATCACGTCCTGTTCACCTGGAAACGTGCCACTACCATTACTACACCTACCTTGACCCCGAAACAGATTTTCTTCAATTTGAACCTTTTTACCACCCATGACCAAACCTACACGATACAGAATTTGTAAACAGATAGCAGGTTTCTGAATCACATTCAAAGGAACTCCCTTAAGTGAATATCACTAGAACAGTGATGATAAAATAATATTACCGCTTGACACTGGCATGACTTCAGTCAATTGTTTTTCATGATAAAGAGTTCCATAAGCGGAATTGCTGGCAAAATGTTAACTACATTGAAAGCTCCAATATGAACATGAAAAACGAAAATTGATTTTTGGTGGCGTGCCATTTGAGATCGCGTGTTCCGCCGGTGGGACACGTTGTACGGTATTGCACGCGAATCGCGAACTCAATACGCGAACACAATATTGCACGCGGTCCGAACGTGCGGTCACCCAAAATTAGGCGTGGTCGTGATTGGGTTTGGGATGTGATGAGCCTTCAAGGAGGGGTTTGAGATATGAGTGTTTTGTAGTTGTTGAACTTTTTTACTGTGTGTTCTTATGGTAGAAAGAACCATAATTGCCTCGACATAATACTCCAGAAATAGCAGTAACAACAACAAAGAATATATAGTTTCATTAACATCGACATGAAATCCACCTTCAAGACAATGTTCACGATGATTTTCGTCCCCGAGTTTCTCACATAAAACGATGCGTTGGCCTCCAAGTGTTACCAAAATCACGAATAAACGGCGAGAAACGCATTAAAACCTCGTATTTTAGTGGCATTATTTATGAAAATTTAGCTTTCTGGCAAAAGTAACGATTTGGTAATGATAAAAAAAAGTTTCAAAAATGTCTTGAAATATCTTTTGAAAAATGATTTGGCGTAGAACAGCCTGGAAAAAATAAAAAAGTTAGGAAATGAAGTGAAATAACCGGAAATGCGATTTGGTGGTCGATCATTTCACAAGCTTCTCCGTTGAACTTATAAAACGAAATCAAGCGCACAACGGAAACATTAAGCCATTTTCGAAAGCTGTAATAAGGGAATCAGCATAGTTCAAGCCAGGTGAACGTAAAGCTCCATTCCCTATCGTGCTTGATTCCGGTTTGATAAGTTTAACGGAGAAGCTTGTGAAATGATCGACCACCAAATCGCATTTTCGGTTATTTCACCTCATTTCCTAACTTTTTTATTTTTTCCAGGCTGTTCTGCGCCAAATCATTTTTTTAAAGATATTTCAAGACATTTTTGAAACTGTTTTTATCATTACCAAATCGTTACTTTTGCCACGAAGCTAAATTTTCAGAAGTTTCACATATTTTTCCCGAGGGTTCCCCTTCTAACTTCAACCTTGCTCAACTATTTCCATTTTGGAATGATGAAACATCTAACAGACGATATTGTCGTATGAGTGCAATTTTTTGAACTTATGACCCAAAACTATAAAAAATACCACCCATTGCCGCATTTTGTGCAACAAGTGAGAACTCAATATTATTGATCTTAAATATTTGATCTTGCATGATGAGAAGAATTTCCCAAAGAAGTGAATTAGAGCCGCCAACAATCAAGAATCACTGCGGCATTTTGTGCAACAGGCGAAAAAATCAATATTATTGATTGGGATTTATCGATAATGACTGAAGAGCAAAATTCCCCAAACACGAGAGCCAATCCCATCAGCAATCACCACTCCTCGCCGCATTTTGTGCAAAAAGCGCGAAAAGCGATAATATTGATTATCGATCGATGACATGTCATGAGTACGAACTCTGACAAGCGAAGTGACCTCGACATGGATCGTGAAGAGACTTTGCGTTCACTGTTGAAGGTTGGCGCAAACTCGGTGCACCTATGTTATAGCATATGGCACCGAGTTTGAGCCAACCTTCAACAGTGAACGCCAAGTCTCTTCACGATCCATGCCAACGTTACTAATCTCCGATGACCTGTGTTGATTGGCTGTACATTCACCCACACACCCGGTGGTCACAGCCGTAGCAGAAAAAGAAGTTTTCGTGCTCCACGGCTAATTTAGTATGTAAACCCACATTTTGAGGTACCCTTCAAAGTTAAGGTATCAAGTTTAGAATGGAATAGGAGCGACCTGCATCCATTTCGATTCTCCCGTCTAAAATTGAGCTCCCTAGCTCAATTATAAGTGTGCCAACAAGATCGTGTACGCCGTCTGAAAAAAGAAAAGGAGATTAACAACAAAAACGCGCGGTCCTTCATTTTTTACTCGAAAACCAGTGAACCGTTCCATACCATTTTTGGGTACATAAACCAACTTTTTGCGCTCTTTTTAATGCAATTTAGCTCTAATTTCTACGTTCACTCTGAACTGAGATTACGAAAAAGGGGTTGCGCGCGTAGGCGATTAAAATCCAAATCTGGTGCGCGCTTCGCGCGCACCACAATTCTATAAGATGGACTGGTTGTCCGGTTGGATGAACATGTTCATGGTGGTTGTCAACGGTGGAAAATTGGGTAAATTGAAAATAGAAGGATATTTTATGCAGAGCAGGACTAGTTAGGGCCCTAAGAAAAGAATAGAGCAACAGAGAGTAGAAAATTGCAAAGGACGGGTCCGCAAAAGATTTCATTGTCGCAAGAAACACTTCCTGTGATACTTAAGAGGCGGGGTGATACTTAAGGATTTAGGGTACTTCTGGAGCGTTTTTCCCAATTTCTTCGTCATTTTAGTTTTACCCGGGGGTCACTTAATCAATATAGCGAATAATCTCGAAATTGAAGATTATTGTGAACACTGCCTTTAATGCATCTGACAACGTACAGAGACACTACGGCGGATTTCAAAGCAAGTGGAATAAAGGAATTGCAAACTAAAAAAGATTATAAGATGTAAAAATCTTCAGAAGTGCTTATGATTGATGGTGCAGTACCCACAAAGTTTCCCAGTTCGTCCTAGTATTGAACTTTGCCAGTGAGAGACACATTAGCTTCAGATGCTCGAGAGAATCTTGGCAACCTTGATTTTCCACATCTAAAACAGAAAAAACATGCCAAGCTAACAGAAAAAGGGTACAAAAGCTACTGCGGGCGAAGAGTTACTAGTCGCAGTCCAACAGCAGCGGCGCATTTAATTTCACGGTAGGGATTACGGTAACGGCGCTCCGCCAGCGCACCAAAAACGTTCTTGTCCAACTAAATGCAAGTTGTCGCACAGATGCTGAGCTACTGGCTCATTTTCGCAAGCTGTCCGCTGCTCCCATTGTCTGAGAGGAGCTCTCGATTTTGAGCGACGGTCAGCTGTGGCCGTCGATCGTGGTGAAACACAACTGCTGATCGCGATGTTCAGACAAGAAGGACACGCTCGCTGCTGACAAACTGCAAAATGCAGAGCTTTGAGAACGCCCCAGCTCTCGCAATGCTAGTCAGTGCTGAATTTTTTATATGAGTGTTTCAGAGATTGCAAAGAATACGTATTCGCAACTATTCACTACCGGACCTCTTATGGATAGCCTTGACCACGGTTTCACCGAAGAATCCATATCATCTAAGGAGGATTCAGAAAGCGATCTGTCCGGGTCATCAATATGGGCCTCCGAATCTCACCAGGGAAGCTCGACCAGCTCACGCGAAGAGCATGACGTTGCTTCAAGCTCCGATGAAGGAATCGCCACATCTTCGAGCAGCGGTTACGAAATCGGCTCTCCCGTTTTTGTTGAGTTGCCGAACTCGTCATGTGATGAGGCCGAGAAAACCAATTTAGAAAAACCAGTAAGGTATTCCCTGAGGGCATGGAACCTTCTGGACCGGCATCGGAGCTCCGGAGAGTCAGCACTGGGCGAAGAAGAGTCTGCAGATTGCAACGCAAGCGAGGAAACTCTCTGTTGTGAACTGTTTTTCAACAATATGACATCGTCGGAGGTACGAAAACGTAACTTCTTTTTTGTATAAATCTTATTGGCTAAGCCGCCACAACATTTAAACCTTGCTTTGCCATCTATCCACTGTTAAATGGTAAAGGCAGGGCGCGATAAAAACGATTTTTGATTTCTCTTCATGAGAGTGATCATCACTAGGGTTCGGCGTGAGGCGCCGTTTCCGTTCGGAGTGGACTTTTTGAGAACCTGAACAAACCATTCCAATCCTCTCGATGAGGAGATTGCGATTATATGTTCGAACTTGAGAAAAACTCAAGTCTTCACATAGTTATGGCCTATTTTTCCTAAAAGGAGTCAAAACCTTTGTGAATGGTTACTTTTTGAATCTGAGAACACTAATCGCTTCATCTCATCGTCCTGATTCCAAAAATCTTTTCAAGTTTGGAAAATTCTTACTTCTTGACATAGTTATGGCATATTTCGCCCATCCAAAGAGTAGGAATGCTCTATCAACTGCGAAACTTGAACGTGAGCATCACCAGTATATTTGTGTCGTAATTCTGACTTCTAAGCTGTCTCTGTACCTGTAAAAGTGTGAGATTTGACTCTTAACCTTTCTTAGTTTTATATGAACTCGCTTTGGCGATGGTGCATTCAGGGCACTAACGAATGTTCAGCCATTGGGCAAACATTTGGTGTCATTGTCGTAGGATAGTTATTTTTGTCCGCTTTCGTGGAAAACATTTATTTATTGCATTATTAGGTCTTGATGTAGTCTTGATCTAAAAATTCGTTCACTGTAAAATAAAAAATGACGAAATGAGGACCTCCCCTCCCCGGTCGTCGCCATAACTTTTTGCCAGGGGGGGGCGAGCTAATCGCTTGACTTGGGTGAGGGGGTTGGACCAATGTTGAGTTGTATCACACCTCGCGCCGTAGCCTGGCCATCACAGGAGTAAAAGAGTGGAAGAAGTGAAATTTTGAGTTGAAAACGCACAAAAACGAGATAGAACGGCTAAATATAGGTGTCCATACGCCTTCCAATTATGTAGCGTGATTTTCACGAATGCTTGTTTCTCCATCTTTTATTTTGCTCTTAATTGTGGTGCGCGCGAAGCGCGCACCAGGATTTGGCTTTGATCTCTTCCCGCGCGGATGCCCTACAATGAGATCACCTATTCATACCGTCACCAGAGGTATGAGCTGTACATCATTCGATGCGCTGCAAGAAATTACATATGTGTGTAACTTTTCATCCTTACTGGTCCCGGCTTTCTAAAGTTATGACCTCTCAAAGTACGCAAAAACGTTCTCCACAACCACCTCCGCACCGCCTCCGCCTCCGCCTCCGTCCGTCGAATTCCATTTTTTTTTGGAAGGCGTGGACCAAATCGCTTGAAAATTTGTGACGAGAGGTAATCGGCCACGGGAATGACGAAAATAATTGGCAGAACTCACCATAATGACTTCTGGGCCCCTAACGGGCGTTTCAAACTCGGAAACCGGCCTCTCAAGATTAGTTTATGAAAATGATGGATTTTTTCGTTATCAGCCATTGTTTTCTTGGAATCCATATAAACAACTTGCTCTCTAGGGTGGTGTAATTCAAACGTCCGGCTCGGAAGAGGACGCTGTGCGGGGAGGATGTTCTTGAGCGCGGCGCGTATTCGTTTCATGCGCACCATCGATAAGAAGGCGTCGCTGGGTGTGCTGAAGTGTCGGTTGACTATGCGAGACCGCAGTAGGAGTATGCAGGACGTCATGGAACTAAGCGCAGGACATCATGCGACCTGTGCAGAACCCCAGTAGGGGTGTGCAGGACGTCGTAAAATGTGTGCAGGACCTCAGTAGGAGTGTGCAGGAGATTACGGGACCTGTGCAGGATTCCGGTAGGGGTGTGCAGGACGTCGTAGAATGTGTGCAGGACCTCAGTAGGAGTGTGCAGGACATTCTGGGACCTGTGCAGGATTCCAGTAGGGGTGTGCAGGACGTCGTAGATTGTGTGCAGGACTTCAGTAGGAGTGCGCAGGACGTCGTGTAATGTGTGCAGGACCTCAGTAGGAGACTGCAGGACATCATGGGACCTGTGCAGGACCCTAGTAGGGGTGTGCAGGACATCATGAGACCTGTGCAGGACCCCAGTAATGGTGTGCAGGACGTCGTAGAATGTGTGCAAGACCTCAGTAGGAGTGCGCAGGACATCAAGGAACTTGTGCAGGACCCCAGTAGGGGTGTGCAGAACGTCGTAGAATGTGTGCAGGACCTCAGTAGGAGTGTGCAGGACATCATGAGACCTGTGCAGGACCCCAGTAGGGGTGTGCAGGACATCATGAGACCTGTGCAGGACCCCAGTAATGGTGTGCAGGACGTCGTAGAATGTGTGCAGGACCCCAGTAGGGGTGTGCAGGACATCATGGAACCTGTGTAGGACCCCAGTAGGGGTGTGCAGGACATCATGGAACGTGTGCAATACCTCATTAGCAGTGTGCAGGACATCATGGAACGTGTGTAGGGTCCCAATAGAGGTGTGCAGGACATCATGAAAGGTGTGCAGGACCCAAGTAGGGGTGTGCAGGACCTTAGTAGGAGTGTGCAGGACGTCATGGAATGTGTGCAGGACCTTAGTAGGAGTGTGCAGGACATCATCAAACGTGTGCAAGACCCCAGTAGGGACGAGCAGGACTTCATGGAGTGTGAGCAGGACATCAGGAGGACTGTGCAGGACATCATGAAGCGTGTGCAGGACCCCTGTAGGTACGAGCAGGACGTCATGGAATGTGTGTAGGACCTTAGTAAAAGTGTGCAGGACATCATAGAACATGTGCAGGACTACACTAGGGATGTGCAGGACATCATGGAATGTGTGCAGGACCTTAGTAGGAGTGTGCAGGACATCAAGGGACGTGCGCATGACCTCAGTTTAATGTTCAGGACACCGTATGCAAGCCATGCCTCCAAATCAACAAGAACGATAGTTAAGTGCGCCAGAACAGGGCTACCGTAATCTCACTCGAGTTGGCTCTAAAATTTTCGATAAAAGTTCTGACTCCGAATTCGCTACATCTTCACCTCCGGTGGTGCTGTTTTCCCGCTTTGTAGTCCAGGCAGATTCTCAACTGCTGACATCTGGAGAAGGACGGTATGTGAATGAAGACACACCCTTATTCACTTCTTTGATACTTTACCCTTGATCAATTGGGTATCATCAAATTTGTTTACGACAGCCGAATAACATCATTCCTAAGATTACGGTAGTCCTCTTCTGGCGCACTTAACTATCGTTCTTGTTCCGAATCAGACATATGGGCCGGCGCAGACGAGCCACATCAGCATGAACCGGTGACGTTTGGCTAGAGCGGCTGACCCAGGGTCTATCCTAGACGTGGTGGGGCCACCCAAGATTTACTCATAGAAATGATGAAAAACTCTGATAAAAGATGCCTGATATTGCGCTATCAATCATTGTTTTTATAAGAGCTCTACGGAAATACTTCGACTATTAGCCTTACCAATTGGCGGTTCATTTCAATTCTGTCTTGAATGGTGGGTGGCCCCCCGTCTAGGATAGTGCCTAGACCCTGTACAATTGAGTCATTTTAAAACTCATTCCTTCATTTTTTCGACTTTTAAATTCAAAAAGTATATGCCTTGCATCTTATTTGTAGGAAGACTCAAACGCTAACGTCGGACAGGGAACGAAATTTCCATGCCGTAAAATAGCGTGATTTGATGTGTCGATTGCGTCCAACACTACTCATTCTACGACATCATGGAAATTTTCGCTACCTGAGGGGTTTCATTCCTACATTTCCTTGTTTTATTTTAGAAGAAAACTTAAGTTATATGATAATGTACGTATAAGGAGATTCAAATGACAAATCATTTCCAATTTAGGTGAGTTTCGGCGTGTACAGGCAAATTAAAAGAGCATTGTTGTAATTTTTTTTCATGATGTCGTAGAATGAGTAGTGTTGGACGCAATCGACACACCAAAACACGCTATTTCACGACATGAGAATTTCGTTCCCTGTTTGACGTTAGCGTTCGAGTTGTAGACTCTTGACTTTTAGAGATTGACGATGTTGTACAAGGGAAACCCTTGTAAAAAGTTGTGAAATTTCTGAAAGTTGGGCTGCGCAGAAAAGGTCAGGGATTTGGCTTTGCTTTAAAATGTCGTGAAATTGTTTCATTAGATTTGGCTATCAAACTGATTTCCTTAATGTAGTGAAATTGTTGAATCGATTTGGCTGTTGATGGTATATGCAGACAACATAATCATTAAATGTAGTGAAGTTGTTGCAAATGAATTTGGCAGACGCTCTATGAATTATCACAGTCAAATCACGCGTCAGAAGGGGTTTTGCTTGGAGCGCATATTGAATGAAATGAGAACAAGATTAAGTCTAGCAACACAAACGTTTCATACAATGTAAACCGGGAAAGCGTTGAGGACACGGAGACATAGCGTAAGTAGCAAATAAATTGCGTTAGATTTCGCTTTCATGATTTTTATCTAATCGGTGGGGGAAGTTCTGGTACCTTAGCGGGAGCTACACTGAAAAGGCAGAATAACATTCGAAAACCTTATTTTTAGCCCATAAGGCCACGTCTCGTTCAGCATTGTTGGCTGAGGATTATTTTTTGTTCTTTTTGTCTTCAATCGCTCGCCAGAGGACCTTCTGACGCGTGATTTGACTGTGATAATTCATAGAGCGCCTGCCAAATCCGTTTGCAACAATGTAGTCTCTAGAAGTGCTCAAAAATTGCTTTAGAAGCAAAATAAAAGATGGTGAAACAGGCATTTATAGAAATCCCGGCAATTGGGGGACAGGCGGACACCAAGCAGTAACTTCTTCCTAAGGGCTGCTTCTCCAACTTTTCACCTAATTTTACTTTTGCAATGGTCAGATCAACCTTCAAATGAGTATAGCGCAACAACTTTATCGCAAACCCTGCCTTTCAAAGGAGCATACATACTCGTAAACGTGATTGAGATAACTACGGAAATAGAATGGCATGACTCAGAACACAAAGCCTACGCTTTTTGAAGCGTCAAAAACGCCTCACGATGTCGCTGCACGAGTAGGAAGTTGGCCACGCCCTGTACTTCTCCGCCTACTGTATTTGCCGCCCTTCTCCAAAACGGGTGTTGGGCCATTCTCACCGTCAGCGACATTTGTGGGTGGTACATTAAGTACAATAAGTAAACCACATACATCAACGACGTCAGGAGTGGCCTAGCTCTACTGTTTCGGAGGAGGACGTAAATACAGGGGACGGAGAAATGCAGGGGCGTAGCCAACTTCTTACTCATGCAGCGGCATTGTGGGTCGTTTTTGACGCTTCAAAATGCGTAGGCGTTGTGTTTTTAGCCATACCATTATATTTACATAGTTGCCTCATTCACGTTTACGAGCGTGTATTTTGCCTTTGAATGTAATGAGGCTCTGATATTTTCCAATGCTTCGGTTCAGGACGAGGAGGAAGAAGAGAAACCTAGCATAACCACCATTGCTCCCGCGATAAGTGGTCATCTGGAGATCTGTGCAGAGCTTCCGAGCCCAGAGAGACCTTTTCTGCGACCTCCTAGTGCAACTGCCAGAGAGCTGATGGAAATTCACAAGAATTACAGACGCGGATCCCATCATGAGGTCGGTTTTCAGAACAGTTAGGATGGGTGTAATGTGAAAATCAATGATGCGCCGGAATATTTCCTGCTAGTTAAAATACTATTCTATCAAGATACTTTTCAGAAACCAGTGCAAAGTACAGCGCTTTTCATATTTATGGGACGCCCCCGCATGGCACTGTAACACTTTTTCCGTTGACGATGCGGCTTTTCTATTAATTAAAAGACTGCGTTCAGCATGGGAATTGATCTAGTAGTACAGATTTTTCTAGGCTTTCGATACCCAATTTGGCTCAGCATTACATGACAGCCGAGTAATGCTGAGCCATATTGGTTATCGAAAGCCTAGAAAAATCTGTACTGCCACCACTCGGCTGTCATTACTCTCCTCGACACTTGTCAGGGTGAGCTGATTGCGGACACTCGTGTACCGGTGAGAGGCTTTTTTTTTGCGTGACGGGCCGACCGATGGAGGACCAATGTCATATCCCGTGGTGGTGGTTCATAGAACTCGAATAAAAGCTGCGGCGTCCGCGGGAACTGAAGCGCACTCACAAGGCCCGATGGTTGAGGAAAGTATACGAGGGTCTCTGATACAAGTACGGCATCAGAGGGCAACTAAGCTAGTCCAGAAATCCTGCAACGCTGGAAAGACACGCGTCGCATCGCTGAACGTAGGAACGTTGTCAGATCGCTCGTGTGAATTGGCAGCCGCACGCGAGCGTCGACGAATTGTTTGTGTGCAGTGCAGGAAACAAGATGGTTTTGTTGCAAGTTGCAGGATATTGGCTGTGGATTCAGAGTCATATACAATGGAAGCTTAAGGACCAGAAACGGCGTGGGAATATGTGTTTCACAACGATTCCGGGATTCCGTTGCTGAAGTGAAACGTTTTGATGACCGTCTAATGAAGATCGTTATCGTCAGTGAATGTACTGACCGAGTAAAGGACGAATTCTGGGCACTGTTGCACGAGAAAACCGCAGAAGTACCATAAGAAGACACCATAATTGTCGCGGGAGATGAGAATGGACATACTAAATCGATAAAGGACGGACACAGCTGTCACGGAGGTTTTGATTATGAGACACGGAATGCCGACGGCGAGCGCATTCTCGAATACGCGGACTAGAGCGACCTGGTCTTTGCAAATACGAAGTTTCGGAAGCGCCCATCACATCTCATATCTTTCTACAGCGTTAGCAACAAAACACAGATAGACTCAATCCCGGTTCGCCTTCGCGATCAAAGTCTTGTTACTGATGCCAAGGTCGTGCCTTTCCAAACGATTGCCGCACAACACCGACCGTTGATCTGCACGATAAAAATTGCGCCGCCAAAGCAGAAGCATAGGGAACGTTGTGGACCGGCACGCGTCAAGAGGTGGCGACTCAGAGAACACGAAAAGGCTATGATGTCAAACATCCAACTGCCTCCAGTTGCGACCGTAGAGGAAACGTGGCAAAATGCAACCTCGTTGATACTAGAAGGGGCACTCGTGAAGCTCGGAGTGAGAATAACTGGCCGTCACAAAATTGACAAGCAGACGTGGCTCTGGACGGACGAAGTGAAAGAGAAGGTACGTGAGAAAAAGTGGCTTCATCACGGCTTCCTCAACAACAAGACGGCAGACAATTGGCGGAAGTACACGGAAGGGAAGAGGGCTGCGAAACAAGCCGTGGCCGTAGCCAAGGCCGCTCACTACAGCGAGGTCCATTGAAAGCTCGACACGGCAGGCGGTGAGCCCAATCTCTATCAGCTTGCAAAGTCACATCACAGGCAAAACGAAGCTGTGGAGAAGCTTTGTGATGTCAATGACGAAGGAGGTCAACTGCTGATGGACCGCAAGCGCGTGATGCGACTGATGGCGCGACTATTTCGGGAAAATATGTTCACAAAAATTCGATCATCCGCCTGCCCCCCAGATTGCGCTAATTTGTGGTCCCGTACAATCGATTTCGGTCGAAGAAGTTGGAGCGGCGTTGAAAAGGATGAAGACGGGCAAGGCGACTGGTCCGGACGATGTGGCTGCGGAAGTGTGGAAGTCGAGGCACTGGAGTCCCGCTCGCTGGCTCACAAAATTCTCCAATCAAATTGTCGAGGAGAAGCAAACGCCTGGAGTGCGTTCCAAGAACATTCCCATGGCAAAAAGCGTCCATGGAAACGTAGCCAGGGCCACGTGGTAGCAATTTTCAGTTATAATTCGCATCCATGGAAAGCAAAGTTGTCTATGGAAAGGTTGATTTTCCTCCCACGGCGTCGTGAGAACGTTCTTGGAACGCAACCCGTGTGACTGGCATCGAAGCACGCCGATTCCTATTTGGAAAAAAAACAGTCTTGTCAACTGCGCAAACTATCGGCCGATTCGCCTGTTGTCTCACACTATGAAGATCTTTGAACGAATTATCGATGCACGCATTCGCGATATCGTCCAGATTTCTAACAATCAATGCGGATTCGTTGCCTCCGGCGGGACTACCGATGCTATCCACGTTGCAAGACTCTTGGTCTTGCAACGTGGATAGTGAAAAACCAAAGGCACTACATTTTGCTTTTCTGGACTTGGAGAAGGCTTCCGACCGCGTCCCCCATGATGTCATCTGGTATGCGCTGCGATCTCTTTTCGTACCTGAAGAGCTTATCGACTGGGACCAAATCCTGTACACCGATCCAAAAAGCCGAGTGCAGGCAGCCGCTCGAACGTCAAAGAATTTCCCGATTTCTGTCGGCGTTCATCAAGGTTCGGCTCTATCACCGCTCCTTTTCATCGTTGTTATGGATGCAGTCACAAGGGATCTGCAGATGCCTGCGCCATGGACTTTACTCTACGCAGACGATGTATTGTTGGCGACCGATAGCAAAGACAAACTTGAGAAGCAAGTGCAAGCTTAGAGGGATCACTTGGCACAGTTTGGCCTTCATTTAAATGTTAGGAAAACCGAGTACTTGACTACCGATTCGAATGAGTCTGGGACCATCAGGATAGATGGTATTCAGCTACCACGAACTGACGCTTCCAAGCACCTCGTATCGACAATATCATCTGACGGCAGCCTCAATCAAGATATCACTGCTCATGTAAACGTTGCGTGGTTGAAATGGCGTTCCACGAACGGACGTCATGTGCGACAAGAGCATACCCGACCATCTAAAGTCGAAGGTTTACCGAAATGTCATTCGACCGGTGGCGCTCTACGGTGCTGAATGCTGGCCTGCAACTAAGGAGGCAGAGCGTCGCCTCTGCGTGATGAAAACGAAGATGTTGAGATGGACGACTGGCCTAACGCGTCTGGATCGCGTGGGGAATGATGACATTCGAGAGCGGTTCGGTGTTGCCCCGATCAACGACAAGCTGCGTGAATCTCCTCCAAGATGGTATGGCCATACTCTTTGAGCTAACAGCGATTCCGTTTGTAGCGTTGCTACCAAGCTCGATGTTCCAGGAAAACGGCCTAAAGGCCGTCCGAAGCAGCGTTGGTTCGACACGCTGCACTCTGCCATGAAAGCAGCTGGCGTACACCCCGATCAGGCGCACGATCGAGCTAAATGGCGCCAACAAACCAAAATGGCGTACCCTGCTATGGAGAGGGACAAACGCTGAATAAGAAGAAGATTACAATACAGCCGAGTCGGGGTATTTGAGCTACATGAAGTGTCGTATTGCAGGGGTTAGGGATTGAAAAATTGCTGGCCCATTTCTACAGAGTGTGGTCGGGTCAGAAAAAGTTTAACGTCGTTGGTTGAAAAACGTGCTGGCAGGACATCTTGTTGTAAAACGTGCTAATGGCAGGACATCAGCGACGAATGGCATGCATCATCAACGGAAAAGGTGTTACAAAAATATTCGATGGCTTGCTATAGCTCTGCAAGGCACTGCATCGGGACAGTAATTCAAGGAAAAAGTGAAGAAGCAGATATTTCCCATATTTTGAAGCAAAAAATAGTATACGGGGCGATCTGCTGTGAGCATCATCTGAGTCCAGGTGTCATCAAGGATCCCTGTACAAGCTCGGGCACTGTGTTATCGTCTACAGAGCTTTGACTATGCTCTGAGGGCAATGAATTTTTAGTGGCCAGTACTTCTGCCGCCAAACATGGATGAGGATTTGCAGAACTTGGACCATAGCGATCCGGTGAAACGTCCACGATATCTGCCATTGGCGCCGCCGTATCATCTGCTGCCGAACACATCTTTCTTCAGAAAGACTGCCATAAAGCCACCTCCGATATACTGTTCCGATGGATTACCACCTCTGAAACGAATACTTAATCGATATTTGGCAAGCATTCTCGTAAGTGAAGAATTAAACTGACAGAACTCTGTCGCTAATCGCTCTCTTGTTTGTTGATTACGATTCCAGGTAGATCACATGAAAAGTGAGCAAGAGCTGCGGTCGTTCATCCGAGAGAGAAGCCGTCAAGTTAGGAGGGAGGGACAGGGGGTAAATGATGAACAGAAAGATACTGATGAAAAAGAAGCTGATGGAGAAAAGAACATGCAAGATGATCAGTCTGGCCTGCAACGACAAAGGCGAAATCCGCGAGTCGTCATACAGAATCTCCTGTACGGCGGTCAACTGATCCATTACATCCAAGACGGCTGCGATCCTCCTGCAGTTCCTGGGTACTTCACAAACGCTCCATTGATACCGAGTAACGTTCGAATCACTCGCGAACTTAATGGCACCAGTCCGATGGAGTACCAGCAAATGAGAACACCTCAGGGAATTCAGTTCATTCCACTGGGACCGACAACAGTAGCCGACGAAGCTATGTATGAGCGGCCATCATCGCCTCCTATGATCACTCCAGAAGTTGAAACCCCTCCACAGTCTTCAGATGTCTCTGATGTCGGCGATACCTGCTACAACAATGGAGAAGCAGCTCCCGATTTTAGCGTGGTGACAACGGAAAGATTTGCCAGCATCTCCATCACTCCAAACGCCATGAATTTGAACTTCGCAGAGAGAAGTGGGTTTGAATCCACGTTTTCCATTCCGATCATTACGTTCATAGTTGGCCTCTTGGTATCAACTCATACTTGGTTTTTTAATGTGATTACGTGAATGTGAGTATGAATGTACTTTAACACTTGAAAGACCTCGTGTCCACACTGTGCACCCACGCCATGAACTCGATTTTTGGTAGTTTCTTCAAGAAAACAAGATGCCTTTTTACTGTTGCTGGAAGATCCGTGTTGAGAGGGACTCTTATTACTGGCGGTCAAACCTAAGTCACCTTGATAATCTTTTATTTGGGTTCTTTCATAAAGAAAATCCCGGTTTTAATACCAACGAAACTGATTGGCGCGCGCGGTCGGCTGCGCGTAGTAGCCGTGGGGCGCCCGGTCTCTTGAGTGTTAACAAAAAAGGGCTCAAAACTTGACACCAGTCAGCTCCTGTTCGCCAGACTAGAAGGGCGAGAGGGCTTTACAGCATTCCTTTACTCTCACGAAATCTTTAAAGACAGTGTCCAAGCTGGAAGCCGTGTTCGAATTCACACAGGAAATCGAAAGGCGCGGTGCTCATACCAGCAGCAATGTTGAAAAACCCGTAATGAAAGAGGCCCGAATTATTCTACACAGCCCTGAACTTTCGTACCTGCGCAACGAGATTTTCGCGTTGCACTGACCTGTGCGATCGCGTTACCCCGCGAAAACTCTGAACGCCGCCTTAAGGCTCTTTCATAGCAGAACGCTTCGACTAGTCGCTTCACTGCCAACAGTTACAAAACTCGTCGCGGCAGCAGATCTTGCACTGAGTCGCGACGGGTTGGAACAGTTTGCAGTTTCAGTGCCGAGCGACTGGGGTATTTCATAGCTGATCGAAGCGACCTGCTCGATTTTGTTAGGTCGCTTCGACTAATCGCGTCGCTTCCATGTTGGTCGCGATTCGTCTAGTCGAAGTTGCGGACGCCACAGTTCACCAACATAAAAGACCGCGTGTGAAAGGGAAAAACGTGTATTTATGACAAATTTACGATGAGAGAGATGAGAAAATATAATAAGGACACCGAGAAATCACATTTTATGCGGAGCTTCTAGCAATTAGTAAATTTTGTAGTAGTTTTGAGTTTTTGCTCATTCAAATTCCACCCCCATGGTTTTTCGAAACCATATTTTGTTTGAAACCTATGCAAATTTTTTTATTTAGAAGGTAAGGACAACAATGTCACAAAAAATAAGTAGTAATACCGAGAAACCTAGTTTTTCTGCGATTCCTGCAGCGTGGTCCGCAATTTCTGATTCACGCGAAATTACTTCCGCCCGAGCGATTTTAAATCGCTGGACGGAGCGATTTCAAATCGCTTCTTCCAGCGATTTCAGACCGCGGCAGTATTGTTGGTCGCTTCGACTTCAAGTCGAAGCGACCAGCTATGAATGGGGCTTCAGGGTGTGTGGCCTAAAGTCTCGCTCGCGCTGCACACATGTGACGCCAGGGCCAGTAGCAATCCCCCAATGTGGTGACTTTAAAGAGGCAGCCAACCTGAGGTCGGTGACGCCTAGATGCCTCCTAAGGTTGCGACCTTAGAACGAGAATCATTCTTGAAGAGTAGCGTTGAATGCAAAACTCTCAATAGTCGACGTATTTGAACCAGCACCGCACCTACCTACGAGACGGATGCCCAACACAGCGCCTTAGACCGCTAGGCCACGTGTTCATGTGTGAGGGACTCTTTCTGTTTTCCTACATACACTCCCTCCACAGTTCTTCGTATTCATTGTAACTTTGATCAAACTAGCAGTAGTAAATATGGGTTTCGGGAGCGTGCAAACGTGTCTATCTTTCAGATTTAATAAGTTTCCAACCTTGTATGATGGGATTTCGGAATTTTTTCACGGAAATCACCAAGCGATAGAATGTTAGATTCAAAAAACGATTCTGAAATTTTTTGTTTGATGACCTCTTACCACTGAACCACGATACACAGTACTTTGTAGTATGATTTTCGAGGAGCGAACCTCGTGTTTTTGTCACAATGTACCAAAAACTCAAAGGATTTTTTTTGAATTATGAACTATTTTTCTCCTTAGTCTGTTTCACGCTCCCCAGTCAACATAGAAAGAAGTGAACTTGAAGCGAAAGAGGAAAACGAAGGTTAGATAAAAGCAGCACTTAGATGACCAAGTATACAGCATTTAGTAACTAGTACACGCGGATCACATAAGTTTCATGCATTTTCTGAAAAGCGAAACTGTGTTTCAGCCATCTTTCTTAGATGGCTTTCTAAGCAAATCTGATTTTATTTGTGGTGAGAGATTATTGGAAAAAATTTGAAAATGGTTGAATATGGTCACAACAACTTCTAGAAATTGGAAGTTGAGCTTAGAATAGGGGTAAAGCACGTGAAATCTATAAAGGAGACGTATTCATGACAGCTACGTACAATTTGACGTTAATCTCCCACTAATCTTCGCCAGGAATCATTTAAACATCAATAAAACCTTCGAACGTTTCGCCTGTCATTCCTATCAGCTGGCAGCGGAGCTGGATGGCCGCCAGCCGGCGGGTGCAATTTTCCCTTGCCCACCTAGACAACGAGATAGGCTGCCGTGCTGTGCTGGGTGATAAGTGGACAGCGGACTGGTCGGTTCAAAAGCGCTCCACTGCCCTTTCTTGGAGCGCACTTGGCTCAAAAAGTCATCACCATTGGACGTGCTCGACCCTATGACCGCGGTATCGACCCAGCTCCTCTTCGCTCCGCGCGCTATTTCTCTTTCCTCTGCGGCGGTGAGCGAAGTCACCACCCGTTTCTTGCAGTCAGCCACCTCACAGAAGAACGCTCACTGCTCCCAGGTAGCTGACTGCAATGGTCATTAACTTGAGCGCCGCCTGTGCATTTCTATGCCGTCCCGTCCATATTGATAGCCGAGAGGTGATTGACCCAGTCACCACGCAGTGACAGCCGGTAGCTGCCACCTTTCGGGGAATTGCTACTGGTCCAGCTCCGCTATGGCAACGACGCTAGTACTGTCTTTTTCATTGTTTTTACTACTCCTCCATCGTTTCTTCTAGTTGCAATTTTCTGAAGCAGTTTCTTTCCTGAACTCAAGTCAGAGGTAATCCGCAGCGGAGCGGCTAGTTATGGCGAAATATAATTATTGAAAACGGTGTGTATGTACATAGGTGGTGTAACCGGCAGATCTGCTGCTCATATTGAAAAAATTTTCAAGCCAAGTTTATCCAAAATCTAGAAACCTTCACCTCATTAAAAACTCGTAGGAGAATAACAGTCCTCTAAGTCACGTCGTAACGGCTATCAGCGTGAATGGAATTTCGTCTTATTGCAGGAAGTCTGCGCTCAGGCTTAAATATCATGAGGTATTGAGAAACCTCTATCGACGAACATCGCTGTCGTTGACCGTCATCAGTTGCTCCAAAAGGCCAAATTTGAAAACAGAATCCTCAGACAAACCATCGCTCGGAGCGGGACCGGCTCCTCCCAATTATGACGTCATTGCCCGTACAGCGGTCGAGGGGCGAACTGGCACCGCGGTCCTTGTCCGGTGCGAATAGGAGCCTCGGCTGCTGTCAGGTCGCTTTCGGGGCGACAGTGGGAATGCACCGGACGCCGTATAAAGCGTGTGGGACCCAAAGGGGAGTGCGCAGCACGCCGTAGGCAAAGTGCGGGACCCAAACGGGAATGCGTCAGACACCGTAAAAAGTGTGCGGGACCCAAACGGCTATGCGTCAGACGCTGTAAAAAGTGTGCGGGACTCGAGAGGCAGTGAGTCAGACGCCATAAAAATGCGCGGGACTCCAGAAGGAGTGTGCAGGACATCATGACATGTGTGCAGGCCAAGACCAGCGATCACGTGGTCCCTTGCACAGTCGATATCCGTTTCTTTTTTTTGCTTGTCTTTCCTCTTTCTGTGACTACTCAAGCAGAATTATCGGTTTACCCGGGAAGTTTCTGTCTTCTTTCGCCTCCCCAAATACTGCCGGTGCGAATTCTCCGACGCTTTTCTAGCCTAAGTCCGTTTCTATCATCCGGAGGATAGCTGAAGGGTGCGCAGTGCAGTGGCAGACATGAAAAAACATGGTGAAGAGAATGATCACTGCCTAAAGTTTCTAGCACATGCACAGTCGGTATAAAAGGTGCCTCATCTCGCTCGAGTCCTCATTCGGCATTCTGATGCCGGCCCTGGAAGGTGACTTCGAGTCACTCTCCAGAGGCCAGCATATTTTTGACCGCTGAGGGATAGGGGATACCACGGCTGGGGGGGGGGGGGGGCGGGGGTTTTCACAGCGGTCCGCAGGGAGGGTGGTTCCCAGCCGCAGACCTCGGCGAAAGTTACGCCCATGTAGTGAACCGAGAAAGGGCTTTCCTTGCCGTGGACAGCGACCCTCACGCACCTATCCAGACGTGCAGCGACCGCAGTGTCAAATAGGACCGAAGATTGCTCCGAGCTGGACTGCGGTGGCCCAGAGAGTGTCTGCTGTGGCCCGAGTAGATGGCTAATTTTCGCTCGGAGCGGAGAGACAGCGTCGCTCGAGTCGCTTTCCGGCCCCGCTTCAAGCGATGATTTGTCTGAGTCCCTTCAGTGAAAAAGCACTCTCCACCAGATTGGTTGACCGATGAGATACAAAAGTTTGAGATGAATAGCGCTGATAGTTCCAGAGTATCGATAGGGCACTTGGGCCCTGATAGTGAGACCGGTTGGGCCGACGGCGCTAAGAGACCCTTCCGAGTAGATAGCTGGAGCGTGGCAGGCAAATGGGCGTTAAGCAAAAAGCCCCTGGGCCTATGCGGAGTTCCTCAGTCGGATCGCGAGTAGCACTAAAGCAGTGTCTCTAAGCCGGCTTCCTCCCAAAACGATAGCAGCCGTACAGCGAGATGGAAATTGTTCGACCAGCCACGCGACAGCGATTTTATCGGTGTTACAGCCTGAGTTGGTAATAGTGTTCGTGGAATTCCTCGATTAGGCGTGATTCCTAGCTTTTTTTCGCTTTTCGTGAATTTTTTTCATCGACATTTTCTGTCCTGACGAGTATGAGCCGCAAAACGTGCTCCTAATTGTTATTTACTTCTTCTTTTTGAGTAATACTTATTTTGGTCCTATTCATCATTATCCTTTTTTTATATTTAGTTTTCAAAAATCTATAAAAAAAACCAAATCCAAATTAGCCGTCGTCGACGGCCATAGAAGTACCTTGTCAAAGGTTGGGAAAAAATATACAAATCTCGCTCTATTGAGAATTCCCGTGCATATTTTGATCTAGCGCAAATGTCGTGGGTTCAATTGCCCTATCAATTTTCGCGGCTTTAGCTTTGGCTGCTAAAAAGTAGTAGAAGCTTAGTCGGGACCCTGGATTTCCATCAAATTTCAGTTTCAATTTCAGAAACCGCCAAGTTTGGCTGAGAATCCAGAGAAGTGTCGGATGGAAGATAGTTCGCACTTTCGAACAGTATTGCCCTTATCAGAAGGAAATTCCGGTCCACAGTTCTGGACAAACGCTGTTGCAATAGGTAATGCGATGAAATCGTGCGGGACAAAGACTAATCGTGCCGGGACTACGTGGTCCAGTATTGCCATCGAGTCGCGTGCTGCCACACAGGGTGTCTGCAATGGCGGACCAGAGATTCGCTCCGATAAGAGCATTTTTTCAAGTATTCATCGAAAACATATTTATTTTGAAACACAGATCTTCACTGGAAAGTTGAGGCGTTTCCATGTTTAATGAGGTGCGGTGCTGTGTTTGAGCTTATTACTCATCAGGTACGAATTACGATTTGCGATTCACGAATTATGAGGGTTCTTGAAAATTACGATTTACGAAATTTAAAGTTTCAGTTAAGCACAGTCCTGACCCACAGTAGTGCTGGTGAACTGGACACGATTTATGTAAGACATGGCTGCGACTTCTTTGAGTGCCGGAGGCGGCGCCATATGACCGACGTCGCAACGCTGCGTTCAACGTCGGTGCGAAATTTCTCCGTTGATGGTGGGATGATCGATATTATCGGTTGCTCTATCACAGGCCTGGTGGGCGCTGCGCGCAACATCGGATAGCATTGCTCGACGTCGGGCGACAAAATAACTGTGAAAGGGGCTTTACACGGAGGTTGAGGGCCGTGTATTGCTATGTGGGGATCTTTTCTAGCCGTTTTTCGGCAGCGCTGCAGCTATGAGACCAGCAGCTTTCAATTTCAGGGTGAAAACAATTTCCAAGACGGTTACCATTGTGGACACTACCTTTGAACCTGAGCGCTTGTTTCTGGTATGTTACCTGAGCACATTCAAAATATGACCCCAAGCCCCGTCACCCACTATCAGTTGTCGCCCCAAGAGGTTTAAAGGGAAGCATGTATTTGAGCTTTTTTCCATAGTTTTTCCCACAATGCATATTCCCTAACCTCAAATCTTCGCACCCACCCCTTCGTGCACCCACTTTGCACTTACTTTACAAACTTCTAACAAAACGCATGCACTTGAACTGTTTTATGACCTTTGAACAATACGAACTACGGAGCCCTCACCTCGAGTCTCCCATCCTAACATTCTGCACTAACTCAAAAATTTTCTAACGAAGCGCACACATTTGAGTTGTTTAAAGACACAGTCTAACTTCAGAGGATTTCCACATACTCGTAAAGTACACCGACCCTACATAAAACATGCTATTTAAGTGCAAGCTCTTAATTTCTCCGAATAAGCAAGATTGGGGGTGTGTATACAAGTCTGTTGGTACCTACTCGTTGGTGCCCCTGCTTCTACTGAACCCAGCAGACGTTTGAGTGTACACAGGGAACGTTCGAGCGATATAGCGTGCACAACTATATCGCGAAAGTATCCCGCACATTGCATAAAGGTTTCGCCGTCCGGCACACTAAGGCCTCTGGTCCATAACACCTTAGGATCCGTACCTAGGAGTCATGGAGTCTTTGGCCACAAGCCACAATTTTGCCACCCTGAACTGTCGATCGCTGTCGAGTGATATCCAAAACTGCGCTATCCAGACTTCTGAGCTATTTCCATGCACCGTTTGCTGCTTTGCAGGAAACCCGCCTCAAGGATAGACCCGTCATCAGCGTCGGAGAGTACACCATCTACTGCGGTAACGCTGACGATAGGAGAGTGGGAGGCTGTGCAATAGCTGTAAGGAAGGATTTCAATGGTATGGTCAAGGAGTTTGGCTCAACGTCGTGCCGGAATGCATTCGTACGACTGCGGGATCACAGAGGATTCAATCTGTGGATAGTGAGTGCTCATGCGCCCACTGAAACCGCCGAAGACAATTCGAAGGATGCGTTTTATGAGGAACTCAATACGTTGCTGGCCAGGATACCTTGTCAACATGCTGTTGTCGTGGGGTTGACGCAAATGCGAAGATGGGACTTGATCAGGAATCCGAAGTACTCGGTAAATGGTTCTACCCAGTGGAGCAAACATCGGACAATGGCTACCGCCTTGTCGACTTTTGTGAACGCAGTGGTCTGATTATTGCATCGACTTTCAAGAGGAATCATCGCCGCCATCAGCTTACGTGGCAGGACCAACCCGGCTATCTCCAGAAGAGCAGCGGAAGCGGAAGATGACAACTTTGAAACTACAGCTTGACTATGTCCTGACGAGGAAAATTCCAGTATCGGACATTCGAAGATCTAGAGCTGTGTGGGATGTCGCATTTGATTCGGATCACCGTCCTGTTCTGTTGAACTTCACTGCGAGGATTCATAAGAGGAAGCGAGGGGCTCAGCCTCTCCAGAGGATTGACATGACAAGTCTCAGAGATGAAGAGTGCAGAAGGAATTTCCGACAACGCGTTTCTATTCACATCGGAGTACGGACTAAGAAGAAACTTTGCGACGCGGATTCTTTTGTCAAGTGCATCCAGGACGCTTCGAAAGAGGCACTCCCGGTTGTACAGCCTAATGAAGAAGTTCGCCTACGTCTCAGAAGAAACTACATCTGCCTACAACAGAGTATGTGCTCTCCGAACTGCAGGAAACTTCGTGGAGGAGAAGCGTCTGAGGAGGAAGTTGCGTGGGCAGCTTCAAAGTGACCGCGAACGAGAGTGGACGTGGAGAGCTACTGAGTTCGAGTAGGCTTGGGAGGAGAAGAATCCGAAGAAAGCCTACACGTTGCTGCGACAGTATAGCGGGAAGATGAAGAGATGTTCTCCTGTCTTGAGCACTACCAATGGAGTTGCAGTTGGTGATGCGACGCTGCCAATATGGAAGGATTACTTCAATTCACTACTGAATCGTCCAGCGCCATCAGTACCTGAGCTCCCGCATGTTCAGAGAGCACATTACGATGTCAGTGAGGAACCGCCGACTGAGTCTGAAGTTTTGGATTGTGTCCGGAAAATGAAGAATGGAAAGGCAGGTGGAGATGACAACATCACTGCTGAAATGCTGAAAGCTCTTCCTCCGTCTGGGATTCGTGAAATGACCAACACCATCCGTGCCATATGGATGAGCGAAAGGATACCCGATTCGTGGAGACAAGCGATCATCGTACCTCTTCACAAGAAGCTATCCGTCACGGATCCTAAGAACTACAGAGGAATCTCTACCCGTGTCATGTACAAGGTTTTAGAACGTATCATTCTCGAGCGACTTATCAAACATCGTGAAGGAACGACCAGAGATGAGCAAGCCGGTTTTCGACCTGGAAGATCGACCATCGACCAAGTGTTCGTCGTGAGAAGAGTAATTGAATCGTGGCAGCGGTTTTCGAAGCCATTACAGCTTGCTCTTTTGGACTTTGAAGCCGCGTTCGACTCTCCTCATCGTGATCGATTGCTCAATGCTCTGCGAGCAGATGGAGTCCCGGAAAAGTATGTTCGGTTAATCGAGGACATGAACAAAGGAACAACAGCAGCAGTTCGTACACCTGTCGGATTTACGTCAGCTTTCGAGGTGAAAACAGGAGTAAGGCAAGGAGCCGTTGCAGGACCTTTTCTTTTCAACTTCGCCGTTGATAACATCATGCGTAGAGTTGCAGAACAGTTTCCTGCGGATGTGATCCTAACACCATCAGGACGCTCCTTGTCGACCTGGAGTACGCCGACGACATTGTGTTATTCGCTGAAAACAACGCAAAACTGCAAAGGATTGTGAACCTCGTTTCGAAGTATGCCGCAGCCTATGGACTTCGTCTTCGTCCCGACAAATGCAAGCAGATGTGGGTCTCTCAGAGGCCTTCAACTGGAGTTTGTGTGGACGGACAACGTATCGAACTGGTGGACGATTTCTGTTATTTGGGCTGTTTGCTGAAGAACGATGGTAGTTATGCAGCGGATATTCGACAACGATGTGCGAAAGCTACGTCTGCATTCAATTCTCTAACCAAGTGTTTGTGGTCTACCACCATCGCGAAGGAAGTCAAGTTGCGCGTCTACCTATCCGCTATTCGCCCTATCATGATGTACGGATCGGAGACGTGGGCAGCACCGAAAACGCAGATGGAAAGGTTGGATTGCACGGAGAGGAAGCTTTTTAGGCGTTTGCTTGGATATTTCTGGCCGCGTGTATGCCATAACGAAGACCTTTACAAGGAAATCGACGCAGTACATCAACGCTTGACACGAGGGAGGTGCCAGCATCTCCTAACGCCATCTCAAGCAGCAATGGAAAGTCGACTTCGACTGCTCGGGCATATACTAAGAAGAACGCCGGATCGTCTCGTACAACACGCTTTAAAAATGCTTCCAAATCCTGTCTGGAAACGGCCACCTGGGCGTAGGCGAAAGTTCTGGACGGATGTGGTTAAAGAGGATTTAAAGTCACTCGGCATCGAAAGACAGTTCAGGCGCGATGTTTCGTTTCGCAGGAAATGGAATAGTGACAGCTGGATGGAATGTGTTCAAATTGTGGCTGAAGACCGTGAAAAATGGACACGGCTGACTACTAGGACGGCGCACCTCGGTGAAGATGCGGAATGACCGCGTCAGGAGAAAGCCAACCGATTAAGTCAAGTAAGTCAAGCAAGATATACGAACAAGCCACCCTGGGCCCCAAAGCAAGATACCACTTTGACACGCCCGCATCGACGACTTTCTAGCTTAACTGTGGCGAGATGAACCATGGTCTTTGCTCAATAGCCCTAATCTTCGCTTCAATCTTGGCATCTTTTTTCATTCAAGTCCGCGCGCATAAATCGGTTGAGGATGACGGAAATTACAAGCTTCGGGAAACTCGTCCACTATGCTTCAATTTCGGGCATTTTTGGAGGCTATAACTCCGTTCCCAGCGGGTCTTGTACGATTCTAGTCATTCCCGAGACGTATCATCCCATCGAATTATGTCATTCACCGCAAGGTACATAATACTCCTTGCGTAGCAAGACGCACGAATAACTTCAATGCTTTATGGAACTGTTCACTTCAGTGTTGGGCAATAGGGCTTTAATAGCAAGTTCATGTTAAGCATGACTACGGGGCTAGTGCTTGCAATTGCAGACTGTGAAGTAGGAAAAGAGCGAGATTTATCCGGGAAATCTGCAGAACTATACGGCAAAGTGAGCTGCTAGATTGAATGAAAAAATATACATAAGAAAAAGAAGAGACGAACATTCATTGATGCCCAAAATGAGTTGAGACCTATTTGCCATTATAGCACGAGTTTAATGATTTTAAACAATTCAGCAGTGAGCGTATGCCGATCTCAACAACAGTGATCTCCTGGTTACCAAGAAAGTTACTTCATCCGAAGAAGTGTCGATTTCTATACAAATCCAACAGTTTCACGGGCCAAAAATAAAGTCGGCCTTCTTTAACTTGTTAATGTGCATTAAAAAAGCCATGTTGATCCAGCGAAAAACGTAAAGCCATGATCGCGGGCTTCTATCCATATCACCTTTTATCTCAGAATTGAACAACGTGTGACACTCCCTCAAGGTGTATCTCTAAAGTTTGGGTTTGAAAATCGCTACTCAGCTAAAAGCGCGACACGAAAACAGGGGCGGCTTGCATGAACGCAGCGAAGGGGGTCAGAGAGCCGCTCCGCGTGCTATGCGCAGCGTCGAGCCACGGGACGCTCCGACACTGGCAGCGGACTCCTACAGGAGAAAACGACGATCGCGGTCTCCCACAGGAGCTGTTTTGTCCTGTAGGAGACCGAACTAAAGTGAAGCGGTCTCCTACAGGACACGCTGCCGCATCGCTTCCATTGGGTCTCCTACAGGACAAAACAACTCCGGTAGTTCACCTGGAACGCGCACGTTGAACGCTTGATCGAACCCGCGCGGCGTACGATACGCCTGTGCAACGGGTGGAGAATCAATTCGCCCATGCAGGTTCACAGAGGCGCCCCTCTCATTGATTGATTGGGGTGCTTAGGAGCCGAATTTCCTTCTTGATGATAAGTGAGGGAGGAATGATAGTGGGGCTTCATGCCCTGCATTAATTTTTGCTGTTGACAAAATTGTCAACGGGGAAGTGTGAAAATCATGCTTTAATTTTAAAGAATTCGAAAACTAGGAGGTTTTGGATTGATTCCAGCAAACGTTATTTGAAATTCCTTCCAAGCTACCGTACAAGTTCCGGTCTCCTATAGAAGAATAATAGGACTCCTATGGGAGTATCATAAGACTCCTACAGGAGAAAACCGGGACTACTGTTGCAGGGGAGACTAGGACTCCCAGCCGACACAAACCCCAGTATCTCATCGGTCAACGTAGAAAGATTACGGTAACTGCGTAAAGTGTACATGGAGTGTGCGACCTGCCTCTGCATCGCTGCCCGCCGCGGCCGTGGTAGAGCGCAGACAGCGAGGGTGGCGGCGATTGAAATGCATTGAGTGGTCGCTGCACAACATGCAATGGATTTCATGACTAATTTGTAGAAAACATTTTTGAAGATGGCTAATGTTCATGTTTATCGGGGCTTGATTACGTCTACTCTCACCAAATCATGCAAATTCCTTAGCTTACTGGTATTAGCGCCATTCCTGATGATTTTTCGGGAATAAAAGGAGGTGTTTCAAGTTTAAGTAGTTCTGCTGCAAGTTATTCACTCATGCGAATAAATTCGTGAACAACTAGGATAAACGGATAGCCGCCAGCGATAGAAGATAACTGTGCCAAAAACTGACATGGGAAAGGCGGAACAATTATCAACAAAATGAGCTTCAGATTTTTTGGGGTGCGCGACGCTTAGTCCGAAGGGTAGAGCACACGCAGAGCAAGTAAAAATTGAAAACTGCTCACGTAATACTGAACGCTGAAAAATGAAAAACAACTCCAGTTTCGCATGTTTTGTCACCTCTGGCATTCGCTCGTGTGTTGCCCCGAAGGGAGTGGCCAATTTCGCGCCCTTTTTCGTCGGCGCTAGACATTCCACATAATCGCGCCGGCGAGAGTCGAGTGCCCACAAAAAAGATTGTGGGCAATGCCCACAAAATCTTTGTGAGCATTGTGTGGATTGTCTCGCCCCAACTAGCGCCGGCACGGAGGAGGCCTGGGCGGTGGCGTGTGCGGTCGCGTCGCGTGCGCCCGCGTGTTTTCTTTCTCTCCTGATCATAACCTCAATCTTCCTCCATTTTCCACTTTCTTCTATAAGCTCATGTCTAGGGAGGCTCTTGAGGGAGCTACTTTTAGTTAGCCTAACTATTCTGGAGGAAATGTAACTCTCTAGAACCGTTTTTGGTGTAAAACCGATTATGGTCTTCGCACTTGCCTAAAACCACACCGAAAAGAGTTATAGACGTTTTTCGTCAGATTTCTGTACCTGTTGAACCTTCCAAAACGTGCACTAGTCTTTAGAGAATTTGGAAACTGACCTCATAATTGTATTCAGCGCCCAAAACAACCCCTCTGGCCCAAGTTTGGGTGAAGGCACATTACCCAAACTGTACAGACTGATAGCGTTATGGATTTGTACGGATTTTCGGTTGGGGATTATTCATATCCATTAGTGGGCCCCGAAAGCGTTTTTAAAAATGTTCCAGATTTAACTTAATACCCTCCCAGTTGTGTTATTTGGGGCGCTGATCACGAATTTGGGGGTTTATGTGTCAATTTTCTGAAATTTTCGACTTGATTCTTTCGAAGCTTTTTTTTAGGGAAAATTTGATGGCAAATCGCGACTTTTGACGATTTCCGAAGTGGTACGCTAGATACAAGTTTAGAATTTGCCATTGGCACAAAATTCTCACGGAAGTGTAATGGTTTTTCTTAAAGAGTTCTCCATGTTTAGTGCCTGATACCGTGACATATTGATATTGCCCCCGTTTGCCACTTTTGAGCAGAATCCGATTTTTTTTTCTCAAAAACACCCTAAAATTTCATGGGGGGTGGGAACTATACTTCGAACAAATCGAATGATTCGTAAATTAAATATTCGATTAAAGAAGGCGACTTCGAATCATTCGAAAAGTCGAAAATTAAAAAGGCCATTACCGAATTATTTGGAAAATCGAATATTCGAGAAGTGAACATTTCCGAATTATTCGCAACACCGAACATTTGAAGAAAAGAACGATTCCCGATTTCTTCTAGAGTATGTCAACGAATATTTTGAAAACGAATATTCGGTCGAATAAAAGAATAATCGAATATTCGAATAA
>JAPDOI010001358.1:182500-190592 GCA_029168955.1 Aplectana chamaeleonis
ACACCAAAAACGGTTCTAGAGAGTTACATTTCCTCTAGAATAGTTAGGCTAACTAAAAGTAGCTCCCTCAAGAGCCTCCCTAGACATGAGCTTATAGAAGAAAGTGGAAAATAGTTACCCAAATGTACATAGTTACCCAAATGTTAGGTGAGGGGGAGGGCACGGAATATGCTGAGCCAGGAAGCGTTTGTCCCGAATTTCGTAATTGGTTGATGATTTTTTATTCAAAAAAACCTTCAAATTAAAAAAATACAGAAAAAAGTCTCAGAAAAATGAAAGTTCCAATTCAGCAAGATTTACCCTTGTTCGAAAAAACACAAAAGTTGACCCAGCAATTTTTGCCTGTGCTGGAAGACAACAAAAATTCTACACATTGAAGTGGGATTGTAAAGTTTTCCGAATAAGGCCTCAGCTGGCCGTAACTCCTCCGACCTATACCAAAGGGCTGCTGGACCCTGCTCAGTGCTTCTTTTCAGATTTGGTATCTGATTTGCAACCGAGGGATTTTGAATGATTCCAATCCAGGCTTGAAATCTCCCCCTAATTCCGATCCACGCTTGAAATCTCCCCTGATTCTTCCCAGGATTCGTGTGCGGCTAAAATCTGGCCTGAAAAGCCTACACATAACTCACCACGCAAATACTTGCCTCACCTTTCCATTCGAGTCACTCAATGCATTTGCATTGCAGTCACCCTCGCTGTCTGCGCTCTCCCACGGTCGCGGCTCTGTCGGGCAGAGATGCAGAGGAAGGTTGCACACTCCGTGTACACTTTACGCAATTACCGTAATCCTCCTGCGTTGACCGATGAGATACTGGGGTTTGTCCAGCCGACTCCTGTAGGAGTCCGCTGCCAGTGTCGGAGCGGCCCGAAGTTCATGGCGTGTATTGATGTGCCGCGGACGTAAATGCACAACCCGCAGCAAAGCCTACGCGCGCACTTTTTATCATCACAAACGATTTTATCATTCCGACCATGTATGGGACCCTTTCGCTTCTCATCTTCGTATGTTTCGGGCTTTTACTATTCTCACGAATCCTCCGGATGGAATTTGTGATGACAGAAAGTGCGCGCGTAGGCTTTGCTGTGAGTAGTGCATTTACGTGCCCTGCACATCAATACACGCCATGAACTTCGGGCCGTCCCGTGGCTCGACGCTGCGCGCATAGCACGCGGAGCGGCTCCCTGACCTTCTTCGCTGCGTTCGTGCATGCCGCCCCAGGAGATGCAATGAGGCTTTGAACTAGTTTTCAACCTTAGCGCTGTGTTGAAGACTACAATTTCACTCAGAAGACTTGAACAGACTGTGAAGAATTGAGAATTATTGTGAGGCCGTATTGGTCGAGATTCCCCAAGCCTTCGCCTCCTTAAATCATAGAGCTGGATACAAAATCGCGTCCCTTTCTCACCCTAGCGTTTCGTAATGCTGTAAACTTGAAAGACTTCAACTGTCTTACCTTATGTATTTTGTCTTAGCAGTGGGCTTGGGCGCTAGATCGTCGCGCGTGATCGAGACCCAGCCGCGTGGAAATAACAGCGAAGTAACCCACTTTTTCCGGGCCGGCGAAATGGCTTCTCGGCTGACACATGTCTCTTTACGAAATAACCGACAAGTAGTGCTTGGATAGAAACATTAACTTCATTTCAAATCAAACTTCAGCCGTGAATGGTCCCGGCTTCCTGTGCGTTATTGAGAGACGTTCACGGAAAGAGTGGCGCAAGTAAGAGCCTGTAAGATTTTTCTCAATTGAGCAGCTCTGATGCGAAACATGCATGGCCCCGCCTGCGTCATTGCGCCATCGCAGAGGCGTCTACCGGTGAGATCGTTTTCTCCGAGTTTTTTCGTTTTTCAACGAATCAACTGTCTTGCCAAGTTCTGTGAAGAATCGTTGAGAAAGCTCGCTTGTTTTACGCTGGTTACTTAATGCTGTTTTTTCGGGACAGCAAGTTCTCATAAGCCGGCGAAATGGGTGAAATGCGCAAAAAATGGAAATGCGCTACTCAACCGTTGTATTATACTCTGTTTATCTTGAATTGCACAAAACACGGTCCGCCAATAGTCCTCTAATTGGCCCGCTAGTACCGTAGCGTACGTCCACGACGCGTTCTCGGCAGACCCGGGTGGCAGGGTGGGTGGCCGAGTGACGGAATTGACGAATCGATTGCTCTGCACAACGGGTGCACACCCGGGTCTGCCGAGAACGCGTCGTGGACGTATACTACTGTACTAGCGGGCCAATAAGAGGACTATTGGCGGACCGCGTTTTGTGCAATTCAAGATAAACAGAGTATACATGCCTCAGATTCCCCCCCCCCAAATGTTGGCTATTTTGCGGCGAAGTGTGGGCTACTTCCCTGCCAATTGTGGGCCATCTCCCGGGTCGAGCGTTGGCTATTTCCCGGACAAATTTTAGCTACTTCTCGACCGAATGTGGGCTTTTTCCCTGCCAAGGTGAGCTATTTCCCTTCAAAAGCGGGCCATTTCCATTAACGTCCTTCTTCAATAACTTCCATTAAACTGTGTTTTTCGGGCCTGAAAAAAATTGTAATATTCTTGCGAGAAGGGTTGTTCAATGGTGGAATGTTTTCCAGAGTTTCAGTTCAAACAAGGAATTCGGAGTGGATTGTTCAGGGAGCCGTACAGTATACAAGTACATTATGCGGCTGCACAGCGCTAGGTGTACTGTATACAGCTCTAAAGATCACATTCAGAACTTTTTCGTTCACATCTAAAGCCTCGCAAACATAATATTGTTCAAGAACCCTCCCCATCTTGATTCTAAAAAATCTTTTCAGATAGGGAAGACAGTTGATTTGGAAGGGAGTTATCAAGAAAGACGCTAAAAACGCGAAAGCGCTTTCCCTCGTGTTTTATGACCAAGGGTGTGTTCCAAGAACGTTACCACGACGTTGTGGGAGGAAAAGCAACCTCACCATGGACAAATTTGCTTTCCATTGATGCGAATTATAACTGAAAATTGCTCCCACGTCGCCGTGACTACGATTCCATGGACGCGTTTTGCAATGGGAATGTTCTTGGAACGCACCCCAAATCTTGCGAGCGGTAGTATAGTGGACTCCACCAAGAGTGTCTCATTTACTTCTCAATAAGAAGCGGTCGGCTGGGGATCAATGTGCATGAATCCCATACCAGCATGCTCGATACCGATTGAGCGAGAGCGGTTGTGCTGTTATGAGTTTCATGTTCATTGATCTCCAATCGAACGCTTCTCATTGCTAAGTAAATGAGACACTCTTGGTGGACTCCACTATATAGTATACTTGTTATCCAAAGTTCGTTTTCTTGTAATGGATCGATTCAGACAATGCATTTTCAAATTTCGCGAATAATGGTTCGGTTCAGATAACGCCCCTTTCAAAATTATTGTGGTGCACTCATTTGGAAAGGGATTACCTCTGCGCACACCTCTCATTACAGAATCTCGGTTCGGGGGATATCTTGAAACTCGGCACTTTCACTGATGATATTCAGACCCGGAAAAGGTTTTATCATACACTTCCCGAAATATGAAAAAAATCCGTATTTTGGAGTCTCGGAGATTAAAATGGTGAGAATTTTGAAAGTCTGTGTGTGCGTGCGTGCGTGCGTGCGTGTAATGCGATGCGTGCGTGCGATAATGGGTGCGTACGTGCGCGTGCGTGCGATCGCGTGCGTGTGCTTGCGTGCGTGCGTGCGTGCGTGCGTGTGCGTGTGTGTGTGTGTGTGTGTGTGTGTGTGTGTGTGTGTGTGTGTGTGTGTGTGTATGTGTGTGTGTGTGTGTGTGTGTGTGTGTGTGTGTGTGTGTAGTAGTAGTAGTAGTAGTAGTGGCCAGTGGCCAGTGTGTGTGTGTGTGTGTGTGTGTGTGTGTGTGTGTGAGGATCTGCAGAGAAATTTGAAGTGATACAGAAAGCTCGGTCGGTCTTTTCATAGAAATGGAGGGATAACGTGATAAGAATCAGTTTAAAGAGAATTGGTGCCTCACGTCCATCAGAAACCGCATGATTCGTGTGCGGAACACAAATTTTTGCAGCGCCAAGCGCTGGAAAAAAGTGGGCGGAGCCTAACAAAGAGTGCACATAGCGCCGGAAAAGGTTTCCGGGATCCAACTAGGAGTGCACAGAACGCCGGGAAATGTGGACAGGACCCAAATGGGAGTGCAAATAGCGCCGGGACAGCGAACGGAACTCAACTGGGAGTGCACACAGCGCCGGAAAACGTGGGCGGGGTTCAACTAAGAGTGCAAACAGCGCTGTGAAAAGCGGGCGGGACCCAACTGGGAGTGCACGAAGCGCCAGTAAACGCCGGCGGGATCCAACTAGCAGTGCACCCAAGGTCGGGAAAGGTGGGCAGGACCCAACTAGGAGCGCATATAGCGCCGGGAAGGGTGGATGGAACCCAACCCGGAGTGCACACAGCACCAGAAAAAGTGAACGGGACCCAACTGGGAGTGGACAGAGCGTTGGGGAAAGTGTGTGGGACCCAAATGTTAGGGAGCAGAGCGCCGAGGAAAGTGTGTGAGACTCAACCCGGAGTGCGCAGGCCATAAGCGGCCCATTATATTCATCTTTTTACGAAGGAAACCTTAGGGAGAATAAAATGAAATTCTAAACTGTATTGCTTTGCGAGCAAATGGTTATGATTTGGCAGAGTGGTATTTGTGAGAAGCACGTTAAAAGATGTGAAATACTGAGTGCATTAGATTGGGCAGAGGATTTAACGCCGGAAAAACGTTGAACATTTGTTGAAATGATGTACTACTGATTTGGCGGTGCGCGTTTTCACTAAACATTGAAAGTTTAGTGTTACATTTAGAGCCAAAGCCGTCACGCGCTGTCCTGAAAACAAACGTGAATCTTACAGCTGATTGTGGTGAGCGCGAAGCACTCACCAGATTTGGCTTTGAGTCGCCATCGCGCAACACCCTGATCTCAGTATCAGGGTCCAGAGTAAACGTAGGAAGACCGTTCTTTCTGCAGTAATATACTTTAGAAAGCTGAATAACTGTTCAAAAAATGATCCGCAATGGTTACCTGAGATTCGAGAAAAATTGTCAAAACCACGTCATTTTGGTTGAAAAAATGTTCATCTCCTTTTTTTTCAGTTGGCGTTCACGATCTTATTGGATCACTTATCGTTGAGCTAGAGAGCTCATTTTTGGTCAGGGAGCTGTTTATGTTTGCACCTAGCTCCTCTCAAACTTTGAAGTTGGTATCTAGCTCAGTTTTTGCGGAACCTCAAAATTGAGGGTCAAGAAAGACAAAAACACGTAAACATGTCATTATGAACCATCCAGACGTTTTCTCATTCTGTAAAAATGAACGAAATTGAAATAAACACCGTGACTGATAGGCTTTTGCTGAGGATTGGACGCTCCCTGAGACGGGGCAACTCTTCAACCGATACGGCGGGATCTCGGAAATACTTTTTTTGAGCGCCGCACGGTGTGACTCAGAAGTGCGCCACAGAACGCCGTAGATAGTGTGCGGGACCCCAGCAGGTTGGGCAAGACGCCGTAGAACGTGTGTGTGGGACCAAAGTGGGAGTGCGCCGGACGCCGTAGAAAGTGTGCGGGACCCGGCAAATGGGTGTACGCAGGAACGCCAGTAGAAAGTGTGCGGGACCCAAATGGGTGTGTACCGCAGAACGCCGTAGAAAGTGGGGTGGGACCCAAACGAGAGTGCGCCGGACGCCGCAGAAAGTGTGTGCGGGACCCAAATGGTGTCGTACACTGGGAACGCCGTAGAAAGTGGGAGGGACCCAAACGAGAGTGCGCCGGACGCCGTAAGAAAGTGTGTGCGGGATTCCCAAATGGGTGTACGCAGAACATGCCGTAGAAAGTGTGCGGGACCCAAATGGGTGTGCGCAGAACGCCGTGGAGGCGTGTGGGACCAAAGGGGGAGTGCGCCGCACGCCGTGAAAGTGTGCCCGGGACCCAAATGGGTGTGCGCAGAACGCCGTAGAAAGTGTGTGGGACCCAAAAGAAAGTGCGCCGGACGCCGTAGAAAGTGTGTGGTACCAAAGTGGGAGTGCGCCGGACGCCGTAGAAAGTGTGCGGGGCCCAAATGGGTGTGCGCAGAACGCCGTAGAACGTGTGGGACCAAAGGGGGAGTACGCCGGACGCAGTAGAAAGTGTGCGGGACCCAAATGGGTGTGCGCAGAACGCCGTAGAAAGTGTGTGGGACCCAAATGAGTTCGCCGAACGCCGTAGAAAGTGTGTGGGACCCAAATGAGAGTGCGCCGGACGCCTTAGTAAGTGTGCGGGACCCAAGTGGGAGTGCGCATAACGCCGTAGAAAGTGTGCGGGACCCAAGTGGGAGTGCGCCGGACGCCGTAAAAAGTGAGCGGGTCCCAAAAGGGTGTGCGCAGAACGCCGTAGAACGTGTGGGACCAAAGGGGGAGTGCGCCGCACGCCGTAGAAAGTGTGTGGGACCCAATATAGGTGTGCGCAGAACGCCGTAAAAATTGTCGTGGGACCCAAAGAAAGTGCGCCGGACGCGCCGTGAAAGTGTGCCCGGGACCCAAATGGGTGTGCGCAGAACGCATACGTAGAACAGTGTGGGACCAAAGGAAGTGCGCCCGGACGATGTTTAGAAAGTGTGCGGGACCCAAATGGGTGTGCGCAGAACGCCGTAGAAAGTGTGTGGGACCCAAAGAAAAGTGTGCCCGGACGCCGTAGAAAGTGTGTGTGGGACCAAAGTGGGGTGCGCCGGACGCCGTAGAAAGTGTGCGGGTCCAAATGGGTGTGCGCAGAACGCCGTAGAACGTGTGGGACCAAAGAGTACACGCCAGACGCCGTAGAAAGATGTGCGGGACCCAAATGGGTGTGCGCAGAACGCCGTAGAGACGATGTGGGACCAAAGAGTGCTGCCGCACGCCGTAGAAAGTGTGCGGGACCCAAATGAAAGTGCGCCGGACGCCGTAGAAAGTATGTGGGACCAAAGGTGGGAGTGCTCCGGACGCTGTAGAAAAGTGTGCGGGACCCAAATGGGTGTGTATGCGCAGAACGCCGTAAGACGTGTGGGACCAAAGGGGAGTACGCCGGACGCCGTGAAAGTGTGGGACCCAAGAATGGGTGTGCGCAGAACGCCGTAGAACGTGTGGGACCAGAGGGGAGTACGCCGGACGCAGTAGAAAGTGTGCGGGACCCAAATGGGTGTGCGCAGAACGCCGTAGAACGATGGGACCAAATGGGGAGTACGCCGGACGCCTTAGTAAGTGTGCGGGACCCAAGTAAGTGCGCCGGACGCCGTAGAAAGTGTGCGGGACCCAAAGTGGTGGGAGTGCATATAACGCCGTAGAAAGTGTGCGGGACCCAAATGGGTGTACGCCGGACGCCGTAGAAAGTGTGCGGAGCCCAAATGGGTGTGCGCAGAACGCCGTAGAACGTGTGGGACCAAAGGGTGAGTGCGCCGCACGCCGTAGAAAGTGTGTGGGACCCAAATGAAAGTGCGCCGGACGCCGTACGAAAGTATGTGGGACCCAAAGTAGAGTGCTCCGGACGCTGTAGAAAGTGTGCGGGACCCAATGAAGGGTGCGCCGGACATGTAGAAAGTATGTGGGACCAAAGTGGGAGTGCTCCGGACGCTGTAGAAAGATGCGGGACCCAAATGGGTGTGCGCAGAACGCCGTAGAAACGTGTGGGACCAAAGGGGAGTGCGTGGACGCCGTAGAAAGTGTGCGGGACCCAGGTGGGAGTGCGCATAACGCCGTAGAAAGTGTGCGGGACCCAAGTGGGAGTGCGCCGGACGCCGTAAAAAGTGTGCGAGGCCCGAATTGGTGTGCGCAGAACGCCGTAGAACGTGTGGGACCAAAGGGGGAGTGCTCCGGACGCTGTAGAAAGTGTGCGGGACCCAGATGGGTGTGCGCAGAACGCCGTAGAACGTGTGGGACCAAAGGGGGAGTACGCCGGACGCCGTAGAAAGTGTGCGGGACCCAAATGGGTGTGCGCAGAACGCCGTAGAACGTGTGCGGGACCCAAAGGGAGTGCGCCGGACGCACGCCGCAGAAAGTGTGCGGGACCCAAATGGGTGAGCGCAGAACGCCGTAGGGTGTGTGGGACCCAAAGGGGAGTGCTCCGGACGCTGTAGAAAG
>JAPDOI010001359.1:0-190473 GCA_029168955.1 Aplectana chamaeleonis
ATTCCGGCACCTCTCAAGGCATTATGTTGTCGCCTACAGCTGATGATATGACTTATCATAGCCAAAACCGCGACATACTAAAGTGGCCTGGCGGAGAAAAAGATCAACGAAGTACCTTGATTGATTTGAAAAGCTATCTCGATAAATGCAGCGATGCTCAGGGTCTCAGCTGCCCGGAAGTCTTCAGTATCGCAGTTTCTCACAACGGACCCCAAAGAGCACAGCGCCCCATCACGATGTCAGCTGGGGTGGAGATCGCTTCTACCTGCTGCTCGCTTCTGTCAAAACTACTCGGCCTTATATTCGATCCGTCGCTGAGAGTTTTACAAGAACACTGAGCAGCAAAAAGCAAGCAATTGTAAGAGCTAAACTCAATGTGCTAAGGGCACTGGGAGGTACATCATGGGGCAGCAGTAAGAAACCATTCTGACCACGTATAGACTATACTGCAGCCCGCCCTAGAGTATGCGTGCACCGGGATTTGGCAGCACTTATAGGGTAATCGGGCTCATCCTGGACTAAGGCGCAGCGTCGTACAAAACACTGCTCTCTCGAATCGCCACCGGATGTGCTAGAGTTCGCCAATCGAGCATTTACACGCCAAGACATGGGTGCTACCAGTAAAGGAGCACTCGTCAGCTCCAGGCCCAGCAGCTGTGCATTAACAGCGTCAACGACCCAGATCAGCCACCCATCTTGGAGAGTACTTGCAGGCCTGTAAGAGAGAGAGAGGCATCAGAAAACGCTTTGCACGATGCTCCAGATAAAGTCGATCTGCAAAGATGGCACGATTCACATCAAGAACGCCTCCGTCTGTTGCGCCCGAGGAGCACACCCAGTTCGTTAAGAGGGTATCTGGAAAAAGAGCGGCTGTTAATCCTATTCTGGGTACCCAGTGCCGCCTCGGAGCTTTCTGAGTCTGAGTCTCAGCATAGTAGACGTGCCATTTGGATGCACTCTAGCTCTCTGTTGCGCCGTGGGCACTCAACGTTCCTGAAGTTCTACGTGAACAGGATCGACAATAGCACTCCCCGACGTTTGCCCGGACTGTGGTGGTCCTCACCACGAGTACCCTACACTCATTCAACTGTCCCAAAAAGTCTACAACATTGACTACAATAGACTTTTGGACGAGATCCAGCACCGCTGGTCGCCCAGTTTCTGAACCTATAGCAATTACTCTCTCTCCCATGGCTGCAAGGAAGAATAAGATACGGGGCGGCTTAGAGAGAGAGGGAGAGTGGAGAGAGAGAAAGAGAGAGAGAGAAGAGAGAGAGAGAGAGAGAGGGGGAGGAAAAAGATCAGCGGATACGCTTCGATAACTGCGGTCGGTTCCTCATGTAAAACACGCTCCGAAAAAGCGTAAGCTGTACAGCCCTGTTTGCTTTTGAAATGGATACCACCTGTTATTTGTCTTTAGTTTGACACGACGTACCAGAAATATAGCGAACACCCATTATTGCGAGTACTGTTTTTAACGTGTCTCTACCTTTTTGGCCTGGGCTTCATGAAATCTTGATAAAACTTTGACATGTTATTGGGTATTAAAACCTTGCCTTACACTCGAGCCTGGGTTTCAAATGTACAGTTTTTGGAATATGGAGTTTATTTACGGTTTTGCGGCATAAATCCAAATTAGGGTTATTTCCTCAAGAACACGTTTGTAAAAAAGTTCCAAAGCCGTGACACTTGCTTCTGCCATAAGAAGGCATCCAAAACCGTTGTACAACCCTGTGGGGAGAAAAGAATTTTTATCAGCATTTTGCGGGAGTGAACTCGAAGTCAATTTATGCGATTTTCCACCTCAAAAGTATCGCGCTCCAACATGAATAAAAAAACAGCGAAATTTTTGTGTATCAGTTGAGCATCGTCAAAGCCTGTGTCCTTGAATGATTTCATGGCGAATAATTTTACATGGGCGAATTTTTGAAAAGTGGCTTTAAAAATGCTGCTAGAAATTATTTTCCCACAATGTTGTACAACAACGGTTTGGAGGTCATTTCATCAATGGGAGCAAGTGGCACGGGCTTAGAATTTTTTTATGGACATGTTCTGGGAAAAATAGCCCTAATTTGGATCAATGCCACGAAATTATAAATAAACTCCGTATTCAAAAACTGTGCATTTGAAAGCTTGAGAGTAAAGTAAGGCTAGGGTTGTGATGCCCTATATTATGTTGGAAGTTTCATCAAGTTTTGCTTAGCAAAAGGCCGGGTACGTTGAAAAACAGTATTCGCCAAACAGTCTTCGCCAAATGGTACGCTGTGTATTCAACCCAAAATCTGATTTCGAGACCCAGAGCAGCTCTTGCTGGAGCGAAGTTGCAGAAATGTCAGAAATCCTTTGATATTCCACTCTTTTTGGATTTGGAAATGCATTCTAAACCGCTTCCAATGCTCCACATTGAATAACCAGAGTGCTAGAAGAGTGTGACTATCGTCGACACTCCCGGTATCCTTTCTGGAGAAAAGCGAGAGGTAAAGTCTAAAGTTTCCAGGAACTTTTTAAATGAATTTCCGTTATATTTATTCACTAGACACAGTCTGGGTTCAGCGTAGTCAAGCTCGCTTGACCTCCTCTAAAAACGCATTTACCCATTGTATCACTGAGCATTTCTCACCTAACAAAAACGGTTTTTCTACAGAAATTCTTCTGAGCGTTTTCGCATATGTGGTAGTAGTGTGTCCCCCATTATTTGTGAAAGATTCGGCACGGAGTGTGATGCATCATGTTTACGGGAGACACGACCGAGTAGACGTCTGGGAGAAATTCTCCGGATAATTCTAGTGTTCTCCGGAGGTTCCTAGGGGTGGAGGTAATCGGACAAATCCCAATGAAAGAGCCGCCAACTTGATGTCTTGGTAGGGAGGTGTGTATGATAAAAATGGTCGCGCACCACTTTTACTAGGGCTTACCGTACATTTCCCGAGGGTTTTCATAAACCATGTGTGTGAATAGTGGTATGTGTGGGACCACAGCGCCTTAATGTGTTAGGATGTTCAATGAAGGTGTTCCGGAGTGCTGATTACGAAATCTGGGAGGCCCATTTGTCAATATTTGAGAAAAATCCATCTGTTTTTGTCCAAAGCTTCAAAATAGGGGAATTTTTGCTACACGGCCAAACAGGGAGTTTTGACGATTTCGAGAATGCTACGATCAAGTCAGTCTTTAAAATTTCTACACAGGGGTTATTTGGGGCTCACGGTACGGCACGAGGTTTGAACAAGGTTAATTTTGCTCAGACCTCCCTCTCCAGGAGCACAATTTTGGCGATTTTCTCAGCTTCCCTCCAAGAAGCGTTAATAGAGTCAAATTCTTGGCGATTTTCTAAGATCCTTTCCCCAGGAGCGTTATTTTATGTCTTTTGGCGTAAAATTTGGAAATTTTGTGAAAATTTAAATCTTCCCAGTCAGAGCGGTTCACTCTGAGTGAAACGTTTTGTTTTTCCTTTTTTTTTTGGAAGAAGAGCAAAGTGTTCAAACTTATCTTTCCAATGCCTCGTTCTCAAAAAAAGGCGGCATTTTTTCACAATTCGTGCGGGGATTGGACTATCTAAGCTGATCAAGAAGTTATAAGTGCCGCGCTACCTATGTTGGATTCAAAACGGTGGAATCGGTCGGTATCTCCAACAGGAACCATTTTACGGCTTAATAACGTTGTGAGTACAGCAGAGTAACTCCACTCCCCCTTCTGTTATGGCCACGTGATGTGTGAGGTGATGACGAGAATATCAATGAATTAGGGTCCTGATGGCGAGTGCGAATGAGATACTCTTATCGTAAAGCGATTCAAACGAGAAAATCATTGGTGCTTTAACCTTGTTTTAGTTTCTTTTTTCTTTTTCAAACTAGTTTTACAGTGATAGGAATTGATTGTGTTCAGTATGTGTTGATTTTTTGAATGTCAGATCACATGATGATTTGCACATGTAATAAATTTGAAAATTTGGTCTCCCGGCCAAGTCTCCAGACCCCATCTCTCAACCCTTGCGCAGCTCTGCCCTCCTCCCCGGGTGGATATCCATACCCCACGCGTCGTACCCTTGTTTGGGGGCATGCCGATCACAAAATCTGTGGTCGGTTTTTTATCGATTTTCTAGGATTACAGGTATAAGTAACTTGGTTGGTATCCCCACTGTGGGTGTCGTTTGGAGACGCTGAACACGAATTTGAGGTCCATCTTTCGATTCTAGAAATTTTAGAGGTAAGCAACGCCAGTTAAGAGGCACTATGCCTACCGTAGCCTGCAGTAACCCCAAGTCTGGCCTTATAATAGACCCCAGATTCGGGTTTCAGCGCCCTAAATAACCCCAAATCGGAAGTTTTGAGCCGTGATCCTATTTGTCTCTGAACCACCTCAAAAGTTCTTTTACTGCTTTTTGTGAAGTGATGAAAATGCCCTTTTTCGGGAATCCGCGCAGCCAATTAATTAAACGCGAATTTCAAGCATGGGTCATTTATGTACCGGGTCTCCTCAGACGGTTAACCGGATTCTTTGATAGTACGGGGGCGCGAGCCGGCGTAGGCGACTGCGCATGGACTCCTCACTTATTAGACACGTCCATTCACGTCCGCTCCTGAGGTGGGAAGAGGCATTTTGTTATCAATGTGATTCAGCTGTAATGGGTAGAACATAAGGTGTAGCTGTGGGAAATTTCAAAGTGCAATCGCTGTACTCCTCGCCTGAAATCTTTGTGATTCGCCAATCTTCTGTTTTCGAGTATTACACTGAACCCTGTTGAATGTTGTATTGGAATCAGCTTGTATGTAATGGACTTCCCATTTGTTCTTAAGCACGAGTAGATAATTTTCCAGATTCCCCATTGTACGATGAATGTACTATTTTTTGTGTTTTTTGAGATCGCCTTGCATGTATGCTTCCACTGTCGTCTCATTGTGTGCACTGGTTCCTAATTTGAGTTTGTTTCACTGCCAACTGAATTCCATGTTTGGTTTTCAGAGTCCGCAACTTCGACGTCTCGTTACGATCGACGGTATATTCGCGGGTAAAGTGCCCGTGTGTTAGACTTTTGCTAGCATTGCTTCTTTTGTTAGCGGTGAGGAAGATGCTTGGCCGGAAGTGGCGAGGACTAAAAAGATAAACATTTTATGCCTTTATCTGATTTGGGCTCGAGTCCAGATTTGCAGTTTTTTCAGGAATTTATTTGCAGAAGAATTTTTGACCCGGCGTTGCTTTTGAAGTAAGTGATTCGCCTGATTTAGCTACAAGAATTGATTTTTTGATAGTTTAAGTTTGTTTTAGGTTCTACACAATCCTTTTCCGGAAAGAAACTGAACAGAGAAGAGTTCTGGAGCATACAGCCGTAGAGGCGATCTAGAAAAAATTGTGGTTTTACTTTCCTCCATTTTCAAATGCCAGTTTTTTTCGCTTTGGAGCAGCATAAATCAAGATTGGTATTGGTCTAGAGTCATGTGGCAATAACGACCCAGCGAGGGGTCACGCATACCATTTCGAAAGCTAGTGGGAGGGGACCACACACATTTCGCCAATGAAGGAGGAGGGTCGCTGCTCTCACCAACGGATCACAAGGTCGTTGCGCCATTTTTTTCGGGGTGAGCTACGACTCCCCACCACCTTGTCGCAACTTCCAGTAATTTTGAATTTTTTCTGATCCCACCCGAAAAAAATACGACGTCAGATTCCGTATTCAGCGCTAGCGATTGACCCTGAGCGACTATTGCTGCCTCATTTTAACTAACCAAAGTGGTTCAGAGACATTTCCACTCTTTTCTCTAAGAAAATTTTAAGAGGCCCACCCCCAAATTTCCATTTTAATCAAAAATTTCCAAAATTTTGCGACCCTCGTTGCGCCCAATCATGGCAACCGTGCTCAACTCTGCTTACCGTGTTTTCGTGATAAAACCATGATTGATGATTGCGTTTTGCACAGGGTGAAGCGGGGTTTCGGAAATTTCTCTCAACGAGGAGTGGGAGGGAGGTGTTCGCAAACAATCTGGCCTGAAAATGAATTTTTAGGAAGTCGTAAAAATTGCGGACCAAAAATGAAGAAAATTTCTTGAATTTCGAAATCGAAAATAACGGTTATTGAACAACTTTGAGGTATAGTGCTTCTCTGGTCCAAATTCCTGGTCCGTATCATTTGCGTCTCGACGCGCTTTGCGGCCGCGCTGCTTTCGAGTCGGAAGAGTTTCCGGCGCCGCAGCCGCCGATCTTGTTGACTATAGGTGGGTTTTTGAGAAACTGGAAACTAAAACAAAATTAGAGAAAACTGTAAAAAGCCATATCGAGTCGGCTTTGGCGGGGAAACTCAGAGCTGACTCGATCGCGTGCGGTCGCAAAGCGTGTCGAAGACCGCAATTGCGGACCGGAATTCGGCTCAGAAGAAGCACAGTACGCTTACTCAGTACTCTATACTTCCAACATTTTTTGAAGAAAAAGAGTGCTCAAAAAGTTTCACTCTCGGACGGATCGCAAAAATTTAATTTTTGGAAAAAGTTCGACTGGCCGGAAGAGACGGGGGTAAGGTCGCTCAGATTTTTGGAAAATTACACAACGTCCCGCTTGACCATGCGTTTGCAGTCAATATTCTTATGGTAGTTTCTGAAGAAAGAAAAATTGCTTTACCAAAGATCACAATCTAATTCATCGCTTCTGCTCTACTGGGTGGGAAGGAGAGAGTGACGAAATCACTAAAAATCCAGAACGAATTGTGATCACAGGAGGGGGCATTTAGCCTGCACCGTCTAATGGTGTATTGTAGCAATTCTTATTATACATGGAATCGGATTGTTTCTTACCAAAGCAAGTGGGATGTGCCTTTGTCGGTATATACTATACATACCGTCCACGGCAACGGCAGGAAAGGTCATTGTGTAGCGGTTGCGTATTTCCGCGAAGCATACTGCAAGTTGCGCCATACTCTGAGGAAATTGCCGCTGCGGCTCCGCGATAGTGCCGCTTCGGAGCCACTACAGGCACCGAAGCGGCACATATCTCAGGCAGCCGCGCCGGCAATGCCGCGGAAGCCGTGGCGGAACTACCGCGGAACGGTAGCGGTAGATGCCGCAGCGGCTCCTGGATAATTATCTGATAAGTGAAGTTATTTGAGAACGACAATGCAACTAGGGGGCCTAAGAACAAAATGCGCACCCTGCGATCGTTACGTCATCTGTCTACGAAGCCAGCGACAGAAGGTTACCCGCCGCTTTTGCGCCCAAGGAAAATACAGAATCTACACTCAAACTTGGGGTAGGTAATTGAACCGGCGACAACTTCCTGTTTCACTCACAGTGATAGTACATCGTACTCCACGAGGGGTCACTGCTGCATGCTGCAGCCGGCGCCGGTTCTCTGACGCGGAGCCGCTGCGAGAGTAACTATCGCGGTACTTTCGAGGGTCGCGGTACTTTCCCGGCACTGACGCGGCAAATTTCTCCCAGAGTAAATCGACGGCGAAGTTGTTGCATTCTGAATTTTGGAGAAAAGGCACTGGAAACGTAGAAAGTCGTAAGTTTCGCTGACTGCGACCTCCAAATTATCATTACACTCAAAGTCTTTGCTTGTAGAATCACACGCAGTGAAAGATGTGAAAAATAAATATGGAGAACAGCTGAAGGGGAAAAATGCGATATTAGATAGTGTTTGTTTCGTGTGGGAAAGCTCACCGTTTTTCCAGCATTCCCAGGTGTTTTTTCTTAAAAATTCAGAGAGAAAATTGCAACCTTCTGCTGTCGATTATTGCTCAACCTACAGTGTATGCTGAGTGAAAATTCTGCAAAATCACCCAATTGCTTTTTTGGTTTTGTCGTAGACTCTATGTACTAGACTTTTAACTGAACATCAGTAAATATTTATGCATATCATCATTAATGAGCTTTTGTTTGTCACTTCGACCAAATATTCTTCTCTAGTAAAGTACTTTCTCTAGTACTTTCTCTATGTATTATTTCTTTTTGATCCTAACATTTTTCCTACCATGTTAGACTACGGCTTTTGTTGCAAAAGTCTGCCATTTAATATGTATTGGAAATCTGTGGTCGATTTTCGCAGAAGGCCTCTGCACGTAAACGCAAGTATGTAAAAGAAGTCTGTCTTTCCTGTGTTGCTTGGTATTAATTCTGTGTTTGTTAGTTTACATTGCATTAACATTATATTTTGTAGAATCGATCATGCGGCTATGATTTTACCGGCGTTTTGGAGATGGTTTGCCGAGCGAAGTGGATCGCATCATCCTCCTTTTTTGACGCACACAAGCTCGATTTATATCGGATGAATTCTAAGCGATGCATCGAAGCATTAAAGGTGGTATGCCGTCTACAACGTTATCGCCGGTTCATAGTGTGAATTTGGTATCCCTTTCAGGGAATGAGGGATAAAATTCGTATTGTTTTGAATAAGTCCGACATGGTGGATCATCAGCAGTTGATGCGTGTCTATGGAGCTCTGATGTGGTCTCTAGGAAAGGTCAGTGCAGGTTTTCGAAGTGATATTCTTCATCAATTGCTTTTATAGTCAGGTACGTTGTTTGCTTCCTCAAGAAAAAACATTTAAATCTCACTCGCGGCTGGCACGGGCAGGTTAGAAATCTCAGCGGCGGCTGGCGGTATGGTAAGGGTACTGGTCAGCTGCTCCTCTTCCCCGGCCTGGATCGATTAGCGGACCAGCGCACGCGGACTCGCAGGCGCCAGCCGCGGGTGAGGCTTTTAATGTTTTCTTGAGGGAGTGTACGGACCTAAATATAGTTTTGATTATTTCACATCTCCTTTTTGTGTTAGTTTTGTATTTTTGAGAATGTGGAAGTGAAGTATTTGAGTATTATTCAACATTTTTTCCGAATCCTAGTCTTTCATGACTCCTTAGGCAAGATGAGCGGACATTGCTCACCCCTGCGTCGCGCAGTCGGTGAGCGTCGTTACGCGGCACGAAATGGGCGACGAGGTGGCGTTTCCCACGTTTTCCAGTGGAAATCCAAGTGAATGAGAATGTCCTTGGTCATCATTTACATTTCCCGCGTTCATTCTATGCCACTACCAATTATTGATTACACGTAGAAGGCTTTGAAGACTCTTACACATGATGAAGGGTTTTCCGCGTTCGCCGAGCGCATGGCATTCACCGGGCCGTGACGCGCGCGCACGCGTTTGTATGCAATGCCTTTGGAGCCCGGTAGTCACCCACATTGTAATTCGTTATTCAAAAACTCGAAAAGCGATTCTGGTAAATCAGCAATGCAATTCTCTGGGCGAGGTTGTAATTGTTTTTACACTATAGGTTTTCAAAACACCGGAAGTTTCTCGTGTTTATATCGGCACTGTTCTTGGGATCATCCTCTCCATTACGACATTAACAGGGTCTGCTTTTTTTCACTTCTGTTTACGTCATTTTAGCATTTTACTTTCATTGCATACCCTTGAATTTCTTTGGTCTTTTTCAACGCATTTCTTTCATTCAAGCAGTCCAAGCTACTCAGGGTAGTGCAAAAGATTATTCACGCCCCCTAGAAAAGAAGCATTTTCACTCACTCTGCAGCTCTCCAAAGTGTGATACAGCATTCGGAAACGCATTTCTCCCTATCTCCTAAAGCCTTTTGTCGTTTTCTCATAATACGCGCGATCACTTTCGAAGATTTTATTTCTCTTTCCTCCTTTGATATGCCAATCCAGGCACGTTCAAGTAGGGGCGTTGTGTATTATTTCGAAATTTGAGCGACTCCTCCCTGCCGACCACCCTCTTTTCCAAAAAAATCAAATTGTTTCGATCCCCTATGGTTAATTTTTTTTGAAAATATTTCAAGATGTAGAGTACTGAAAAGAATCACTTCAGTGCTCAATCTTAACCGTTGCTTTTCAATTCCTGAATCACCCCCAGAAAATTTCATTTTTGGTCCGAAATTCTCTGATCCCCTAACCTTCATATTTCCTTAGAGCTTCAAAATTTTTGCGACCCCCTTCCACCTCCCCTCACAGAAATTCTCAGCAATCCCGCTTGACCTTTGAATCCAGGTTTCGTTTTGCCGGATTCAATTCATTGGCCTTGCGTTCCGGCAAGCTCGCCAGTTAAACAGGCCTGAAATTTCGGTGTATTGTTGTCAGGTTTTCTGGGCGTGTCTTGGCAGAGTTGGTTTCAGTGTTTGACCTGTTGCGTTCCTGGAAGCACTTGTGAAGCGTTGCGTACTCGCAGAAGGCCAGGACGCGCTTGACCATGGTAATTTTGTGCCTAAATACTGTCAGCCTCAGGCCAAATTCCGGTCCGGCAATCTGCGGACTACGACTGTTGCATCAAGCGACATTGGGAGATAATCGTGTTTGGAGTGAAGGTGAATCGTGCCGGGATCTGGCGTGGTCCCAGCACGATTATCATCCTATTGCGTGATGCAACAGCCGTCGTCCGCGAATGCGGACCAGAATTTCCCGACTCCGGAGAACGGCTCAGTAGATTCGATAAAGTTTCAACCCTTTGAGAACACTGACTTAGCCAACAAATGGATCTTCCAACAGTGATGTCCAGGTTTGGAGTAAAACCGGACCTGAGAGTTTTTTTTTCGAATTTCAAACTTGAATCTCGAAGTGGGGTCTAAGTACAGAACAGGAGTGACAGTTTACTTGTGCCTTCAATGTTCTTTCTTCTTTGCAGCCACGCAGAGGGTGGCCATTGTGATTGGCTTCAGAAACCCGGGCGACCAAAGCTGCAGGGGCGGTCAAGTGAGGTTGCAAATTTTCGCAACGGGTAGTTGGTGGGGGGGTAGCAAAATTTTGTCTAGAAAGAAATGAAGAAAGAGTCAGAGGGGGATCGCAAAAAATTTCGGCCCAAAAATGAAAATTTGGTGAAGAGTAACTCAAAAATTCTCGATATTTTGGTCACTAGAGGGAAGCTTTGTAACATTGCTGAGAGGTTTTAGACGCCTGGAGCCCGAGATGCTGAACGAGTTTTTCGACGCCTGACAGTTTCAGTAATCAAAATATAAACTGCTCGGAAATCAGCGCCCCGGGGTGGGGTCGCGAAAACTTTAGGTTTTGGAAAAATTGATGTTGGAGGGTCACTCCGATTTCGGAAAATTGCGCAACGCGCCACTTGACCCTGGAGTTTGACGCAGATCGCAGTGCCGGGATGTGATTCCCTCGGCGCGATTCCACGCGCGCGTGTTGGCGCAAACTCTGTGCGCGTAACATATACCACAACCAACTCTGAGCTACATGTCGTTTTGCAGGGTCAAAGCGGGGCGCTGCGTAGTTTTTTGAGAAATCGGACGGCAACCCTCACCACTAATTTTTTTCCAATTCGGTCCGAATTTTCGCGATATCCCCTAGCCACCTCATTTTCCGGGCCAAAATTTTTTTGCGACCCTCCTCCCAACCCACCTTGGGCGAACTTTCGCCAATCCCCGCTTGACCCTGTTATTTTTGTTTGGTTCATTAGATGACTCATAAAAGTGGCACTCCTGTGATTTTGTCTCCTAGTAGTTGTTGAGGCAGAATTTACTTATTCTGTATAATTTTTTCAGACGTCTGTTCCAAGATGAGCAACATGATTTGCAATCCCAAGATCTGCAAAGCGCTTCTCGTAATGCTGCTCTTCGCATAGCTCGGCATGAGTCTGTGATCAATGCGAGCGCGTTGGTTGGCGAAGAGTTGGACTTGTTTCTTTGTTGTCCGCAAAATTTCAAAACACGTTGATTCTAATAAACCACATGCATAGTTCATCATCATATTTCCAGGTCCATGCCTATATCATATCCAGTCCGAATTATTGTAAGCCAGATGCCAAGGAAATGATTGGAAGCAGGAAAAGAAGAAGAAGGAGCTGATTCAAAACCTGGACAAGATCTTTGAGCAGATCCAAGTAAGTTACGCAGCCAGGAGTTTTTTCTGTGATGCCTAGAGTATTGATGATTTTAAGCGAGAGCACAATATATCACCCGGAGATTTCCTGATGTGAACAAAATGCGAGACAAACTGCAAATGCAGGACTTCACCAGGTTCAATCCCTTGAAGCCAAAACTGCTTGATGTTGTGGATGGCATGCTCGCTACGGATATAGGTAAGTTCTCTGCAATATGTAAAACTAAATCGCGTAAAGTACGCTGCGTGTTTATCGCCAGGTTTTGTAATCAAGAGCATGGCCAATTGGGGTTGTGTCGCTGCAACAACGGGGTTGGCGGAGCACGGAAGAAACGAAGATCGTGGGAAGAACTCGTAAAAATTTAGGATCGAAATTTGAGTTTCTAGGATATAGTTCGTTAGCCTCTAAGGCACAGTCCATTCGCAGGGGTAAAATTCGATATCATAGTCCGCCTACTGGAATCAGGGTACACGAGGTGTGGACAAGGCCAGTCTTACTCAGACCCCCCTCTCTAGGAGCAAATTTTTGCCGACTTTCTCAGACCCCCCTCCCCAGAAGCGTAATTTGGTGAAATTTTTGGCGAACTCTTCATGTGAATTGGACGTTATAATCGATTTCTTTATAAGAACTGATTCTAAGCAGTGTACACTCCCATACAGGATGGTTCCCTTGGTGTCCCGGCGCAGCCCCCCTCCACTCCTGCGCAGCTCAGACCCCCCCCTGTGGATATCCGCGCCTCTCGCCGTACCCTGACTGGAATAGCAACCCTGCCAAGCGCGATATATCAATTCCCTCAAATAAGTGGGAAACTAAAGGGAAAAGTCGGCCCGCGCACATTACCCCAAAAGCCTAACCGCGCACATCCGCCCGGAAAGGGAACCAAGAGCCCTGCTATTGTACATTTCGCCTTTGGGCATCACCACTTGAACCATTTTCTTCGTTTTCAAAGATTTAGGTTCTCTATTCAGGGATTTTGGTTCTTTATTCGGAGCGAAACGCTTAATTATGTTTTCAGGGTATGGGGGCGAGCGACTTTTTCCTGTAGTTTCTCACTTATTTGATCGAATTGAGATCGCGCGCTTGGCAGGGTTGCGATACGCTTTAATATCAAATTTTACTCCTGAGGTTCAACTGTGCCTTTGAGGTAGCGTAAGCGATAGTTTCCATAGGTGAGGTCAGAGATGAGCGGGAGATTTGAAAGCTGGTACTCTCTACGAATATGTTCTTTCTTGGATACTGATACCCAGTGCGGACCTCCTTCAAATGCTTCGCAATGCGGTTTTTAAAACGCGTGATCTCTAAATGTTCCGAAATCATTGATTAATCATTCTTGTATCTTCGGGCACTACATTTCCGCTTTCCGCAGCACTTTGCGCGGTTTTCTGAGTGCAGGGAGCGTGAAGTCGATAATGCGTAAAATTACGGATTTCGGAACACGAAACGCAGAGTCCTGCTCATTCCTGCTGTTGAGATACAGTCTAAACCCTCAAGAGACCGCATTTCCTCACTTTTAGCTCACACAGTGAACTCGACTTCTTTTTGTGTCTTGAAAAAAAAGGGTCCTTTCTAATTGTAGCTGGAAGGCACATTCACAGCGTAAACTCCACTTGCCTTATGTATTGATCCTAATGACGTCACATGCTATTTGTTCAGCTCGATTAATGGCTCAAATACCAAAGGAGGAGGCACAGTTGTCAGTGGGAGCCACCACGAACGGCCACGCTGCGGAGCAACCAACCGTGAAAGGAGGAGCATTCTCGCAGGATCAGGAAGCCGAGACTCCCTTCGGATTCGGAAGGGTTTGTGTATCCTTCTTCAGTAATCGCTTGAACGGAAACTGTTTTCCTCTGGTCGAACATACAGTTTTGTATACAGTTTTTAGTACTTTTTTTTTGCTTCAGGGCGAAGGCTTTGATAAGGGCGCCGATGAGAATGAGTGGATAGTAAGCCGGGAACGAACTCAAGCCGATCGAACGTTTGAAAGCCTTGGTCCGGTTAACGGCTATGTTAGCGGTATGTGTCTTCGCGATAGTACGTCTCGAGTATTTGAATACCCAGTTGTCAATTTCTCGGAATAGGAGTCATTTCGGTCGAAAAGCGTTCACTCAGAAAGGTTGCTGTTGAAGTGCTAGTGTCCACAATTCAGGTCGCACCGCGAAGGAACACATGGTCAAGTCGAAATTGCCGAACTCTGTACTGGGCAAGATTTGGAAGTTGTCCGATGTCGACAGGGATGGGCAATTGGATGCTGATGAATTTGCTCTTGCAAATTACCTCATCAATCTCAAACTCGAAGGTAAGCGATAAGTAATACGGATATGTAGTAACAGAAGGGGGTTTTCGTAGATTTCTTCTTAGTTTTCTGATAATTTCAAGAACACACAACTTGGTTGACTTCGCTGACTGGCTTCCAATTGACAAGTGCGGCCCACATCTTTGTCATATTATGCCGTCATTGCAACGCGCGTCTCCTTTTCTCCCTCTGTTCAACAACACTCACACGTCAAGCGTTTACGTATCGCGTCGATTTCACGGGCGCAAACGCCTAGGTATAGAATTGGATGCAGATAGCTGTTGTGACGTGGGGAACACTATGAGAATTGCGACATACTTCTCATTGAAGTTTTCGTTTTCTTGTACTCGAAAAGCACCGGTTTTTCAAGTGGGCGTAGTTTTCGTTCAAGAAGCAAACGAAATCCTTCTTGCAATGGAAGTATACAGCGTAGGTCGGATCTACCAAAACGACTAGTATCGTTAGTATCTCTTCTGGCTCAATAGTAAAATGCGCAGTATCCCGCCCCGAGCTGCAGGTTCAAAAAAGTTATGAGCATTTTTAAGCTTCGCGAAAAAGGCATGAGGCATTTTTTTAAAGTTTCAAAAATTTTCCCGGATTTAGCTAATAAGTTGTATGTAGGGTAGTCTAGGGTGCTGAACAAGAATATGGAGTCCATTTGTCGAAATTTCGAGGTTTACTGTAGGTTACGGTAGCTAACATGTCATTTAGGGGGCAAACCCACCTTGGTATTTTGAAAATCGACAAACGGACGTTAAATTCGTATTCTCCACCCCGAATAGCCCCCGTATACAAATTTGAGTAGAATCTGAGATTTTGGTCAAACTACCGTTTACCCACCGTAATCTGCGAAAATCGATAAACGGACTCCAGATTCGTGTTGAGCACTCCAAAGTACTCTCAGAGAATGAGTTTGAGACACATCTAAAGTAGAAATCCGGAAATCTCGCAAGTGGCATTTTTCCCTCCAAATGTTCCCGGTTGGGGAAGCTTTGAACGAAGTCAGCCAAAAACTTTGGAAAATCGACTAATAAACCACAGATTCGCGATCAGCGTCCCAAATCCCCTGGAAGAATTTTAAGTTAAATCTGGGGCATTTTCTAAAACGCTCCCAGAGCCCTCTAATCGGTATAAATGAACGCCGAACCGAAAATCCGTACGCTGTCAGTCTGGACAAAGTATGGAAATGTGCCTTCACCCAAGCTTTGCTCAGGTTGGTAGTTTTCGGCGCTGAACACATTTATGAGGTCCGTTTTCGGATATTCCGAAGGCTTATGCGCTTTTTGGAAGTTACAAAAAGCACAAAAAACGATCTTTTTAGGCTTGTAACTTCTTGGAACTTGCAGCTCGGGGCGGTATACTGCGCAGTTTTACTATTGAGCCACAAGAGATACTAACGATTCTAGTCGTTTTGGCAGATCAGACCTACGCTTTGTATACTCCCCCTTGTTAGGTTATTTACGCAGCTGGAGTGCCTATTTTGAAACATCTGAGTGCATAGGTGGAAGAATCCTTCTTCTTCTTCTTCTGCAGCCACAGAGAGGGTCCTGTCATAGATTGAGGAACTGAGCCACAAGTGTCGGATTCTTCCACAGATCTACTGGTGTTGACGATGTCGGTCTCATCGGGCAGTTGAAAAGGTGCGCAGTAGTATGCCCTTTATTACCACAATCCGGGCATTCGTCAGGTCTGCTGCTATCGATCTTATGTAAATAAGACATAAGCATGGGGAGTGCCCGCAGCATAACGATGCAAGGGTGAACCTGGCACGCCTACCGGGTTCCATCTCGGTTTCGCTCACACTAGACGGCACGACTTTCAGGATGGAGTTTACGGCGGTCTTGCTCAAGTAATCTTTGACGAATTGGGTATGCTCCGTACACAAGAGACGGAAGCGTTCTTGTTGTGCTTTTGTCCATCTCTGTACAATGATTTTCGTTGGAGCATCAGCAAACGGCTTTCTTATACGTCTCTCCCTCACGAGGTCTAATACTCTTCCTGACGGATGATTCGGCTGCTTCAGGGATGTTTATGCACAGCTGTTGTGCGTGGAGTTGGCAATGGTCCTTAACTGGCAGGATGCGAGCTTCGGCGTGTAGGTGCTCTACTGGAGAGCTTTAGAACAGCCTGTTGCGATTCGCAATGCACCATTTTTGAATGCGCTGCAGCTTGGACCAGGATGTGTCCGACACGATATGCTGCCAAACTGGTGCAGCATACTCCAGGGCGGGCTGTACGATGGCCTTGTACGTCGTCAGGATCGTTTCTTTACTGCACCCTCAGGACGCTCCGCCGAGAGCGCGTAGGACGTTAAGTCTTGTTTTCACTGCAGCTTGCTTCTGCTCAGTGTTCTTATGAAACCTCAACGAAGGATCCATCACGAGTCCGAGCAGCTTAGGGAATCGGGCGGCCGGCAGGCGAGTTTCGTCCCATTTCACCATGGGATGTTTCCTGAGCTCCGCAGGATCAGTGGAAAAAGACGGTGACGGATGATTTAGCGGCAGAGACCGTAAACATCTTGCTATCGAGAAAACATTTCCAACTCGATCAAGTAGTCATTGATCTTACTGGCAGTTACATTTATGTCGCGATCCCGGCATAGTATAGTAATATCATCCGCATATGCTACGACCTTGATGTCTTGGGATGGAACGGGTAGATCTTCAATATACAGACTGAAAAGAGCAGGCGATAGAACTCCTCCTTGAGGTACGCCGGCGGCAAGTGGGATGCTATTGGAGACGTGCCCTTGAAATAGCACATTTGTGCGACGTCATTTGGTGAATGCGGTTATCCACCGCTTCTGCCAGGGCGGAATGGTAGACCTCAACAGGCTCTCTGGACAAAATGCCCAAGTTTACAGTGTCAAAAGCCTTCGTTAGGTCGAGGGCTACACCTACGGTTCGCTGAGGAGTTTCATGGCATTGGAGCCGTCCAAAACATAGCTCACAATTTCCAGCAGGGCCGTAGTGGTGGAATGTAGCTTACGGAAACCATGTTGATGCTGTTGTTTGCGCTGTATTATGTTCGGCAAGCTCCTCCACAGCCAATTTTTCCGCAACTTTGGCAATAGGTGAAAGAAGACTGATTGGCCTATAACCTTTTGCCGTGGATGGTGATTTACCCGGCTTCGGCAATGGGATGACGCGTGCTACTTTCCAATCTTGAGGTAATGTGCAGGTGCGAAACGATGTATTAATGACGTCAGCGAGCAGGGGCAGTCTTTAGAACTGCTGGGCTCAAACCATCTGGCCCTACTGCCTTCGAGTTACTCATTTCCTTGATAACCTTCTCGACCTGAGCGGGCGTGACTGCATCATCTTCAGCCATGAGTGGCAATTTACAGAGTTCCCGAACAGTTATTCTATTTTGCTTCTCTCTTTTTGATTTAGTTATGAAAAAATGCTTCCCAAGAGCATTTGCGGCCTCTTTCCCTGACTTGAAGACTCCGCCGTCGAATTCAATCGTGGAATTGTCGGCGGAGGTGAACTTTCCGGAGATCCTTCTCAAAGCCTTCCACGTTGCTGCAGCATTGTTTCTGAAGTTCATCTTCTCAGTGAACTTTTTCCAAGATTCTTTCTTGTGCCTATCAAGGTCCATCCTGATCTCATTATCCAGCTCGGCAATTTCTGGGTCAAGATGATTAGCAGCTCTCTTTGCATCCCTTGTCCTTATCTTCTGCAATGTCTCCCTGGTGACATTGGGAAAGAAGGTCTTGACACGACCTTCAGGGATCGCAGCTTTCATCGCCTTCCGGATGGCATCAGAGAGGTGGCGCTCCTTCTGGTGTATATGGCCATTCCACGGATATTCGGCCGCTTGGCAGAGTGCAACCTCCCTGAACAGGCTCCAGTCTGCAAGGCCTAAATTGATATAAGAACGATGACGAACACCTGTATAGGGAGCAAGAGAGTTAGAGAGATCGATATTGGCAGAGACCGGAATGTGATCACTGGAAAGAGTTGTGGATGTAGACCAAGAGCAGGCATTAGAGAGATTAGAAGAGTCAAGGGATATGTCTGGGCTGGAGGATCGACCGTAGGCAGGGAGACGAGTGGGCTGGCCATCGTTAAGGATAACCAGGTCGCACTCATCCGCAAATTCTTCGACGTCATTTCCTCTAGCATCAGAATCGAGCGACGAGCAGAACGTGTGAGCATTGAAGTCACCCGCAAAGACAATTGAGGGAGATAGAGAGCAGTCATACATCTGCTTGAGTAAAGGGATAGGGTTGTAGGTTGGTATACAGGATGTAGGAGGAGGAATGTATATATTGAAAAGAGAAGGTGGAGTTTTTAGAGGTAGATGGATGGGGATGTACTCGAGAGAGCCATCCACTGGAGTGTTTGGAATGATGTGAGAGGGAAGGGAGGACAGAACAAAAGTAGCGACTCCGTCTCCCTGAGATGACCTAGGATTATGATATGCAGTATAGCCCGGGATGTTTGGATGTCGAGAGGTAGCAGTGGGAGATAGTTTAGTTTCCTGAACCATGATAACATCCGGGTGATGAGTACGGGCGAAGAGAGATAATTCAGAAAGCTTGGCGCGAAGGCCGTTGAGATTGATATGTACAATAAAGAGGGGGCGGTTGGTAGATGAGGAATTGGAGTTACTGGAGGCGGAGCACACAATACAACGAAAAGAAGAATCGTGGTGCCTCACAGAACTGAGACCCGAACAAGAGAAGTGCACCCACCTTTGCATCCAAAACATTGGACGCTGGTTCCATACCAATTGACATCTCTGTCGCATGTGGGACATGGGTACTTCTTCTTCTTCGCGGGTCCTGGGTTCCTCTCGACGCCGGCTCTTTGCAGTAGGATCTTCAGAAGAGCTGCGGCCAGCCAGCACCTCTCCCATGACAAAAACCCTCTGCGCGGAGGGATTGACGTCGGTTTACACGGAGGTGGTCTTCTTTCCTCCACATTGCCACGGCACGAACGTACGACATCTCGGCAGCGAAGAATCCTCTAATTTTCTTCTTGTTTGTACGTCGATGTGAACAGAAACCCCGTTTCCCCCTTATGAATCCTCGCAATGAAGTTCAAAGGAACTAGTCTTATTCTATTGCTGCATTCCACGCAGCTCTAAATTTTCTGGTGTCTTCTTCTGGACTACTTGTTCGGTGTAGGTCGAGCTTTAGCTAAGTTGTCATCCATCGCATAGGTGGGGTGGGACAGATTCTCCGAGAGCGGTCGCAGTCAGCATTTGGATCAAAGAAATTGGAAATACGCTTTTTCTTCAACCCAGGCTCTCTGCTTATACTCTTTAAGCTGTGGAACGGCATGTACGAAGGCGTCTGGAAGTGGTTTGAGAACCACTCGCGCCGCGAGTGGTTCTCAAACCACGTCGTGCATGCGAGTGTGAACGTCCTGCACGAAGTTTCCAAATCCCTTCGAACACCTTCTGAGCGCGTTCGCACCTCCTGGAGTCGTTCACTTTTTATGCATCCAACTTGATGTGTTCTAAGCCAAATGCATCTCTGAAGTGGAGCATAAAATTTGATATGATTTTTTGTTTTGAATGATTTTAAAGGATATTATATGACAAATCATTTTGTGTACAACTTTTATGATCAACTTCAGGCCATGAATTGCCGACGGAGTTGCCGAAGCATCTCATCCCGCCCGCAAAACGTGACATGGAGCCCGTTTATCCGAAGTTAGACGACGAATGATTCATTGGGAGCTAGTCGCACGTTTTTCAGCGGTGGTATAGACGACGATGTCTTTGTGATAATTGATATCCCGTTGTGTATCTATATAAGCGGCAATCTGATTCACTTTTATGCTATGTAGATACAGATCAGTAGAGTATTTATGTGAAGTCTTGTTAACCTACCTACCTATTCAGTCCAATCCTAATAGAAAGAGCTTTTTTCCTGGATTGATTCCACCACTTTCGCCTAGTTGTAGGGTCTCAAGATGCCTTTTGCTTATCCTGTGTGCAGAATATTTGAGCCGAGCGATTCATACGTGAAACCTTATTTCTGGTCTTGTTGTTGTTGTTTATAGTACTCGTTATGTCATAGCCGATTTCCTATTCACCAACCATTCATAGACTCAGTTCTAGTGTGGGGCATGATTTCCATTTGGCGATTCATTGTGATATTTATTATTCGTATAGCTTTTTTGTTCGACTTGTTCCAAAGAAGTGTCCATCACGTTTCGTTTTGAACATTGTTTTACAGACTTATTTATACATTTATTTTTCCGACAGATTATGTGATGTTGTTTTAGAAGGTTTTAATTTTTTGGGACTTTGAAAGAAGTCATAGAAGTGCAACTTAGTCATTAATGCTATGGAATGCACAGTCGACGTGGTTCTTACAAGAGCGTTGCCTCTGTGAGCCGAGAAGTCCTGGTAAATGTTCTTCTGAAAGCTACGAAGGATGGGTAGAGTAATCATACTGCATTTTGGGTTTCCTCAATGGATCTTCCGGTGAACCAAAAAATTAGTAACAAGAGTAAGAGTACACTTTCTCTTCATGAGCCGCCAAGGCCGTACTTCTGGGTTTTCCTAGGCGGAACTGACGGGAATACCATGTTGTTCAATAAATTTTGTCGTTCGATGAGAAAAACATAATTTTATGGTTCAAAATACACTTTGTTATTCAGTATAATCTCGCTGAATACACTTGCTCCAACGATCCTCCAATCTGTGGATCCCATCCCTGAGGTAAGAATCCGGAAGGCCTGCAAAATACGTTATAACAGCCGTTATGACCTCTTCATTTGATGAAAAACGCTTGCCACGCATAAATTTTTTGAGTTCTGGAAACAAATGGAAGTCGTTGGGGGCGAAATCTGGTGAATACGGTGGATACTTCAACAATTCGAACTTTAATTTCTGAAAGTTGGGCTCCGCAGAAAAGGTCAAGGATTTGGCATTGCTCCTAAATGTCGTGAAATTGTCTTATTGGATTTGGCTCTCAACTTGATTTTTCAAATGTAGTGAAATTGTCGAATTGATTTGGCTGTGATGGTACTATATGCAGATAACATAATCATTAAATGTAGTGAAATTGTTGCAAACGGATTTGGCAGGAGCTCTGTCAATTATCACAGTCAAATCATGCGTCAGAACGTTCTCTGGCGAGCGAATGTAGACAAAAAGAAAAAATAATAATCCTCAGTCAACAATGCTGAACGAAACGTGGCCTTATGGGCTAGAATTAAGGTTTCCAAATGCTATTCTGCCTTTTTCAGTGTGGCCTTTTCAGGTACCAGACCTTCCCTCACCGATGAGATAAAAATCATGAAAACGAAATCTAACACGCAATTTACTCGCTACTGACTCTATGTCTTCGTGTCCTCAACGCTTTCACGGTTCGCATTGTATAGAAACGTTTTGCTGCTAGGTTTATTCCTGTTCTCATTCGATTCAATATGCGCTCCAAGGAAAACCCCTTCTGACGCGTGATTTGACTGTGATAATTGATAGAGCTCCTGCCAAATCCGTTTGCAACAATTTCACTACATTTAATGATTATGTTATCTGCATATAGTATCATCACAGCCAAATCAATTGACAATTTCACTACATTTGAAAAATCAAGTTGAGAGCCAAATCCAATAAGACAATTTCACGACATTTAGGAGCAATGCCAAATCCTTGACCTTTTCTGCGGAGCCCAACTTTCAGAAATTTCACAACTTTTTACAAGGGTTTCCCTTCTACAATATCGTCAAGCTCTAAAAGGCAAGTTGTTTTTCTTTGAAACATAGTGGTAGAAATGAAGAAACAGCTGCTAGGATTGCAAGATAATAGTTGCAACGCGGCTTCCTACAGACAAGATACAAGGCATATACTTTTTGAATTTAAAAATCGAGAAAATGAAGAAATGAGTTTTAAAATGACCCAATTGTACAGGGTTGGGGCGCAATCCTAGACGGGGGAGAGGGGGGCACCCACCATTCAAATTCAAGACAGAAGTGAAATGAACCACCCATTGGTAAGGCTACCAGTCGGAGTATTTTCATGAAGTTTCTATAAAAACAATGATTGATAGCAGTATCAGACATCTTTTATCAGAATTTTCCATCATTTCTTTGAGTCTTGGGTGGCCTCACCCCGTCTAGGATAGACCCAGGGTCAGTCGCTCTAGCCAAACTTCACCGGTTCTTGCTGACGTGGCTCGTCTGCGCCGGCCCATATGTCTGATTCGGAACAAGAACGATAGTTAAATACATCGTATGCGCAGAAAACCGTATATTATTTTTTCATGTTTTTGCGTAGCTTGGCCCCTCTAGTGAACGAAAATGTTGAAGGGGCCCATGAAAAACCTTCATTCTTCTTTCAACTCCCTTCTTCATTAAAGAAAAGTCAATCGGAACACATTGTAAATACGAATTTGAATTTCGCGCCAAAATCATTTTCGGAGTTTTTCTGCATGTGGAGTTCGTGCCGTAACTATTTTTCCTGTTGTCTTACGGTCGCACCAACATTCTAGGAAAAAGTACTAGATGACTGGTGAGAATTGGTGGCGGATATTAATCTTTGACGCCTTCCAACCTCATCGTCCAACATTTTTGACGCGCCAAAGTTTACCAGTGTGGTCTACCGGGCTCAATCATAAAATTGAGCCTGAAAATGGAAATTGATTTCCAGCACGAACGATAGTTAAGTGCGCTAGAAGAGGACTACCGTAACCTTAGGAATGATGTTATTCGGCTCTCTTAAACAAATTTGATGATACCCAATTGATCAATGATAAAGATAAAAGAAGTGAAGAGCGGTGTCTTCATTCACACACCGTCCTTCTCCAGAGGTCAGCAGTTGAGGATCTGCCTGGACTACAAGCAGAAAAACAACACCAGCGGTAGTGAAGATGTAGCGAATTCGGAGTCAGAACTTAGAAAATTTTAGAGCCAACTCGAGTGAGATTACAATAGCCTTGTTCTGGCGCAATTGCCTATCGCTCTTGTTGATTCGGAGGCATGACTTGCATACGGTGTCCTGGACATTAAACGGAGGTCCTGCACAGGTCCCATGATGTCCTGCACACTCCTACTGCACACTCCTACTAAGGTCTTGCACACGTTCCATGATGTCCCGCACCCCCCTTCTGGAGTCCTGCACACGTCCCATGATGTCCTGCCCACGTCTACTACGGTCCTGCACACGTACAATGATGTCCTGCACACTCCTACTGAGGTCCTGCACAGGTCCCATGGTGTCCTGCACACTCCTACTATGGTCTTGCACACGATCCATGATGTCCTGCACACCCCTACTGAGGTCCTGCACAGGTCCCATGATGTCCTGCACACCCCTTCTGGGGTCCTGCACACGTCCCATGATGTCCTGCCCACTCCTACTAAGGTCTTGCACACGTTCCATGATGTCCTGCACACCCCTACTGAGGTCCTGCACAGGTCCCATGGTGTCCTGCACACTCCTACTAAGGTCTTGCACACGATCCATGATGTCCTGCACACCCCTACTGAGGTCCTGCACAGGTCCCATGATGTCCTGCACACCCCTTCTGGGGTCCTGCACACGTCCCATGATGTCCTGCCCACTTATACTACGGTCCTGCACACGTACAATGATGTCCTGCACACTCCTACTGAGGTCCTGCACAGGTCCCATGGTGTCCTGCACACTCCTACTAAGGTCTTGCACACGATCCATGATGTCCTGCACACTCCTACTGGAGGTCCTGCACAGGTCCCATGATGTCCTGCACACTCCTACTGAGGTCCTGCACAGGTCCCATGATGTCCTGCACACCTTACTAAGGTCTTGCACACGTTCCATGATGTCCTGCACACTCCTACTGAGGTCCTGCACAGGTCCCATGATGTCCTGCACACTCCTACTAAGGTCTTGCACACGTTCCATGATATCCTGCACACTCCTACTGAGGTCCTGCGCACATTCTACGACGTCCTGCACACCCCTACTGGGGTCCTGCACACGTCCCATGATGTCCTGTCCACTCCTACTACGGTCCTGCACACGTTCCATGATGTCCTGCACACTCCTACTGAGGTCGTGCACAGGTCCCATGATGTCCTGCACACTCCTACTAAGGTCTTGCACACGTTCCATGATGTCCTGCACACTCCTACTGAGGTCCCGCACACATTCTACGACGTCCTGCACACCCCTACTGGGGTTCTGCACACGTCCCATGATGTCCTGTCCACCCCTAATACGGTCCTGCACACGTTCCATGATGTCCTGCACACTCCTACTGAGGTCTTGCACACGTTCCATGATGTCCTGCCCACTCCTACTGAGGTCCTGCACACATTCTACGACGTCCTGCACACCCCTACTGGGGTCCTGCACACGTTCCATGATGTCCTGCACACTCCTACTAAGGTCCTGCACACGTTCGATGATGTCCTGCATACTCCTACTGAGGCCCTGCCCACATTCTACGACGTCCTGCACACCCCTACTGAGGTCTCACATAGTCAACCGACACTTCAGCACATCCTGCGACGCCTTCTTATCGATGGCGCTTTGAACGAATACGCGCCGCGGTCAAGTACATCAACCCGCACAGCGTCCTCTTCCGAGCCGGACGTTCAAAGTACACCACCCTGGAGAGCAAGGTGTTTATATGGAGTCTAAGAAAACAATGACTGATAACGAAAAACCCACCATTTTCATAAACTATTCTTGAGAGGCCGGTTTCCGAGTTTCAAACGCCCGTTAGGGGCCCAGAAGTCATTATGGTGAGTTCTGACAATTATTTTCGTCATTCCCGTGGCCGATTACCTCTAGTCACAAATTTTCGAGCGATTTGGTCCACGCCTTCCAAAAAAATGGTTTTCGACGGACGGAGGTGGAGGCGGAGGCGGAGGCGGTGGCCGAGGCGGAGGCGGTGGTGGAGAACGTTTTTGCGTACTTTGAGAGGTCATAACTTTAGAAAGCGGGGACCAGTTGGGATGAAAAGTTGCACACATATGTAATTTCTTGCAGCGCGTCGAATAGTGTACAGCTCATACCTCTGTTGACGGTATGAATAGGTGATCTCATTGTAGGGCATCCGCGCGGAAGAGATCAAAGCCAAATCCTGGTGAGCGCTTCGCGCTCACCACAATTTACGGATTTTAGCTATTATCAAAATGCTCTTGTGACACGGTGCAATGTCCTGGTGAAAAAGGATTTTTCTTCCGCGGACCGGGTCTTTTTTCACGAATTTTTTCCTTCTACTGGTCCAAAAGGCAGCAATAATATCCAGAATGAACTGTTTTACCAGTTTGCAAGAAATCCACAAACCAAATTCTTTTCGCATCCCAAAAAACTGATGCCATAACCTTCTTCGCCGATTTCCAGACACGAACTCGTATCGAAGTCGAACAACCGGGTTCACACCACCCTTTAGCCTCTTCTTTTAATTCAGGATGATGGTGATAGACCCAAGTCTCATCCATAGTGATGAATCGACGCACAAAATCCACTTTATCCTTTTTAAAACACTCCAAATGTTGCATAGAAGGTCGCATTCAAATGCGTTTTTGTTCCATTGTTAGCGAATGCGGCACCCGTTGTGCACACAGCTTTCTAAAACCCAAAATTTCACTTAAAATATGGCTCACACTGTCTAACGAGATATGTAGAGCCTCTACTAAATCTCTATTAGTCAATCGACGATCCTCCAAAACCATATCGTGTATTTTGGCTATGATTTCTGGTGTTGATGCGCCTTTTGGACGTCCTCCACGTGGATCGTCTTCAAGGCTTGTACGGCCACGTTTAAATTCAGCAACCCATCTTTCCACTGTTCAAATTGTAGGTGAACAATCATTATACACTCTTAACATTCGTTCGTGAATTTCTTTCGGTGCTAAACCTTCCAAAAATGAGAATTTTATCACCACGATATTCAGTATTTTTCATTGCTGTGACACGGCGACAGTGAATGGCTTGTAAACAAAGAATGAATTGACAGATTGGAATGAAACTTCACATATGTTCATATGAAGGGTGTACCAACAAACCAAAAAAAAAACGCTTGGGCTGGTAGCAACGCCCTCTCTTTTCGAACGACAAAACTTATTGAACAACCTGGTACTACTTGTTCCAAATGATTGGTACATGGCACTTGTTCCTTCGGATATCCGACTTTTTTACTATATGCGGATATTGCAATTTTTCGAATATTCGGCTTTTCGACTGTAGTCGGATATCGCACTTGTACAAATATTTGATTTCCAGACTGTGATGACTATAGTCGGATATCACGCTTTTTCGAAAATTCGACTTTTCGAGAAAAGTCGATTTTTTTATCCGTCTGAAACAGTCGAATACTCGTCCAATTATTCGATTCTGGTCAAGTGTACTGGCGAGTACATCTGGTAAATGTCTATCTGACTATGCTTTATTTGGATTAATTTGGATGCGATTTTTCCCGTTTTTTGCTGTGTGCTCACACTCGGTCTCTAGCGGGTCGAAAAAATTGTCTGCGACCAAGCCAAGTATAGCATATTTTCATGAAGAGTTAGGAGATAAATTACAGCCCACGGCAACGGAAAGGTGGTTGCGCGGTTGGGTATTTCCACTGAGCATATTGTAGGTTGCGGAAGTCGCATCATAAACGACGGCAGGTTTGTATTTTTCCCGGATTTTCGACAGAGACAACGCCGGAAAAAGTTGAAAAACGCTGTTTTTCCCCACATACAACCACTACTGCTACACCTAAGGTCTTCACTGTGGATACACGCAGAAATAACAAGAAAAAATCAAATTTTCTCGCCTGTTTCCGTTTTTATAACTGCCTTTTTACGTTTTCGATGTTTTTCTTGACTTGGGAAAAAATACGAATCTGCCGTCGATTATGGTGCGACGTCCACAACCTACAGTACGCTTAGCGGAAGCACGCAACCGCACATCCGCCTTTTTCTGTTGTCGTGGACTCGATGTACCCAGACACACTCGTCTGCAAGGATTTGTAAGAGGGAGCGGGGGCCCAGCCTCTACAAAGGATTGATATGACAAGTCTCAGGGATGGAGAATGCAGAAGGAAATTCCGAACGCGTTTCTCCTCACATTGGAGTACGGACAAAGAAAAACTTTGCGACGCTGATCCTTCCGTCAAGTGCACCCAGGGCGTTCCTGAAAGAGAAGCTACCGGTTGTACAGCCCAAGAAAAGTTCGGCTGCGTCTCAGCGTGTTGTAGGCGGCCGAGATGCTGAAGACGAGTGACAGAATAGTTTATCAGTCACTGGAAATCTGTCACTAACAATAATGATCGAGGCGCCCTCTTGACTACATGTATGTATTACTCGGCGCAGGTATGACGGACTCGCTTAGAGGCATCGTACGCGCTGAAAACTTCTCACCGTTTTTTGGGTTGGAATGATTGGCTGGACCCATCCAAGCATGTAAGGAGAGTTTGCTGGGTCAAAAACGCTTTATTGTGAAGATATATGATTCCGAGTGCCCGAAATTCCGTCAAAAGAGGCCGGCACTCCGTCAATCATCTGACACAATTTGCTGTCAGCCATTGTATAAATAAATGGTCAACAATTGATCCAGTACAAATGAGGGGAAGTTGATGGAAAGTACTTTACGAGTGCATGAAGGATGACTTTTACACATATGTACATCAGTTCACCTGTCCTCCTCCACAAATCTCCTGGAAGAAGGATGAATTGCATTTGATCGTGAGATCATGGATCAACACAGCGATTCCTGGCGAAACAAAAATTTATTGTAACAACAGAATTTGCCCTTTCCGCAGTCTTTGTGTTGGTCAGCGATTCGGAGCTGCTTTAAATAATTATTTTGACTATGTAGTTTTAGCTTCTGCTTCAGGCTCATTCAATGTATAATTGTACTCTTTCAATCGGTAATTATGAAAACATCTCGACTGGGTAATCAGAGGAGTTCGTTCGAGTTCTAAATAGTTTGGGAGCCTCCAGATGTCCTTTTTTATTCATCAAATTCTTAACCCTTTGAGAATGCCAAAATCGCGAAAAACCCTTTTTCAGAGGCATACCTACATATTACTGCCAGTTCTGAGATTACAAAACTAAGTTATATCAAAGCTGTAGCGCAAAAGCGGTCTTATTTAGACATATGAACCAGTGGAGAACTCGAGTATATAGGCTCACTTATCGTCGGTTGGTTAGCTGATGGTAATAATTGGGACAGGAAAATTATCAAATCTCAAACACTTTGTCAGGGTTTTTCAAAGTTGAACAATATTCACAGCGATCATTAAAGGCAGTGGTCAATAACATCTTCGATTTCGAGATCATTAACAGGAATGAAAGGTTGACTTAATGACAGAGCTGGGTTTTCTAGGAAATAGTGTAAAGATGAAAAATGAAGTCTTTGAAGGCAACGATTAAAACCGCATTCAACTTTTCACCAGAAATCCAAGGGTTCGAGGCCCATTGCAAAAACAGTGTGGGAAAGCGGCTCAAAACAAGCAACCAATAGCAATATACCTCCCGAAACTTGAACATGGTGTACTCGCTCCACCCACTTCCTCGGTAGCCACAGGTGAGGTGAGTGGGGCGGGTAAACCACATTCAAGTTTTGGGACCGCATAAGGCGATTTATAGCGTGCTTCTAGCCGACATTGTTGCTGCAATTGTCCTCGTGCCAGCTTGTAGGCCGAATACGCAGAAAGGTAAGAGCCCAAGAGCAGTCCAGTTGGCAAGCGCCCTACAGGCGGCGCTCCAGCGACGAAGTGAGCGCAGCGGACTTCCGTCGCGCGCGTCGCGTGTACCAGTCAAACGCCCCTCCTTCTGTGCTTTCGATCAACATGCCCCTCAGAGCTCTTGATTTTAGAATTCGTGGGCTGCTTTTACCGTGAGTACTGCATTCAACTAGATTAGTCTCACTCCATTCTTGTAGTCTCACAAGGGTAACCATTCAATCGTAGTTTGAAGTGAGCGAAATTGAAATCCTTGAGCCTACTTCTTGCTACTAACAGTAAAAATTGTGACTCCGGTTTTACCTAAACCGCGCGCTGCTGATCGCTGTGTGAACCGTCTTTTGCCATCAATCCCGACCAATCATCGCGTATTCACCCTTCTATTCGCACCTGATTGTGGTACCAGTATCGTGTACCGTTTTTGGGCGGCGCACACCCCCATCGCACCAAGCTTGCTTACGGTTTGCTGATCGTCCTGGATCGGCTAGGCTGGGACGCGCTGGCCGCAGACTCCTTTCAGAAAATCCTTTGCGGACCTGTCACACTTTCTTCTTTGCAGCCGCAGGAAGGTTTTTGTCAGAGGTTCAAGAAGTGGGCGACTGAAACCGGATTCGTTCATAAATCCGTTGTTGTCAAGGTGGTAGGCCTCTTTGGACAATCGAATAGGTGCTCAGTTGTGTGGCCACGGCTACCACAGTCCGGGCACTCGTCAGACTTAGTGCGATCGACCTTATGCAAGTATGACAACAGCATAGGAGAATGTCCGCAGCGTAACGAGGCAAGGGTAATTCTAGCACGCCTACAGAGTTCCATCTCGGTGTTGCTCCCCAATATGAGATTGACGCCATCCTACTCAAGTGATCCCTAACGATTTTGGTGTGCTCCGCACGTAAAAGACGCAGACGATCCAGTTGGGAGTCCGTCCATCTTTGTATATTGACGTTCTCGGGAGCATCCGCAAAAAGCCTTTTCATAACTCTCTTTCTCTCAAGGAATGTCACACTTTGCACTGTTCAAGAAGACGCCCATCTTTTGAATCTCTAGCATTGATTTGTACGGAAACATCAAATGGAGAGGAATCAACAGAATTATCGCAGGCGATGGGGAAGCTTATAGCCTTGCTGATCTTGGTGGTAACTCCTGATCACCTGAGGCTTTCGAGTAGCTTTTAATATATAGGCTTTTTCCTCATGTAAAGGCTATTGAAACGTCAGGCCCATAGTAACTGGCAGATACTGCATGGAATACGACATGACTAACAAGGAAGAGTTGCCTACATTAGATGGAGTTTCGGGATGCATTTTTAAAATGTTCTAGGGGATAAGAGAGTGTTTCAATATCCCACGCTCAGAATCTGCTAAATGCCTCAAAGAGTCCCTAAAAAGGTACAAATTTGAACAAGGCCAGAACAGCTCAGCCGAAGTGAGTAGAGCTGACTTAACGATTGAATTACCTTTCTGTATGTTCAGAATAGATCAGAATTTGGGCAACAATGCATAATTTCTGATCTAAACAGAATCAATGCATCAAAATTTTCTACATCTATTCTGAACACATTTAAAGGTAACTCAATCGTTAAATCGGCTCTACTCGCTTCGGCCGAACCGTTCTGGCCTTGATCAGATTTTCATCTTTTTGAGGACTGTTTAAGGCATTCAGCAGACTCTGAGCATGGGATACTGGAACACTGTCCTCTCCTAGAACATATCAAAATTACATCCCGAAACTCCATCTGAAGTTGGCAACCCTCCCTTGTACGCAAATGTTGGTGTACTATAGCACAAAACAGATTTTGCCGATTGCCGCTTTGCCGTTTGCCGGTCATTTTTGGGGTTTGCCGTTGCCGTTTGCCGAAATTTGAAATTCCTTTGCCGCACACCCCTGGTCATGATGGTCATAGAGCATATGAACACAAAAATATCACAACTAGGATCATAATTGTTCCTACAACTCCTCCCCATTAAAGGCGCAGTACACCCTCAGACATGAATTTGGCGATTTTTATTTCATTGTGCAGTAGACGTCTCCTGTATAACACGTGCCAAGTGCGAGATCCCAATCTGGGATTCATCTGCGTAGCGATGTGACAGTGTTGCTCAGATCCCGTAGTTTGAAGCGTCTGCAGCGACAATGATTGGTAGACCCCGATCGAAATGTGTGCACAGTAGATTTGAGTTCAATGCTGCTTTGATTTTTGCAAAGAGTGATTCGCACTGCGGTGTCCACGTATAGACGGCGTCCTTTGTAAGGGCGTCCAACCGCGCGCATAGATTGTGCGAATCTTTGACGAATGTTTCAAAGAAGTTGACGAGCCGCGGAGCTGGGCAGAACACGGAATAAATAGCCTTGGATCCTCTGGAACACGGCTTCGAGCAGTTCGAGCAGGGTCAGGCGTGACAAAGGGATCGGTCGGTGGTCAGTGCGGCCCCCTTCCCAGCGGGTTGCTCGTCACTGCGACCCCCATTCCGTGAAGGAAAAGTCGCTTTTTTCCCATCCATTCTCTACTTTCATTTTTCATTGAATAAAAATATATGAAACAAAAAAAGTGTATAAAAATGTCAATATATAAAAATTTATCAACATTTCCCTCGTTCAATGGCTAGATCTCGGTTCAAACGAGAGCTAGGGGTCTCAGACTTGGGCTGTTATTAGTACTAAAGGGAAGCTTCAAAATAAGCCCCACATGCACAGGATCTACGAGAAAATTTTTTTTCTCATAGCTGACAGCTCCAAGTCTGGAAGGGATTTTAGGCCTTGTTGACGCTGAAAATGACACCTTGATCTGCTTCTTCTCGACTGATATTAGGTGGTAAGTTGTTCTCCACAAGAAATCAGATGGTAACACCGACTGAGGGAGCGAACAACACCGGCTGACTAAGCATTGTACCCGGGCGAGCTCCGGCATTCAGGCCGCCGTCAGAAGTGGTCGATGAACTGAGTCCCACACGGCCTATACGTAGCGAAATGGTGAGAGACGGATGCAGAAAAATCAACCCACTGAGTCCAACTGCAACCGTCTGCTGCCGACCGCGATCCACCCAGTAGATAGAGGTGTTTCACGCACGCGCACCAGCAGGTCTAATGCAACGAGGTCGGTTTTTCTGCCACGGAATCAGTCGGACTCATTCGGTTTTTCGACCAAGTCTGACGGGGGCCTCAGTGCCCCCTCAGCCGGTAAATGGCGGAGCGTTTACCCGGCAAATGGTGCCCCACTCACCCCGCATTCGCTGCCCCCCTCAGTCGGTAAATGGAGGTCCGCTGACCCGGTTTTAGCTGCTTAACTTGAGAATGATATCAATCTGCAAGATTAGATGAAGCCCCTAGTAGGCGCTCCCTATTCCCCATCAAGTTCGAGGCTTGCGCTTCATTCCCGAAGCGGCAAGCCTCAGGCAAATGGTATAGTTCTGAGACACACTGTCGCGTCGCTCTGCACAGCGACAGCGACCGCCTCCCGCCCTTTAAATCTGTTGCTGTCGCAGTGCGCTGCACAGCGGCAGCGACAGTGGCAACCACAGGCATAGGCCGGGATCATACTAGCCGCGATCGGCGACGCGACGCAATGTTCTTCATGCATATCGACCAAAAATCGATAGGCCTGGTATGCACTGTCGCGGTCGCTCGTCGCGGGAAGTATGATCCCGGCCATAGCACATTTGCAAAATGTCAGCCCTCCACGACACGTTGCTGCGATGGACACGCGACAACTGTTCCTAGGATGGCCAGTGCCGTTGCTCCGATGCTGGTCCCGCGACGATTTGTGCTAAATGTCATGTCCGTCGCTCATGACTACGACAAAGTATACCATCGACCTTACCTTGCCTCAAAATTCATGAACTGACCCGTTGTCATGCCCCACGGTCACAACGAACCGTGGGGGTGAGGGGTCGATGATCCAAACTGTGTGGATGATCACTCGTTCGAATGTCATCATCCGAATCAGCTCGAAGACCATTTTGCCCGCGCCGTACATCACCCTGGTTCGTTTTAGCTCTCCGGTATTGGGTCAATGACATGCATATGTCTGCCCGCTCACCGCGTAAACACTTGCTACTCACCCGGTAATGCTATGTCTGCCCGATCACCCGGTGATATGCTCCGCTGTATATTTATGTCTGCCCGCTCACCCCGTAAAGCCATGCCCTTCACCATAGGTTCTTTGGGGTGGAGACAGCGGTGCGAGAGGTGAAGGTTGTTCAGGATACCTGAGTGGGGGAATGGTGAAGGTTCCCTATAGACTTGCAAATTCAAAATTTGACGTTTTCTCAATCCTTTTTTTTACATTCAGTATATTTTTCTTTTTATTCATTAATTTTGAAACATTTTTTCTGTTAAATGACCTCCTTTTGAATTTCACTGTTCTTATGAAATGATCTGCCTAGGTCATGAAAAATTTCCTTTGAGCTGTCTTGGAGTAAAAATTTTTTGGAAAATTTTTCCGAGCGATTTTTGAAAAACTACCCGTTCTTAGCTCATAAGATTTTTGCCCTTTGAGACCAATCTTTGAACGGAGCTGTTTCCTAAGTCCTGTATGGAATTTCGCGCCCAATAATGTTTTCATGTTGAGAAAAATACGTTTCCAGTCTCTCAGCCGATTTCAATTTTTGAAGTAACGTTTCTTTCACCAAAAGCAATCAGTTTTTCGTCCATGACTTTTTTATCCTGGAAGATAGTTGTTTGGTAAAAGTTGTTTTCGGAATTCTCATAAAATTCTGCATCGAATAGCGTTATCATTTTCTAAAAATACGTTCCCCTTCTACCAGCCAATTTCAGTTTATAAAGTGCATTTTTTTCGCCTGAAATTATTGGTTTTTCGTCCATAACTTTTTTTGTGGTTGGAGGTAGGCCTCTGCTAAAGGCTGTTCTCGGAATCTGGATGGATTTCTGCGTCGCCTAGTGTTTCAAGTTTGGAAAAATGTTTTCTTGATCCTTCAGCCTAATTCATTTTACGAAACACCGGTTTTTCGCCTAACACTCTTTAACTGTTGGAGATAGGGTTTGTATAGGTTGTTTTTGAAATCTGCGTGAAATTCTGCGTCGAATGATATATCGGATTCCTAACTTTGCTTGCCCCATAAGTCAGCCAGGTCGGTGGAGCCGAGCCCCGTTGTAGACTCCAGGAGAACTCTGCGTCTCCTACTTACATCATAGAGGCGAGAGCACCCTATGGAGATAACTATGGAGCTCGGCTCCACCGATCTGGCTGGCTTATGGAGCAAGCAAAGTTAGGAATCCGATATATAATTCGACGCAGAATTTCACGGTATATTTCAAAAACAACCTAAAGTGTGCCCGAATGAGAATGGCGGCCCACGCGGCCGGCGTGCTTGGCAGGCGGCCGTCGCATGTGCCGCCCTCGGACGAGTGTTGGATTTCAACGACGGCCGTCCCCTCTCCCACCGTCTGCAGAGATTGATCGGCGCAGTGCTTGCTGCCAGCGGGTGCCACCCCGTTCGTAGTCGATGGCGATGGGGACTTTTCGCATGGTCGTCCGAGAGCGGCGAACGCGACGGTCGCCTGCCAAGCACGCGAGCCGCATGGGCCGCCATTCTTATTCGGAAGCACCTTATACAAAACCCTATCTCCAACAGTTAAATAATGTTAGGCGAAAAACCGGTGTTTCGTAAAATGAATTAGGCTGCAGGATCGAGAAAATATTTTTCCAAACTGGAAACACCAGTCGACGCAGAATTCCATCGAGATTTCGAAAACAACCTTCACGAGAAGTCTATCTCCAAGCACAAACAATTTATGGACGAAAAACCGATAATTTCAGGCGAAAAAAATGCACTTTATAAACCGAAATCGTCTGGTGGAAGGGGAACGTGTTTTTCTAAACTGAAAACGCTATTCGATGCAGAATTTTATGGGAATTCCGAAAACAGCCCTCACCAAAGGGCTATCTTTTAGGGTAAAAAGTTATGGATGAAAAATCGGCAGTGACACCCACCCAATCTTGAAAATGACTTACATGAGTGTTGGGTCACTTTCCTTCATTTTCGGGGCAATTCACCGGTTGTCACCGGTTTTCCAAATGGTGAAGGTTCCCCACTTGACCTGCCCAGGAGTGAAGGTTGGTGGAGTACATGGCTCCACCCAACGAAGCTATGCCCTGACCCGGTAATGCTATGTCTGCCCGATCACCCGGTGATATGCTCCGCCGTGGATTTATTTCCGCTTGCTGACTCCGTAAAGTCATGCCCCTCAGCCGCAAAAATGCATGCCCGCCCTCTCACCCGGTAAGACGCTCCGCCCCCCAAAAAGCCCTTTCACCCAGCCGGGGAGCCTACTTATCTCCCCCTCAGCCGGCGTTACTATCTGAGAATTTGTACTAGAAAAAAATTTTTGTATGCAGTCACTTCCGGGACGGTTCACCGAAAATTTTCCTCGATGGGATAGTAGCGGTTTCAGGGGTCTAAATTTCATTGAACGACTTTAGGTAACCCAGTGGCTCGTTCTCATTTTGAACAGAAGCTAGGGGTCTCAAACTCGGGCTGTGAATAGTTCCAGTAGAAAGCTTCAATATAAACCTCATATGGATAGGATATACGATAAAAAGTTTTTTCTAATACTTTTGCTATTACAAGTCCGAAAAAAAATTCAGACAAAATTTTTTTTCACAAAAAAAGTAGGTCCCAAAATTTTGCAAATGATCCAAAAATCATTTTTGTATAGGTGGGAAAACGATATTTCCTTTGACCTTTACCATTTCTGAACTCTGATCACCTGAGAAAAATATGTTTGGTACCAAAGAAGTAGATCCCAAAATGGTGCAAAAGTTTCAAAGATCCTTTCTATATTTGTAAGAGAACGACTTTCTCCGACTTTGACCACCACCGGACTTTGTACATTTCTGGATTTCATCCTGGTAGTGTGGAGCATATCAACACCTCACTTTGTGGATGAGATTTTGCGAGGAGCCAGGCAGTAAGATAGAAAACTGTTTCATCCTGACCGCACCTGTCACACCTTTATGTCACGCTCACATTTATCTACCAGTGAGGTCAAATACGTACACTTCCACGAAGAGTCACCATATAAAATCATTTTGTAAACAAATTCAAGGGGTTTCTAGAGGTATGCACATTGTCCACCAAATTAGTGGCCAGTTCGCAAGCGGTATTGGCTTTCTGACTTCAACAACGATTGATCAATCGGACTTTTTCTGCTTTTTGTACAAAAATGTTCGCTAAGAGTACTTGCAATAGAAACAAAATGACTACAGAAACGAGGTGTTCTACTGTTCTGAGCTATCCCAGGCAGTAACGCTGGCTGAGGGGCAGGCAATACCGGCTGACTAGACATGGTACCCGGTCAAGCATCGGTATTCACTGCCCCCTCAGCCGGTAAATGGTGGAGCGCTCAGCCGGCAAGTGGGGGCCCCTCACCCCGCGTTCACTGCCAACTCAGCCGGTAAATGAAGGTTCGCTCACTCGGTATTAGTTGCTTACCATGTGAATAATATCGATCTGCAAGAGCAGATAACGCCCTAATAGGTCCTCGCTAATCCTTAGTAAGTTTGGGGTGGTGGCCATCGTGTATCCACACCCCCGAGGAGGCGGGAGAAACGGGGGACGAGCGAGCTTTCTGATTGGACGCAACGCGGGGCTAGCCCGTGTTGCGTCCAATCAGGAACCTCGCTCCTCCCGCCTCCTCGGGGGTGTTGATACACGGTGGCCACCACCCGCAAGTTCGAGGCTTGGGCTTCACCCCTGAAGCGGCAAGACTTCCCTTGCTTCAAAACTCATGAACTGACCCGTCGTCACGTCCCCACGGTCACAAGGAACCGTAGAGGGTGAGGGGTCATTGATCCAAATCATGTGGGTGACCACGCATTCGAATGCCATCACCAGAATCAGCTCGAAGCCCATTTCGCCCGCGCCGTACATAACCCCGGTTTGCGACGGCTCTTCAGTATTGGGCTAATGATATGCATATGCCTGCCCGCTGACCCCGTAATGCCATGCCCCTCAGCCGGTAATTCTATGTCTGTCCGATCAGCCGGTGACATGCTCCGCCGTGCATTTATGTATGCCCGCTGACCCCGTAAAACCATGCCCCTCAGCCGGTAAAATGGATGACCACCCGCTCAGCCGGTAAGACGCTCCGCCCACAAAATAAGCCTGCCCGCCCAGCCGGCGAGCCTACTTCTCCGCCCGCTCAGCCGTTGTTATTATCTGAGTATGCCAATGGAGTTGCTTTAAAGAGCTATGCAGAGTCTCGCTGCGGCGGGACAATGATGGAGAGTGGGGGGCGGCACGCAGCGGGCGGGGACGGCGATGTGCCGCGCGAGAGCGGCGACGCGGGTACCTCACAGAGTGTTTTCGTCGCCGTGACAGCAGCGGTTCCCGCAGCGACGCCGCCAGTGGGCGGCGGCGAGGAATGGTCTGGACCATTTCTACGGCCGGCGAGGAGGGCCGTCATCGATCCGTTCAATGATTTTTTTCATTGTTTAGTCATCCATGCGTTTTTTTTCTATTTTCACTCTCATTTGAGGTATTGATCGCACCCTTCCGTAAACGCTTGAGCACTTTTTTCATTCATTCGTGGATTCATTCTAATTGATTTCGTCACATTTTCTTTTTTTAAGGTAATACCGATTTTCACAAGAATTTCAAGAAATCCTCTTTAACGTAGCCACAAGATTTTATGTTTTCCGCTTCTGAGAGCAGTTGGTTCAGAATTTTTTCTCGAAATGAAACACAGCAATGAAAACATGAAAGCAAGCGAGGAAAGTGATGACGAAATTTCGAAACCGAAAAAATTCAAACTTCGGCGTGAAATGAATGAGGTTGTACGTAATGTATAAAAATGAAGAACGGCGGAGGCAACGCTGCCACTCTGCGAGGCATCGAAGTGCGCCGCCGCGTCATGTTTTGGCCACACCCCAATCCTCTCGTTCGGCGGCGTGCCGCAGGGCGGCGCAACTCTGCATAGCCCTTTAGGGGCTGATTAGTCCCGCCGTTGAAAGGCGCGACAGCATGCAATGGAGGAGTATCGATCATACGGCGCCGCTCAATCGATTCTCCTCCATTGCATGCTGCCGCGCCTTTCAGCGGCGAGACTCTAATGGCCCCCTTAGTGACGCAACGCTGCCAATATGGAAAGATTACTTCAGTTCACTACTGAATCGTCCAACGCCTTCAGTATCTGAGTTCCCGGATGTTCAGAGTGCACATTATGATGCCAGTGAGGAACCGGCGACTGAATCTGAAGTTTTGGATTGTTTCCGGAAAATGAAAAATGGAAAGACATATATATATATGACATATATATATATATATATATATGGATATGGAAACATAAAGCAAAAGAATAAAGCTCCCTCTGAGGTCGCGCTACACACTGGGCATCCACTCAGAATTGTAGAGGCTTCTGAATGTGTATTGGGCCAGCCGATGTTCAAGTCAGCGTGACAGTGGTGCTTCTTGCCACTGACCTACCTACTGTCGTTCTTGGAGCCGAATTGCGTTCCGCAATTGCGGACTACGGCTGTTGCGTCACGCGAAACAATAGTAATGGTGGGGGAGAACGGTGATCGTGACGGGACCAAATGGTACCAGCACGATTATCATTCTATTGCATGATGCAACAGCCGTTGTTCGCAAGGGCGGACCGGAATTCGGCTCAGAGAACGACAGTACACTCACACATCCTTCCATATAATAAAAGAATCGGAACACAAAGAACGACCTCCTGGTTCTCCAACACTACCTAACTATTTCGTCACATCTATAATCACTCCAAAACAGTATTGAGCTCTATGTGCCTTTCAGTTCACCAAAACCTTCAAGGTATAGTTAGGCTCATACAATTGAGCACTCATTTAGGGGAAGGTTGGGGATTACGTTTTTGGTTCTCAACATTCTGCCATCGAAATAGCCAAAAACGAGCGAGCAGCCTGTGCTCTTTTTCCTTTCTTCAGCCAAACGACTTCATCCTCATTACGTGGAGGAGATTCAATTCCCGGCATCACCTGGGGTCACAACTTTCGTGCGTTGATGACACGACAGCATCATTGATGTGACTTATAACCACCTCCCGGACTTTATACCCCGCCGAGAACCCCGATGAATCATTATCGAAATCTTTTCAAGCAGCTTTAAGATCCATTCGAGGATTTCTGTGTAGCTTGAAAACCTTCTTCAACGACAACAATTTCACGGATTGATTCTGCAAAAGTAATCAAGAACCATTCTTTAACCATCGGTAACGCTTCAAATTCTGATACTACACAACCTCCCAAACCCAAACTCACAGCATAGCTCATTAACGAGATTTTTGAATGAAAAATTGATAGCAAATTCTTGTTCAGCTTATGGTTCCCGGACACTTTGGTCGGGGTTTTCCTGACCGTGAGAGATTTAATTTGTTCAGAAAAGCCACATAGTTTCCGGACAGAGCGCCGCGAAGCGGCGCGGACCCCTCGGCCTATGGTTCCCGGAAAAGGGCCGCGAAGCGGCGTCGATAAAGGACATCCGTTTCAAGCGGGTGCGGAAATTTCTGTTTTCTGAAAAATCTGCTAAAACAGAAAAAAATCAGAAAAAATCAGCGAAATCCGGATCTATGGAACAGCGCAGCTTGTCTAGTTCTTTACGAGGTACTATTTGTGTTCAATGGTGCAATTGCTGTTAAGGGCAGGGTTCGCGATAAGAAAGTTTATTGCGGTGTCTTTTTGAAAAGGTAGGTCTGGTCATCAAAGTGAAAATAAGTTCAAAGTCGGGGAAAAAACGCTCAAAATCAACCTATTGCTGGGTCTCAGCCCGCCCCCAATTAACTAGATTTCTACAATTTGTCGTTTTTCATTTTGCATTTAAAGTAAATGCTGGACACCGAGATACTACTGACTTTTTTTTAGCGGCAAAATAAAAGGCGGAAACTACGCATTTATAAAAAACCTGTTAGTTAGGGGGGGGGTGCGTACACCCACCAATTAGCCGTTCTGACTTGTTTTGGTGCGTTTTTATGCAACATCTCCCTTATTTTCACTTTTGTGATGATCAGACCTGCATTCTTATGAAGAAAGTTCAACAATCGTTTTGCTCGCAAACCCTGCTAACGCACTCGAAAGGTAGTACTTTGGCGCAATAGGGGTAGCGTCCCAGGGCAGAGCACTAATAAAATCTCCCCTTGTCAGCAGCTGCTGCAGTAAGTTGTTCGCAGCAGCTGCTGCACACAGCGAGGGTCTGAACCCGATGTCTGTTCTAGGATGCAACCCTTATTGTGCTGACGTTCTACCATACGGGTGAGTGCTCTGAGAGTTTTGGCCGAGCAATAGTCGATAAATAGCCACAAAATGCCTGATTTTCGCGTAATAGCCGAGAACAAGGTCGTGTTCGAAAAATAGTTGGTGGCCGCGAAATAGGCGTCAAATAATGGTCGTCGAGAAACAGCCGCGAAAGAATGCTCTCAAAGGGGAGTGTAAGACGCAATGTTGAGGCAGATTTGGATGTCAACACCGCCGTCGGTTCAACTACCCATGTTTCCTTGGTTATTCCGTGATCATTATAGTCGCGGCCACCTAGCAGCCAAGAAATAATCAAGAATTACTCGGGAAACAGCTCGACAGGATCAGTTGTTGAGCCTGGTAGGCTATTTGTCGGCCAAGACTCTCAGCGTGTCTTAATGAGTTTGCATCCGTCATTGAAGCGTCATTGCTACTATCAATGCCTTATAAGTCATCTGTGCAGCTCCGTAGATTTTATATTACAAGTACCCTCCATAAAACGTCCTAATTCACATCATTCGAGGAGCGAGCGGCGCGCGCGACGCCGCGGCCTCCGTCTGCCCTACGATCTCCCACTGTCTCTAACCTCCGCTCCGCACCAGCACGCGTAGGAACCAAGTGAATCTCGCCGTTTTATAGCCTGTATGACAAAGTTATTTAGAATTATATACATCCTCTCTTCACTTGAAAAAAAGTTAAAATGCAATGAGTAATTTTTCTGAAAATTTTCTGTTTTCTGATTTCTGGCCGTTTTGGCCTTTCCGTTTTCTGATTTCTGTTTTCTGACAAACCCGATTTTCTGTTTTCTGAAGTTTTTCAAAAAATTCCCGCACATCCCTGATCCGTATACTCGTGGGCGACAATAAAGTTGGAAAAAAGCATTTCGCGAGTGGCTCACGACCTTTGCTAAGGAATACCGCGACAAAGTCGCTTGCGCCACTACGCGGTATTCTCGCCCCAGTCTGCATAGTCGTGGTCTAGGAGCTCCCCAATGCCAGAGAAGAACACAAAAAAGAAGTTTTGTTTGAATCAAAATAATAAAAAATATTATCGGGAAGAATTTAAGATTTGGATGGACTTCGGGGTCATTTCCTGTCGATTCTGATCGAAGAGCGAGGTATTAGAACCTCAAGGTTGACAGAAACAATACAAAAATATTGAAAGGACTGAAAAACTGATTAGAGTTGCAACTGACGACGTGCCACTGTGCAAATTGTGTAACTGTTCCTGGCGCTCGCGCGCTCGGCGCCTGCGCTCCAGCGCAACTGTCCAAAAACCATTCCGGCGCGAATTCAAAAAGCGGCCTCCTTGGATTTAAAAAACCGTTTTTCTTCGTGAGTTGAGAATTTTAAGGAGGGTTCTTGTGTTTTATAGCTACAACAGTGGATTTCCTGCGCAAAAAGTGAAAAACTAGGATAAGGTTTTCATCGCGCACGAGTCCTTTCATCGAAAAAAAGAACGAATTCGATGATTTAAGGGCAGTGATCACGATGAAAAACGTTAACGAAACAACTAAAAAAAATCAGCTTAGCTCAAAAACAGCTGAAAAACTATGAAGGTATTGCCGTGAAAAACGGGCTAGAATTAGAGTTTTCAAGGCCCAAGGATGCTAGTTTGTGCACATGTGCACAGCGCCGACGAAAAAGATCGCAGTCTCATGCCGAACAGTCAAAAACCATCGACATTAAGAGGGAGAAGTAACTGCAAATTTACCTAATAAAAACAGTTGAGCAATGAAAGAAAGCACTCCAATCAATGTTTTTTATTAGATGTGTACATAAATCCGAAGGTTCATTGATTGAAATTCAATTTCAAGCCAGATGATGTTCTTGATATAAGAGGTCATCGATGCCGATGATGTGGAGTGGGCTCGTACACCATTAAAAGACAAGAACGTTCAGGCTTCAAATTTGGCCCACAACAGTGGTTTTTTCGCGATTTCCTCTTTTAGGTTCTACTACTCGAGACCCAGAAAAGGGTTTAGAGGGAAAAAGACGACAAGCATCATTGATCGCGACCACTGCCTTTAATTATTTTTGAATAAATGGTAATTGTGATTTTATGAATGAGAAGAGTTACACTCTGGCATCATTAAAGGCACAGTCCAAGCTCAGTGACGAAACCTGACATTTCTACATAATTGTGAAGTAGATCCACCCTATATAGCACTTGCCAAGTGAGAGCTCTCATTTCCTCCGAATAAGCGAGATGAGGAAGCCACCCTGGGGCTCCCACATCGGGGAGCCACTGTGGCACGCCTCTTTTACGATCTTTCGAGCTCAACAGTGGCGAGATGAGCGACGATTTCCTGTCAGTAGCCCCGCTCTTCCTTAATTCTCGGCCTCTCTCTTTTTTCAGATCGGCTCGTATACATCAGTTGCGAATGACGGAAGTTAAAATCCTCGGACAACTCATTCACCATGCTTCCAAAGCTAAATTTTTGAGGGACCATAACTTCGTTCCTAGCGGGTCCTGTGCGATTTCAGGGACATCATTGGAATCAGCGTGGGACCGTTTTCAAAATACGCAGCAAAACAGAAATACGATTTTGAGGTTGGACTGTGCCTTTAATAAGAATTTTTTCCCTAAACTGGTCTCTGAAAACCAAAGACGGCTCGAATTTCATAAAATATGGATGGAGAAAAGTGATTGGTCCGATTATTTGATCTTATCCGAGGAGTGTACACAAGTCTGTTGGTACCTGCTCGTTGGTGCCCCTGCTTCTACTGAACCCAGCAGACGTTTGTGTGTATACAGGGAACGTTCGAGCGATATAGCGTGCACAACTATATCGCGAAAGTATCCCGCACATTGCATAAAGGTGTCGCCGTCCGGCACACTAAGGCCTCTGGTCCATAACATCTTAGGATCCGTACCTAGGGAGTCATGGAGTCTTTGGCCACAAGCCACAATTTCGCCACCCTGAACTGTCGATCGCTGTCGAGTGATATCCAAAAAACTGCGCTATCCAGCCTTCTGAGCTATTTCCATGCACCGTTTGCTGCTTTGCAGGAAACACGCCTCAAGGATAGACCCGTCATCAGCGTCGGAGAGTACGCCATTTACTGCGGTAACGCTGACGATAGGAGAGTGGGAGGCTGTGCAATAACTGTAAGGAAGAATTTCAATGGTATGGTCTAGGAGTTCGGCTCAACGTCGCGCCGGAATGCATTCGTACGACTGCGGGATCACAGAGGATTCAATCTGTGGATAGTGAGTGCTCATGCGCCCACTGAAACCGCCGAAGACAATTCGAAGGATGCGTTTTATGAGGAACTCAATACGTTGCTGGACAGGATACCTTGTCAACATGCTGTTATCGTCGGGATTGACGCAAATGCGAAGATGGGACTTGATCAGGAATCCGAAGTACTCGGTAAATGGTTCTACCCAGTGGAGCAAACATCGGACAATGGCTACCGCCTTGTCGACTTTTGTGAACGCAGTGGTCTGATTATTGCATCGACATTCAAGAGGAATTATCGCCGCCATCAGCTTACGTGGCAGGGACCAACCCAGCTATCCTCAGAAGAGCAGCGGAAGCGGAAGATGACAACTTTGAAACTACAGCTTGACTATGTCCTGACGAGGAATATTCCAGTATCGGACATTCGAAGATCTAGAGCTGTGTGGGATGTCGCATTCGATTCGGATCACCGTCCTGTTCTGTTGAACTTCACTGCGATGATTTATAAGAGGAAGCGAGGGGCTCAGCCTCTCCAGAGGGTTGACATGACAAGTCTTAGAGATGAAGAGTGCAGAAGGAATTTTCGACAACGCGTTTCTATTCACATCGGAGTACGGACTAAGAAGAAACTTTGCGACGCGGATTCTTTTGTCAAGTGCATCCAGGACGCTTCGAAAGAGGCACTCCCGGTTTTACAGTCTAAGAAGAAGTTCGCCTACGTCTCAGAAGAAACGTCGTCTACCTACAACAGAGTGTGTGCTCTCCGGACTGCAGGAAACTTCGTGGAGGAGAAGCGTCTGAGGAGGAAGTTGCGTCGGCAGCTTCAAAGTGACCGCGAGCGAGAGTGGACGTGTAGAGCTAAGGAGTTCGAGAAGGCTTGGGAGGAGAAGAATCCGAAGAAAGCCTACACGTTGCTGCGACAGTATAGCGGGAGAAAAGATAAAGAGATGTTCTCTTGTCTTGAACACTACCAATGGAGTTGCAGTTGGTGATGCGACGCTGCCAATATGGAAGGATTACTTTAGTTCACTACTGAATCGTCCAGCGCCATCAGTACCTGAGCTCCCGCATGTTCAGAGAGCACATTACGATGTCAGTGAGGAACCGCCGACTGAGTCTGAAGTTTTGGATTGTGTCGGAAAATGAAGAATGGAAAGGCTGGTGGAGATGACAACATCACTGCTGAAATGCTGAAAGCTCTTCCTCCGTCTGGGATTCGTGAAATGACCAACACCATCCGTGCCATATGGATGAGCGAAAGGATGCCCGATTCGTGGAGACATGCGATCATCGTACCTCTTCACAAGAAGCTATCCGTCTTGGATCCTAAGAACTACAGAGGAATCTCTCTACTTCGTGTCATGTACAAGGTTTTTGAACGCATCATTCTCGAGCGACTTATCAAACATCGTGGAAAGAACGACCAGAGATGAGCAAGCCGGTTTTCGAACTGGAAGATCGACCATCGACCAAGTGTTCGTCGTGAGAAGAGTAATTGAATCGTGGCAGCGCTATTCGAAGCCATTACACCTTGTTTTTTTGGACTTTGAAGCCGCCTTCGACTCTCCTCATCGTGATCGATTGCTCAATGCCCTGCGAGCAGATGGAGTCCCGGAAAAGTATATTCGGTTAGTCGAGGACATGAACAAAGGAACAACAGCAGCAGCTCGTACACCTGTCGGATTTACGTCAGCTTTTGAGGTGAAAACAGGAGTAAGGCAAGGAGCTGTTGCAGGACCTTTTCTTTTCAACTTCGCCGTTGATGACATCATGCTTAGAGTTGCAGAACAGTTTCCTGCGGATGTGATCCTAACACCATCAGGACGCTCCCTTGTCGACCTGGAGTACGCCGACGACATTGTGTTATTCGCTGAAAACAACGCTAAACTGCAAAGGATTGTGAACCTCGTTTCGAAGTATGCCGCAGCCTATGGACTTCGTCTTCGTCCCGACAAATGCAAGCAGATGTCGGTATCTCAGAGGCCTTCAACGGGAGTTTGTGTGGACGGAACGATTCGAACTGGTGGACGATTTCTGTTATTTGGGCTGTTTGCTGAGGAACGATGGTAGTTATGCAGCGGATATTCGACAACGATGTGCGAAAGCTACGTCTGCATTTGATTCTCTAACCAAGTGGTTGTGGTCTACCACCATCGCGAAGGAAGTCAAGTTGCGCGTCTACCTATCCGCTATTCGCCCTGTCATGATGTACGGATCGGAGACGTGGGCAGCACCGAAGACTCAGATGGAAAGGTTGGATTGCACGGAGAGGAAGCTTTTAGGCGTTTGCTTGGATATTTCTGGCCGCGTGTATGTCATAACGAAGACCTTCACAAGGAAATCGACGCAGTACATCAACGCTTGACACGAGGGAGGTGCCAGCATCTCCTAACGCCATCTCAAGCAGCAATGGAAAGTCGACTTCGACTGCTCGGGCATATACTAAGAAGAACGCCGCATCGTCTCGGACAGCACGCTTTAAGAATGCTCTAAATCCTGTCTGGAAACGGCCACCTGGGCGTAGGCGAAAGTTCTGGACGGATGTGGTTAAAGAGGATTTGAAGTCACTCGGCGTCGAAAGACAGTTCAGGCGCGATGTTTCGTTTCGCAGGAAATGGAATAATGACAGCTGGATGGAATGTGTTCAAATTGTGGCTGAAGACCGTGAAAAATGGACACGGCTGACTACTGGGACGGAAGTCAAGTAAGTCATCCGAGGAACAAGTGCATGCTTATACTGTTTTGCAGAAGTTGTCTGTGTAGTTCTCAGGTCTTTCTATACTTTGTGGTGATTCCTGTTATTTCAAGAGTGCAGTCCTTATGAGAATGTAGGGATACTCGCAACCTCCCCCAGTGATTGCTCTGTCCAGGCGAAAAAAGAAAAACGTATAGTGGGAGAAGCTTTGACTTATGTGTTTGCTGCGATCACGTGCATGCGCCATTAGAACACTGGCTGGAGGCGCCAGCAGCTGCGCCTAATCGTTTTTTGTTTGATGGCTTTTGTTCTCGACAAAAGGTCAACCGCATTTGTCTTACTATCAGTCGTACTCCCATCACGTGGACAGGGCCTCTGAGATTTTTTGGTGCAAGAAAAAGAGATAGAGCAAGATGTATACATGGACGGAGAAAAGATAATATTGCATGAAAACTACTCTACTCACATTCTCAATATAAAGCGCTTTTCCTATTTTCTTACCAACGAATGTGACAATTACAGTCTTTCAGACTCAACCCGACCTACTTACCTTCTTACTTGGAGGCAGCACACACTTTAAAAAATGATATCGATTTCATGGCATGAATCGATGGTTTGGAGCTGTTAGTATAGAGAATTGACTGAAAAACCCGAAAGAACTCGATTGAGGTTGAGAAATAACAGTTCTTTTTGCAATGGTCTGGTAGTGGACGAGTTACACCTCATAGGCAGAACTTGTTTGAGAAAATGGAGCTATCACATAGACTCATTCGAAGCCGTACGGCCCCATTGACGTTGCTATCTCAACCACTTTTGCAAGCGTGCATCCCGCTTTTAAAGACAGTGTTGACGATAAGAAACCGCATTCTGGTTTCCGATGTTTTTGACCAGGTGAGTCCACTAATAGTAAGTACACGTTATCCTCACGGGATTCTCAAATACCGGAGACAAACTATGTAGAGAAATCTCTGAATTGTTTATTTATGTCCTTCGGTGTGTTTCGGGAGGCTGCGGACAGAGCGTCAAACCAGGCGTTTGATTGTGCGCCTCAAAATTCTCAGGTAAATGACTTTGTTTTCTGTTTCTTGTACCGGAAACTCTTTAAAAATAAGACGGGCCAATGCATATGCTGGGATGTTAGAACCTTTCGCGAAAAGGAATATTCAAAAGTTTCGTGCCTATTCCTTTGATGAAACGAACGCAGGACAACTGTTTCACGACGTGGGTGGGATTATCCAATGGGTTGCCTGGTCCACAAGATTTTCACCCACTTCCTGGCCGTTTTTCGTCCTATTTCTGTTCATACTCTTCTCAGACGTACCCAGAGCTTGCATTTTGCCAAAAAACTAACAACTTTCCCATCGTGAGCACTGCCTTCAAACACCTAAAAAAATTTCAGATCTTATGCGTATCCTAGGGAGAACTTTGTGCTGATCACAATGGTATCCAAGGAATCGTTCAAGGCCTCTAAAAACGGAGTTATATCTCCTTGAAAATGTCTATTTTTTGAAGACGAAAATTAGGTGGACGAGTTGTCTCAGGCATGTATTTCTCTTGATTTGCAGTCATTGCGCGAGAGCTAACCAGCTTGAGGAGAAAGACCATCAAGGGAGTGAAAATCGAAATTTGTTCGAATTTCAAAGATCATCCATCCATCCGCAATCGAGTTTGAAAATCAAGAGAAGGGGCGTGGCTACTGGTGGTGATTGTAGAAGGTCGGGCCTGTGCTGGTCGCTTGCTTATTTGGTGGAATCGAGATCTCGCACTTGGCAAGTGTTATAGAGGAGGAGTCTACTACACAATTACATGGAAAGAAATCATAACTGAGGATGTACAGGATACTCCAAGCAAAAACACAAACAAAAACCAGCAAGAATCTGGTCTGTAGAAACAAGTCTACTGGGGTGTATCAGTGATTGAACCGACTACTTAGAGTCTGAGACAGGGTGTGATGTGATTTATCTGAATGTTTCCAAGGCCTTCGACAGGGTGGACCATCATAAGCTCATGGTCGAGCTTAGAAAAATTAAAGCTTCATCCATTGGTGTGTGGGTGGATAAAAAAACTATATCAGTGGGCGTAGCTTGCAGGTCAAAGTGGGGTCCAGTTTTCCTTCCGGCAGGTCCGTCGGGAGCAGAGTCCCTCAAGGTGGTGTTCTATCGCCCATCTTGTTGGCGATTTATACAGCTGAGCTCCCTGTGCTGCTGGAATATACTGGGGTAATTTGCAAGCAATTTGCCAATGACGTGAAAACATAGCTAAATTGAGTCTTTTTTCGATATTCAAAAGATTCAGACTGCTCTTGAAAGGATACGAGAATGGTCGGTAACTTGGTATTTGCCACCTGCTCCTGAGAAAACTGTTCATAATAGGATGGGTACTCCCAATCTTCCGGTAACATACACCCTCGGTGGCCACTTACTATCGACTGTTTCTATAGTGTGAAGGACTTAGGGTTTCAGTATGATAAGGAACTTGATTTTTGAGCTCATTATAAAGCCATCTGGAACAAAGCGTTGCTACGGACATCCCATATTTTCAAAGGCTTGTCGACGTGTGACCAAGATGTTTTGGCGCGGGTGTATAGTGTTTATGTCAGGCCTACATTGGAAACCGGGATGTCCGGGTTTTGCCCTCATAAAAAGAAAGATATTCGACTGATAGAAAAAGTACAAGATAATTTCACCAGTGAAGTTTTCTCGAGACTGAATGTATTTTCGTACACGAGATTGCCGCGATCTAAAAGAAGGAATCGGGAACTGTCCTTGCACTCGCTGGAGTTCAGACGAAAGCGGAATGACATGTGCATGATATTCAGAATTCTGAGTGGAATGACAAAAGTTGACAGAGCAAAATTCTACAGAATCATCGCCTCTCGAACGCGGGGCAACTCGGAAAAGATCTCGTATGCTATACCTAAAACCACCCTTAGGTTGAACAGTTTCATCTGTCGAGCTGGTTCTGGCTTTATCGTCTTTAAAATTGAATTGTTTGGCAACTGCTCACTTCTTTTCATCTTTTAGCGCATAGCTTCAGATATTCTTCTCGAATGGTAATGTATATCATGGGTTTTTTATTACATCGTTGTATTATATATGCTGTTTGTCTCATGTTCACCTTATGAGACGTATAAAATAAATAAATAATTGACTAAATAAATAAATAAATCTATTCTATAGGCTGGATTTGTCAACCAACATACCCTGGGTATGCCAGCGCATTAGAGTATAATCTCGCGGACTGTTTAGCTAATCACGGGAGTTTATACCTTGATGCACCATTATTTATACCAGTCTTAGACTGGTTGACGAATCCGGCCTCATATCTCATCAAAACCTATTCTTGCACTTTGTAGATACATCAGTTACGCGTGAGATCCGAGATGCTTGTCACAACACTGCCACCTTTGTGTTCTACTTTCATCCCAGGTTACAGCCTCCTTCTGATAGCGTTTCACTCCAGAGAGGCAGGAATGAAACGGTGTGAAAAACGTATCCTATCTTATGCTGTAAGGCTGGGAAATTACAAAATCAAAAATTTCACTACATCGTGAGCCCGAGCTTGTCGAGTTGAGATTAACTAGTTGAGAATGTCATCGCTCGGACTGACCGATGCGAAATAGCCTTAACTGTTTACTTCATGTGTGCGTATTAAAAATGGAAACTTTATGATACACGTAATTATTATGACGTCAATATATGGAAGCATGTGATTATAGAAGTCTCATGATATTTGTTGGGAGTGAGATCGTTCAAGGCCATCTGCCAGGAATGCGGGAGTTCCGAAACTTGCCGAGAGACTTGGCGGAAGCGTGGAATATGAAATTAAAAGTGAAACAGTGTGAGAGATTAGATGGGAAACACTGGATCTACCGAAAGCCGGCGCTTGTTAGATGAAGTAGATGAGGCGAGGACGAGTCTCACGATTTTGCCGAGCTGTTGAGGAATGTAACAGTAGGAAGGGTGTCAGCAGCAGAAAGAGAAACGATATATCAGCAGTCTCACGTATGTACAAGAAGTTTCTTTGCCTAGATTGACAGTACAGAATGATCACCTCATTGCCGGTCAAAGTTTTTGAATTCCCTTTTCACTTGCAAATTTTTTATGAAGCACAATGGTTATTAGCATATTTTCCGGTAATCTGAATAGTCAGAAAGTTCTACCGATCTCTGCTTCTCAACTTTAGACAAGTCCTCTTTACCCCAGTGATCAGTAAACATCTACAGAGCTTCCCCGACAAGTGATGTCATCCACGTTGTTTTGGCTGCATTTCTAGCGGAATAAGTGATCAAAGTTCCATGATCCCCAATGAGTCAATCAACGAAAATATACAACTGGAGGATTGATCTTGAAAGTACGGAACAACAACGTACATGTCAACGAAATATATTTGATAAGGAGCGTAAATTCCAAGTAACTCCTATTGAACATCACTGGCTCTGATTTTCGGGAACCCTTCATTACTGAACAAGCCAGCACAATGTCCATAAAACTTGTATTATTACTTGCAATCAGTAATAAAAAGAATCGCTAGGGCAAGAAAAATAATCTTGACTATGGGGATATAGGGGGCTACGAAGCTGCCCCATCACCAAGCAGGCGCTGTGCTTAGCGGGTGCGACGAAGGAGAGGATTAGCGTTCAGCACAGCGCCTGCGTGGTGGTGGGGCAGCTTCGAAGACGCGCCGCCGAAGACGCGCCGAAGACGTTTTTGTATTTTCCTAATCCTAATAATTGTTGTCACTAGGGAAGCGTTTTTTCATCGATCAGTGGTTTGTTTTCAGCATATCGATACGTTTCCTCATCCAACAATGGAGAATATGAGTTCTCTGATAACAATAGCGACTTTATCATGATAGCGACTCATAACAACTTCATAATAGCGATCATAATAGCGACTTTTTAGCCTTTTCGTCCCATTGATAGAAAGTTCGATGGTCTTTTAATATCATTCTCATGTATAAATATGAAACAGAGATTTCGTTGGATTACTGGTGGCAGAAATACTTGCATTCCTGTTTTTAGACGCCTATCTTGTATGGTGTGTGTAGGCACACACACGGCACAAAATAGGCGGCATCAAAAATCGTTTCGAATGTGCTTAATCCGAATCTTAATTGTTTTCCTTACATTTTCTGTGCGCACGGTTTCTGTTTGCTTTTTAATGTTCTTGGTATTACAGATGATGGATTCCGAATGTGGAATACCTTTCAAAGCTCCTCCATGTCCACTACCTAAAGGACCTAAATCAGGAAATGAGCAATTGTTGGTAAACATAAATCCTGAAGCTATAGAGATACTCGCAGACGCTGTTATGGTAAGTTAATTGTTACTGATGTTTTACTTCTATAGATATCTGATTGTGTTCCTGTCACAACTCGAATCCACGGTCCATTTCTAGATTAATAAGCCGTTTGCACAAATTGGGACCAAATTCTGCACCTATTTTAAAACCTGTTTTGCAAGAGTGTGTAGGATACGAGGACACAGCATAGGTGCGCCTACGCACACGATTGACCAACTAAATTTTTTATCCGAAACAGAGCAAAATAGAGGGTATATGGGATGCATGGGCGCGTGCGGGTCAAGTATTGATCGAGCAGTGATCGCCGTCGCCCCACGGTTGAACCCTCTCCCTTCTTCTTCTTCTTTGCAGCCACGTAGAGGGTACAGTCATAGGTTGAGGAACTGGGCGACCAATAATGGATTCGTCCATAGGTCCATTGTGGTCAGCGTGGTTGGTCTCTCCGGACAATCAAACAAATGTGCCGTATCGTGGCCGTGGCATCCACAGTCTGGGCGTCCGATTTGCTGCTGTCAATCTTGCTAACATATGCCATAAGCATAGTCGAGTGACCACAGCGCAGCGATGCCAGGGTGCATCTGGCCCTCCTTCCGAGTTGAGACTCGGATGTGCAGACCCGGGGCGGCGCCGCTCCCAGCATGGGATTTCCCGCCAGCTTTTCCACATGACACCGTACGAACTGTGTGTGCTCCTCGCGCGGCAGCCGGAGTCGTTCTTGCTGTGAATCGTGCCATCTTTGCAGATTGACTTTGCTTGGAGCATCGGCGAATGGCTTTCTGATGCGTCTCTCCCTGACGGGGTTCAGCAGTCTCCATGAGGGGTGGTTGGGTTGCCTTATTATATAGATGAGAAATTGTTGGGCCTGGAGCTGACAGTGCTCTTTTACTGGTAATAATCGTGTCTCCGCATGCAAATGCTCGATTGGGGAACTTCTTGCACATCCGGTAACTATACGAAGTGCGGCATTCTGTATACGCTGCATCTTGGTCCAGGAGGTTTCGGATACCAAGTGCTGCGACACCGGTGCAGCTACTCCAGAGCGGGCTGAAGTACTGCCTTGTATATCGTGATATGAACCCTCTCCCACAAGTGCCTATCATGCGGTCGACACCCTCATAGTGACAAACGGTACAGATGGTAGCCCTTAGAAGTCTAAAAACATAATTTTCAGCCCGATCCCCTTCCACATTCACCTGTTGAGCGGGCAGAAGCTGAAGCGAAGATCTCGATCGCCCATCCCACGCTTCACTACACCGCTCCCTCATGGGCATGCGCACCAGAGCCGGGCCAAGGATACCGACTTGAGGTGCGGATTCAGTACAATTAAGGCTCGATACTCTTCTGTACTGCGAGTACTTGAAGAAAATGTTTGAGTGTTGCAGTTGTCCTTTTAGGTTGTGAAAAACGGCACCATTGTTGGCTGTTACGATCTTGATAAGATGAAACACGAAACTTTCGTAGTGATTGGACGCCTGCCAAGCTGCGACATTGTTCTTGGTGAGTGTTATGCTATATTCTATATTCTAGAGCTATCCAAACGTAATTCATCGAAAAGCCGAAGGGTTGGATTTTTCATTCTGGAGGTAGTGAAAGACTTTCGCCTCCTGATCGTTTTTGGCGTCCCGCTGCCGGTTCTATCGCAGCGAGGAGGCCTTTTGGCCATAGTACTTGGCCGCCCATTTTTGTACTACAACGACTCTCCTGATCAGGAAAGAGGAGGAAACTAAGTTAGGGCCCAGATTGCGCGGAAACGGTTGGGGCTCAGATTGCGCGGAAATGGACGTGGTCCAGTGCGATGGCCAAGTGTCCCCCTCGCCGCGGCTTACCTATTGTACCTATTCTACCACTCATACGTCGCCGACGGTGAAAATTGACCAGCAACCCTGTTTTGGAGGAGTACGCAAATACAGGGGCGGAGAAATACTGGGCAGGCCAACTTCTTACTCGTGGGTCGTTTTGACGCTTAGAAATGCGTAGGCGTTGTTTTCTGAGCCGTATCATTCTATTTCCGTAGTTATCTCGATCACGTTTACGAACTGTTGGCCGCTTTTGAAGAAGGCATAGGCCAGGAGAACCTATTAGATGTCGTTATAGTTCACCTGCGCTGTTTAGGCTATTTGGTAGTAGGTTCTCTGATTCAGTGCGGGAAGAAGAATTTAGAGCATAAATCAGGGTACTGCGCGCCGTGTGGATATCCACAGGAAGGAGGGGTTCAGTAGCTCTGGGGTGGCGCCCGCGGGAAACAATACTGAATAGGAGTATACATTCTTTACAATAAGTTTTTTACGAAGTATTCGATCATGCTACTCTTCAAATTTCAAAAGTAATAAAAAGAATCGCTAGGGCAAGAAAAATAATCTTGACTATGGGGATATAGGGGGCTACGAAGCTGCCCCATCACCAAGCAGGCGCTGTGCTTAGCGGGTGCGACGAAGGAGAGGATTAGCGTTCAGCACAGCGCCTGCGTGGTGGTGGGGCAGCTTCGAAGACGCGCCGCCGAAGACATTTTTGTATTTTCCTAATCCTAATAATTGTTGTCACTAGGGAAGCGTTTTTTCATCGATCAGTGGTTTGTTTTCAGCATATCGATACGTTTCCTCATCCAACAATGGAGAATATGAGTTCTCTGATAACAATAGCGACTTTATCATGATAGCGACTCATAACAACTTCATAATAGCGATCATAATAGCGACTTTTTAGCCTTTTCGTCCCATTGATAGAAAGTTCGATGGTCTTTTAATATCATTCTCATGTATAAATATGAAACAGAGATTTCGTTGGATTACTGGTGGCAGAAATACTTGCATTTCTGTTTTTAGACGCCTATCTTGTATGGTGTGTGTAGGCACACACACGGCACAAAATAGGCGGCATCAAAAATCGTTTCGAATGTGCTTAATCCGAATCTTAATTGTTTTCCTTACATTTTCTGTGCGCACGGTTTCTGTTTGCTTTTTAATGTTCTTGGTATTACAGATGATGGATTCCGAATGTGGAATACCTTTCAAAGCTCCTCCATGTCCACTACCTAAAGGACCTAAATCAGGAAATGAGCAATTGTTGGTAAACATAAATCCTGAAGCTATAGAGATACTCGCAGACGCTGTTATGGTAAGTTAATTGTTACTGATGTTTTATTTCTATAGATATCTGATTGTGTTCCTGTCACAACTCGAATCCACGGTCCATTTCTAGATTAATAAGCCGTTTGCACAAATTGGGACCAAATTCTGCACCTATTTTAAAACCTGTTTTGCAAGAGTGTGTAGGAAACGAGGACACAGCATAGGTGCGCCTACGCACACGATTGACCAACTAAATTTCACTCCGAAACAGAGCAAAATAGAGGGTATATGGCATGCTTGGGCGCGTGCGGGTCAAGTATTGATCGAGCAGTGATCGCCGTCGCCCCACGGTTGAACCCTCTCCCTTCTTCTTCTTCTTTGCAGCCACGTCGAGGGTACAGTCATAGGTTGAGGAACTGGGCGACCAATAATGGATTCGTCCATAGGTCCATTGTGGTCAGCGTGGTTGGTCTCTCCGGACAATCAAACAAATGTGCCGTATCGTGGCCGTGGCATCCACAGTCTGGGCGTCCGATTTGCTGCTGTCAATCTTGCTAACATATGCCATAAGCATAGTAGAGTGACCACAGCGCAGCGATGCCAGGGTGCATCTGGCCCTCCTTCCGAGTTGAGACTCGGATGTGCAGACCCGGGGCGGCACCGCTCCCAGGATGGGATTTACCGCCACCTTTTCCAGATGACACCGTACGAACTGTGTGTGCTCCTCGCGCAACAGACGGAGTCGTTCTTGCTGTGAATCGTGCCATCTTTGCAGATTGACTTTGCTTGGAGCATCGGCGAATGGCTTTCTGATGCGTCTCTCCCTGACGGGGTTCAGCACTCTCCATGAGGGGTGGTTGGGTTGCCTTATTATATAGATGGAAAATTGTTGGGCCTGGAGCTGACAGGGCCCTTTTACTGGTAATAATCGTGTCTCCGCATGCAAATGCTCGATTGGGGAACTTCTTGCACATCCGGTAACTATACGAAGTGCGGCATTCTGTATACGCTGCATCTTGGTCCAGGAGGTTTCGGATACCAAGTGCTGCCACACCGGTGCAGCTACTCCAGAGCGGGCTGAAGTATTGCCTTGTATATCGTGATATGAACCCTCTCCCACAAGTGCCTATCATGCGGTCGACACCCTCATAGTGACAAACGGTACAGATGCTAGCCCTTAGAAGTCTAAAAACATAATTTTCAGCCCGATGACCTTCCACATTCACCTGTTGAGCGGGCAGAAGCTGAAGCGAAGATCTCGATCGCCCATCCCACGCTTCACTACACCGCTCCCTCATGGGCATGCGCACCAGAGCCGGCCCAAGGATACCGACTTGAGGTGGGATTCAGTACAATTAAGGCTCGATACTCTTCTGTACTGCGAGTACTTGAAGAAAATGTTTGAGCGTTGCAGTTGTCCTTTTAGGTTGTGAAAAACGGCACCATTGTTGGCTGTTACGATCTTGATAAGATGAAACACGAAACTTTCGTAGTGATTGGACGCCTGCCAAGCTGCGACATTGTTCTTGGTGAGTGTTATGCTATATTCTATATTCTAGAGCTATCCAAACGTAATTCATCGAAAAGCCGAAGGGTTGGATTTTTCATTCTGGAGGTAGTGAAAGACTTTCGCCTCTGATCGTTTTTTGGCGTCCCGCTGCCGGTTCTATCGCAGCGAGGAGGCCTTTTGGCCATAGTACTTGGCCACGCCCATTTTTGTACTACAACGACTCTCCTGATCAGGAAAGAGGAGGAAACTAAGTTGGGGCCCAGATTGCGCGGAAACGGTTGGGGCTCAGATTGCGCGGAAATGGACGTGGTCCAGTGCGATGGCCAAGTGTCTCCCCCTCGCCGCGGCTTACCTATTGTACCTATTCTACCACCCACATACGTCGCCGACGGTGGAAATTGACCAGCAACCCTGTTTTGAAGGAGTACGCAAATACAGGGGCGGAGAAATACTGGGCGGGGCCAACTTCTTACTCGTGGGTCGTTTTTGACGCTTAGAAATGCGTAGGCGTTGTTTTCTGAGCCGTATCATTCTATTTCCGTAGTTATCTCGATCACGTTTACGAACTGTTGGCCGCTTTTGAAGAAGGCATAGGCCAGGAGAACCTATTAGATGTCGTTATAGTTCACCTGCGCTGTTTAGGCTATTTGGTAGTAGGTTCTCTGATTCAGTGCGGAAGAAGAATTTAGAGCATAAATCAGGGTACTGCGCGCCGTGTGGATATCCACAGGAAAGGAGGGGTTCAGTAGCTCTGGGGTGGCGCCCCGCGGGGAGGAACAATACTGAATAGGAGTATACATTCTTTACAATAAGTTTTTTACGAAGTATTCGATCATGCTACTCTTCAAATTTCAGAACAAATTGACCAAATAACGCTTCTGGGGGTCTGAGAAAATGGCAAGTATTTCGCTACTGGAGAGGGGTCTGAGCGAAAATGGCCTTGTCCATACCTCGTGCCGTACCCTGAAATAAATTATTGAAATAACAAGCAGATTCCTGAGTCTTACCCTTTCAGATTATCCGTCAATCTCGCGCTACCATTGCATACTCCAATATGGTGACGACCGCATGGAAAAGACCGGAAAAGGATGGCATATCTACGACTTAGGGAGCACACATGGCAGCAGAGCAAACAAGAAAAAGTTGTCCGCCAAGCAGTATATGCGTATAAGGGTTGGGTTCGCGCTGCAGTTTGAAGGTAATTTTGCCGTTCTCCGATCGAGAACTGGATAGTTTTCTCGTTTTTCCTCATCCTTGTATTATTACAGGAAGTACGAGGATTTTCTCCTTGCTAGGGCCGTCGCAAGACAGTGAAGCTGAATGGGAGTTTTCACCCACTGAAATGAGGGAGAAAATGCATAAGAAGGTTAGCGAAAACTGAAGATTTTTCAACATTGAAACGTCCTAGAGGTTTAGTACCTGGGTGGTATAATCAGGCGTTGGATGCAAAATTGGCGATGGCGGCTCGAAGGGAGATGGAAGAGGAAAAGAGCAAGGAAGCCGGGACCTCGGATGGAATCGACCTGGGTATGAATTTCGACGAAGACACCGCACCAAGTGTTGAAGTGAGTCTCATTATGTGTTTTGCACCGAACACCTGCGCTATTTCACTCTAACGAAAACCAAATGCAGTGTTCACGATAAAAATGGTCTTTGATTTGTCACTGGAAATCGAATGTACCGATGTTCACAACAGTAGTGGCGAAAGAACGGCCAAAAACGAGCCATAGTCCCTCTAGCTAGAGGCCCAAAGACGTCAATTGGAATGTTCATGATCATGGGTAAGCGCCCAAATTGGAATGTTCATGGGTAAGCGCCCAAATTCAGTGCGGCACGGTCAAATGGGCGTGGCCAAGTGCATCGCGCCATAGTGGGCTCTCCCCCGTATGACCTGAGTACAGTTATCGAGCTTCGGGGGCGAAAGATACTTTGGCATTGGAGCGCGTTTTCCTACCCGTACTATTCTCGATCACTATCGCGCCGTTTTTATCGATTAGAAAATGGGCGACAGAAGCATTGAACTCTTCAGAAAATACATGCCCATGTTAACGGGAAGATCAATTCGGAGGTAGTAGGTCTACTGGACGGCAAGGGCGATAAAATCGATAAAAATGGCGATGTGAAGGACCAATGTTGCTGCATCGATAAAAACGGCGCGATAGTGATCGAGATTAGTACGGGTAGGAAAACGCGCTTCAATGCCAAAACATCTTTCGCCCCCGAAGCTCCGTAAGTGTACTCAGGCAATACGGGGGAGAGCCCACTATGGCGCGATGCACTTAGCCACGCCCATTTTACCGTGCCGCACTGAATTTGGGCGCTTACCCGAGGTTTACCTCCCCTGCCAGTTCAGGGGAGTGGTGCTATGTGGGATGGGGGCACTGCTGTATCGGACTCGGCCACGCCTAAATCAAAGCTCGAAATTTCGTAAATGATCTCAACCAGGCCGGATATTGGATCGCACACAAGAGATCGGACATGATTTTCAGCGTAACATGACACCATCAAAAACTCATGCCAAGACTCACTGCCATAAATCGTGTGGCATCGCGCTCCAATGCCAAAATATCTTTCGCCTCCGAAGCTCCGTAACTGTACTCGCAAAGCTTCGCCACGAATGGATCGGGGTCGCTATGACGGACGCACTTTGTTCAACGGATTGCTTGACCCTGATTTTTATGAATCCCCGTTGTGCCGTGTAACAACCCTGCTGCCCCCACCACGCCTTTTCTCAGTTCGAAGTACATAGGGGATAATTTTAAAGGGTCCTGCCCGAGCAGGGTACGGCACGAGGTTTGAAGAAGACTTCATTCCACTCTGTAGTAGTCTTCTCCTCAATAACACGAGTTAGGTGCGAGATCTCGATTATATCTTTGACCAAACTACCGTATACCCACCGTAATCTACAGGAATCTGCCGAAAACCGGCAAACGGACCTCAAATTTATGTTAGGCACTTCAATTATACCTCAGAGATTGATATTGAGCAGGGCGATGCGGAGTTGTTCCTATTCCGTTTCCGTATTTGCGGTGTTGTTTTGGCGGTTCCTTCCCGCTTCCGTTTCCGAGTTTTTGGGCCCCCAAAGAAATGATGCCACACGATTTATGGCAGTGGGTCTTGGCATGAGTTTTTGATGGTGTCATGTTACGCTGAAAATCATGTCCGATCTCTTGTGTTCGATCCAATATCCGGGCCTGGTTGAGATCATTTACGAAATTTCGGTTCCTGATATTTCGACCCCATAAAATGATCACACGGGGGCAGGGTCAAGCAATCGGTTGGACAAAATGCTTTCGTCATTGCGACCCCCATTGTATAAAATCGCGATTTCTACGTTTTTCTGATAATTCTTAAGCCTTGATTTGGGCGTGGCCGAGTCCGATACAGCAGTGCCCCCATCCCACATAGCACCACTCCCCTGAATTGGCAGGGGAGGTAAACCTCGGGTGAGCGCCCGAATTCAGTGCGGCACGGTAAAATGGGCGTGGCTAAGCGCATCGCGCCATAGTGGACTCTCCCCCGTATTGCCTGAGTACACTTACGGAGCTTCGGGGGCGAAAGAAATTTTGGCATTGGAGCGCTTTTTCCTACCCGTACTATTCTCGATCACTATCGCGCCGTTTTTATCGATGCAGCAACATTGGTCCTTCACATCACCGTTTTTATCGATTTTATCGCCCTTGTCGTCCAGTAGACCTATTACCTCTGAATTGATCTTCCCCTTAACATTGGCATGTATTTTCTGAAGTGTGCAATGCTTCTGTCGCCCATTTTCTAATCGATAAAAACGGTGCGATAGTGATCGAGAATAGTACGGGTAGGAAAACGCGCTCCAATGCCAAAGTATCTTTCGCCCCCGAAGCTCGATAACTGTACTCAAGATTTGCGACCCCCTCCCTAACAATGGCCTCGCTAAATTCAAGGTAGACCCGCCCACTTATCAGAGTCAAGCAATCCATTGGACAAAATGCTTTCGTCATTGCGACCCCCATCCATTCGTGGCGAAGCTTTGCGACCCCCTCCCTAACAATGACAACAACGATAACCGTTTTCCCGTATTTAGCGCTGAAGACTCTTCCACATGATGGTGGGCTTTCCGCGGTCGCCGCGCGCGCGACATTCACCGGACCGCCACGCGTACTCACACAGGTTAGAAATGTCATGGAGCCGTGCACCAAATATCGCATGGATAACTGTTTGCGCCCTTTGCAAATAAAACACCAAACGTATTTTATTGGATATCAAACCATTCCCCATTCCTTGCACCAAAAGCTCGTGCTCGTGCATTCTGCGTTGCGGTTCGTGTGCATCGCGCGCGATTGAATGGGCGACGACGCGACATCCCAGCATTCGAGCGAAATGAAGCATACCGGCTTGTCCTGGAGCAATATTTGCTATGCTGCTTTCATATTAGGAGGACAGTTACGGAGCTTTGGGTGCGAAAGATATTTTGGCATTAGGGCGCGTTTTCCTACCCATACCAATTGTACGATCACCGCCGCGCCAAGCGGACAACTGTACTCTCATTTTAGTCACTAACGATAATCGTTTTACCGTATTCTGCAGAGTGTGGCATCAGAAATTTAAATAAAGAGAATATTCAAGGCCAATGAATATGGAATCGCATTCAAGAAAGATCGATCCGAGAGTGTTCATCTAAGTCCGCACGCCTTCTCTCACCCAGTACAGAAAGATGGAGGAGCTAATCTGCCATTTGCAATTCAAACCCCTCTCTGGATCCAGGGTCAAGCGTGGCGTTGCGGAATCTCGAGCGTGTAAAACCTGATCAGTGCTCCGATCCTTCCCCTTCAAGACCTAAAACATCGAGGATTTTCGGGATATCTTCACCAAATTTTTATTTTTGGCCCGAAACTTTTCTGACCCCCTCCTAACCTTCATTTTCGGGCGGAGAAATTTGCGACGTCCCCTCGTCCCCCGTTGCGAAGTTTCACTGGTACTTCGCAGCTTTGAAAATTAGGGTATTCCATTCAAGCGAAGGCTTGAATGGAATACTTTACTCAGACCCCTCCTTCCAGGAGCAAAATTTTGGCGATTATCTCAGATCCCTTCCCCCCCCCAGAAGCGTTTATGAGCAAAATTTTGACGGTCTTCTCAGACTCGCCAGAGACGTTATTTGGTCAGTTTTTTAAATGTAAAATCCAAAGAAGAGTAGTATAATTAAGTTCTTCGTAATGAACTGAATTTAAGCAGTGTATGCCCCCTTTCAGAATGGTCCAGTTTGTGTCACGCTAGAGCACAGACCTCATCCCTCCACCCCTGTGCGGCTATGAATATCCACACCCCACGCCATATCATTGTTAGGCAATACAGCGTGGATTTCACCCGAGTCGCAGGGTGTTGTGAGGGTATTCAACGCAGCATAGTGTATATTTAGACTTGATCGGAGAGTTTGGGAAGGTTAAGCAGCGCGATACACCATGGATTCACTTCACTTGGAGGGCTCCGGTTCTCAACGCTATACGGCGTTAAGTTAGCTGGTCGTAGGGTTCGGGGCAGGGTCCAACAGTGTGTTGTGGCCGTCCTCAATGGGTTTTGTCATTCAAAATTCTGCAAGTTCCTTACCATACCTAAATTTTACAAACTTTGCTTTTTGAGCAACCAGTTTTGCGATCCTATTCCACACACCCATCCCGTTGTGGCTGGACCAAAACCGCTGGACCCTGATTCGGGGAGGGGTTATAGCGCCATACAGCGTGGATTGCGCTTAAGCTACAGGGTTTGGGAAGATATGTACTGCCTGATTCCTCCCCCCCCCGCCTCTCTTGCGGTCGGAAATCATTACGACCACCACCCAGGTCTTACAATTATTACGACAATGGTATACTGTGCTGTACTATCTTAGCGGGTGTACTATGGCGCAACGCACTTGGTCACGCCCATCTCACTGTGCCGCACTTGATTTGAGACCCCTACCCAAGATTTTCCTCCTGCCAAAATCAGGACAGTCATTGCGGCACGGAAAAATGGGCGTGGCCATGTGCGATACAACAATGCCCCCTCCATCCGCTATGATAGCACCTTTAGCTGTTTACACGGCAACGTTTTTTCGATTTACAACAATTCTGATTTTCTGCGGTTTTTTGCAGACCCCTGTGAATCGCTGCACAATTTTATGATTCATGGTTCAGCATACACGCTTACAACGTGGTCGAGAAAACAGCATAACTAGGCCCGCTCTGCCTCCTACCTTGTTGTCAACGATTTTTGAAGCGCTGAAAATAACCGTGTATGACAGTATCTTGCAAGTCGGCATTTTCTCAACCTTTCAAGTATAACAGAATAAAAAGTAGACAAGAGAGACCTAATTACTACGCTGTTAGATCGACCATGTTCGTTAGCGTGAATACCGCCTTGAAAATGAATCGGTACGATTAAGGTCATGTGTGGCTCAGTCAGGAAGCAAGAAATGAGGGTAGGGGGTCATAAAAAATCCAACCCAAAAGTGAAAATTTTGAGGAAGATGGTTTAAAGTTTAATTTGAAGAGGGGAAATCCATGTAATAAATGACAGCGGTAGCACTATCAAATGATTTGAAAATTCGAAGCGTTATCAAATTCTTAAAAGTTTAGGTTCCTGGCAAAAGTAAAGATTAGGCGTGGCCATATTTTCGAAAAACCACAATTATACTCAGTGAAGAGGGGAAATCCATGTAAAAAATGAGAGCGATAGCACTATCAAGTGGGAGTGCACGAGAGAACATTTTCAGGTTCTCGGAGCAGGTTCTGCCACACCGTCTGATGCCACCACACGCCTCGTGCGTGTTCGTGATGCTGGCGGAATGGCTCCTGGTTGGGGAATGGATACACCTGCTCGAAAACTGAGAATGACGTTAAGGTCATTCAAAATTGAAAGCGATAGCTATTATTCCAAAGGTTGCTCCACCTCCTCAGACAACCACGAGGAGAAACTCGTCCCTGTTTTTCACGCAAGGAACGCCGGAAAGGGATATACCTGTTGACAGAGGTCAGTTGGACGGTCTGTTTTGTTAATGCCGTTAATTCCAGTTATTTGTAACGATTTTTGTTGAGGAGTTGAAGGAATTCTGGACACGCAACCGGAAAATCAGAATCTGCCTCCGTTGAAACCAGACGATATGCAATACTTCGATTTGCTGTTGATGAATGTGGACGAAAGTATGTTCCAACCAATTTTTCCTGGTCTGTGAGGCTTCTATTTATCGACTGTAGATGTACTCTCCATCGGTTGCGTTTAGAGACATGCTGTAGATATGCTGATATGCTTTTCCCCACGGTGTAGATATGCTGATATGCTCTGTAAGATATGCTGATTGCTTATGCTGACCCATTCAGAAAAAATTTCCCATTTAAACCAATTGCTGAAATGATTCCATCAAAAACGTATCATGACATGAAGCAGATCCGTAACATTGTACACGTTCGTGCATCAGAGATGATTGTGACCTCGACCAAAATTCATGTTCTCTTCAAGATTGCGGTGACCATATATTTGTAGCATTCTTAACCTAAATTACACTTCCAAAGTCAATAATTAATAACAAGCGGCGATCGAATCAAATAGAGATCTTTTACTGATGAGTTTCCCATTGTACCAGCTCTTCAATATCTTCAACTCCTCATCCGCGGGCTTGGACATTGAAGTTGATGGCGTTGGTAGAGCAATGTCTCCAAAAGGAGCTAAAAATCAACTCTTTGTCCATCAACTACATGCCGTGTTTCAAAAGAGACTCACCAATAGTGAAAGTTGGATGGCAAGTGGTTCTTGCTTTCTTCGCCAATCTTAAAAAAATGAATAAATGGAATCGAAGATAACTGGCTCGAAGTTGGTACTATACAAACACTCCATTTATCAGCGCTTGCCGAAATGATTCAAAGGCAGTGCTTCTGTGATAAATTGATATGAAGTCGATCACCAGTCCCTTGCCGACGACCTCCGCTGTTTGAAAAACTCGCGCTCCGCCGAAGTTTAATTTCAAGCAGTGCAGTGAGTTCACTGCCTTCAGTGAGTCTGATAAAACTTTCTTTTTTGTATCACTCACACTTTCGGAAGATCGGAAGAGCACTGAATTGAATACCTAACGGAATCCACCCACTGGCCGTCGCAGATATCCTTGACGAAAATCATAGTGCTAAACGCAGCGGCATTAAGGTCGTTCAACTGTTTGAGAATCACGCCACATGTTTTTTTTTCTGGAAAGTTGCACCGCCATTGGAAAATGGATCCGGAATTTTCGAATTAAGAAGCATCTCATTCGCAATCTTCGACCTTCTTCTTTCTGACTTCTGCCAGCTCCTCTCGTTTTTTTTTCAATAGGGTCTTCGTTGGATCCATGGTGGGCTTCGTGATTTTCTTCGGGATATCCTGATGTCGCTCATGTGATCACACAAGGTTGGAGGACTTCGCGAAACAATCAAAATTGATGCTTAAAGGTGCCCGTACGGTGTGTGATTAAAGCAACTCAGAAAAATAAAACAAGTTATTTGTAACGTAACTATCCGAAAACAAGTTACTTGTAACATATGCCCATTAGACGATGCCCGCTAGCCTGCCCGCCCGGTTCTCGAAGCTGCTCGGTCTCGTGTTGGATCCTTCGATGTTTTCTTCGAATCGCCACGGGCTGGGCGAGGTATACAGTTCACTTACCAATGAGACCTATGCTGACCCACTCCTATTTTTGAGCTCGTCTGATTACCTTCGGGGATCCTCCGCCAGGCATGCCTATCTCTCTCATGGGGACCAACACTTTTCTCGATGGTTGATTTGGCTGCTCCAAGATGTTTATGTACAGCTGTTGTGCCTTGACTTGGCAGTGGTCTCTCACTGGCAATACGCGGGCTTCGGCTTGTAAATGCTCAATTCTAGAGCTCCTCGCTCAGCCCGTGGCGATTCGAAGAAAACATCATCGAAGGTTCTAACAAGAGGCCGAGCAGCTTCGAGAACCGGGCGGCAGGCTAGCGGGCGTACGTTACAAGTAACTTGTTTTCGGTCATTTATTTTGCAAGTAACTTGTTTTTGTTTTTCTGAGTTACTGTAATTTTACACCGTACGGGCACCTCTGAGCATCAATTTTTATTATTTCGCGAAGTCAGGTGGTTTATCCAACCTTGTGCGATCACATAAGCGGCTTAAGGTTATCCCGAAGAAAATCAAGAAGTCCACCCTGGATCCAACGAAGACTATTGAAAAAAAAACAAGAGAGGAGCTGGCAGAAGCCAGAAAGGAGAAGGAGAAACTAATCGGGACCAACGCGGCACTAAAGCGAGAGGTGGAAAAGCTATGATCGGCAATATCGCAAGAGCTGCCGAAGATTGCGAATGAGGTGCTTCTTCATTCAAAAATTCTGGATCCATTGGGGTGCAACTCTCCTGAAAAAAAACCATGTGACGTGATTCTCAAACAGGTGAACAACCTGAATTCCGCTGCGTTTAGCACTACAATTTTCTTTAAAGATACCTGTGACGACTTGGGTGGAATCTGGTAGGTATTTAATTCAGTACTCTTCCGAAATGTGAGGGATACAAAATGAACTTTTCAGAAGACTCACTGAAGGCAGTGAACTTACTGCACTGCTTGAAATTAACAAACTTCGAGTTTTTTGAAGAGCGGAGGTCGTGGACAAGGGACTGGTGATCGACTTCATGTCAATCCATCACAGAAACACTGTCTTGGAATCATTTCGGCAAGCGCTGATAAATGGAGTGTGAGTATAGTACCATCTTCGAGCCAATGCCAAGTTATCTTCGATCCAATTTATTCATTTCTTTAAAGACTACCGAAGAAAGCAAGAATCACCTGCCATCCAACTCTCATTATTGGTGAGTCTCTTATGAAACACGGCCTGTAATTGATGGACCAAGAGATGATTTTTAGCTCCTTTTGAAGACATTGCTCTACCAACGCCATCAACTTCAATGTCCAAGCCCGCGGATGAGGAGGGATTGAAAAAATTGAAGGGCTGGTACGATTGGAAACTCATTAGTAAGTGATCTCTACTCGATTTCGATTGATGCCTGTTATTAATTATTGACTTTGGAAGTGTAATATAGGTGAGGAATGCTACAATGATATGGTCATCTTAAAGAAAATCTTGAAGAGAACATGAATTTGGGTCCATGTCACAGTCATCCCTGATGCACGTACGTGTACAATGTTACGGATTTTTTTCATGTCATGATACATGTTTTTGATGTTTCTTTTATTGTTGAAAGGGATGATTTTGGAGTAGTTTTGTTGATGTATTCGTTGTAATTGATGAATCAGAAGCTTTGATGTTGTTGATAGAGTGTTCTTGTTAGCGATTAAGAACTGTTTTTGTTAAATTGTTGGTGAAGGGTTATTGTGACTGGTAGAAGAAGAAATGTGATTGTAATGAAACCTGTTTAACCTCCAATTCCCTGCTACTTGCACTTTTCTGTATCACTATCATAGAAGCGGTGTGGTCTTCAGAATGATTTCTTCATTTTCGTAGTAGACATTTTCGAAAAACAACCGCTTCGCACCTACGATTGCGATAATAGAAGAGCGAGTAGCGGGGAAGTGAAGGCTACATTCAGCTGTACCTTTATTTTCCGGTACTTTAATCCGTATCTTTTTGATATCTGTTTCAAACTCTTTCAAATGGTGTCAAAAGTGAGCGGTGTACATTCCAAGAAGCTGTTCTCCTGGAAGTGCCGTGAAAAGTGGGCGGGGCAATTATGGAAGTGCCGTGGAAAGTGGGTGAGACACATTTCAGAGTGCCGTAAAAAGTAAGCGGGACAAGTTTGAAAGTGCAGTGAAAAGTGGAATGGGCACATCTAAGAGTGCCAAAAAATCAGGCGGGGCAATTCTGGAAGTGCCGTGAAAAGTTGGCGGGAGTGCCGTGGAAAGTAGGCAGGATAATTCCGGAAGTGCCTTGAAAAGTGGGCGGGACAAATTCGAAAGTGCCGTGAAACGTGGGAGGGACACATCTAATAGTGCCATGGAAAGTAGGCGGGGCAAATTTGAAAGTGCCGTGAAAAGTGGGCGGGGCAATTCTGAAAGTTCGGTAAAAAATGGACGGGATACATCTGTAAGCGCCGTGAAAATTGGGCGGGGCAATTCGGAAAGTTCCGTGAAAAGTGGGCGGAATACATCTGAGAGTGCCGTGAGAAAAGGACGGGACAATTCTTAAAGTGCCGCGAAAAGTGGGCGGGGCAATTCTGAAAGCGCCTAGAAAAGTGGGCAGTAACATTGAGATTGTCTTGGAACTCGCATGGAAGTATCAATGTAATTTATTGTTTGATTGTTGCAAAAATGACGCGACTAGGGTCTACAAAGGCGGCTTCGACCGGAGAGGTTTTTGTCAAAACTGGCTGTCATTTACTCAGAGATAAAATTTAGACTCTCCGCGCTCTTTTTAGAGTGCAGCAGCCCATACGCCTACAATCTCTTCGCCTAGAAGACAGTATCCAGGTGTGAGACTAAAAACCATCTAATAGGACAATCGCCGCACTTATATTTACTCGTTAATGATATTTAGGTTCCTTCCGCTCTCATTAGAGCGAAGCAGCCCACACGCCTAGAATCTCTGCCTAAAGGACAATTGCGAGGTGTGAAGCTGAAAACGATCTATTTGTACAATCGCCGCGTTAGATGCGTGTCGAGTATGGATTCGACTCGATGACAAGGTGTTTTTGAGCACAGCCAGGGAACGCGCAGCTAGGGGAACAGCGTGCTCCTATTTTATTTCGAATTTAAGCACGTGCCTCAACAAATACATTTAATGCGTACATGAAACTCGATGACAAAAAAATTTCTAAACAATGAAGGCGAGCGACACATTTTTGATGCGGGGCTCAGATGTCGGTAGAGTCGCCGGTTCAGTTACCCGCGTTCGCAGTACTTGGCCCGTCTAGCCGCTGGAGACCTTGTCCAACCGCTGGCTGGGATAGCGCTTTACTACCTCGTAGCACGTGCTCCTGCGATTGAAATTATCAGGAAGTGCTCATGTGGTGAAATTATGCAGCACGTGCTTTGCGATAGAGCCTTTCGATGGGTGTAGTCCTTTGAGTTGAATGCATAATCGACACGTATCGAATTTGGCGATTTTCTGAGTATCTATTATGATTGTAGCAGAGCACGTATTTTTACGATTTCAGGTCCTGATAACTCGCTTTCACCGTACCGATTTTTTTCTTTTCAGGGGTTTTGCTAAAAAAAAAGGCAATAGTCGAACACAATATTTCGATTAAAATATTGTTGATCGGGTTGGGCCCGGTCCTGTGATGAAGAGTCGGTAGTAGGGCGACTCATTGATTTTTCAAAAGAAGGCAGATCTGCTTCAAATGCGACAAAAATAGAGTCGAAGGTAGGGCGACTCGAGAAAAAGCATGAGAACGTGCCGAAGTTGCAGAAATTATGTATGGTTCGAATGAAGTGCGGCTCAGTGAGCATTGATGGTAATGGTATAAAATTTCAGAGAATAGAATTTAGTCGAATGAAGGGCGACTCAAAACAAAAAAAATGTGTGGGAAAAGCTCAACTCAAGGGTGAGTCGAATGAAGGACGACTCAAAACAAAAAAAATGTGTGGAAAAAGCTCAAGTTAAGGGTGAGTCGAATGAAGGGCGGCTCCAGGAAGCGAGAAAATGTTATGAAAATTCCTAAAATAAAGAGTCGATTTAAGGGCGGCTCAAAAACGAAGGTGAATCAAATAGAGAGAGACTCAAGGAAACGTGAAAATGTATTGGATATTCCAAAAATGAAGAGCCGATCGAAGGGCGGCTCGAAAATGGAGGTGAGTCGAATAAAAGGCGGCTCGAAAACAGTGGTGAGTCGAAAGAAGGGCGGCTCAAGAAAATATGAGAATGCAATTAGTATTCCAAAAATAAAGAGTCGATTGAAGGGCGCCGCGAAAATCGAGGCGAGTCGAATGGAGGGCGGCCTCAAATCACAGGTTTGTCGAATGAATGGAGACTCTAGGAAGGGTAAAGTGGTAACGAAACCGCTAAAAATAAAGAGTATTGAGGGGCAACTCGAAAATAGAAGTGAGTCCAAACAAAAACATAGAGGTGAGTCGAAAGAGGGGCGACTCTTGGAAGTGTAAAACTGTAAAGACAATTTTAAAGGCAGTGGTCACGATGAAAAACGTTATAGAGAAAACTACAAAAATCAGCTTAGATAAAAAACAGCTGAAAAACTATAAAGGTAGAGCGGTGAAAAACGGGCTAGAATTAGAGATTCTAAGGCACAAAGCAGCCAGTTCGTGCACACGTGCACAGCGATGACGAATTAGATCGCAGTCTCATGCCGAGCAGTCAAAAATCATCGACATTCAGAGGACGAAGTAAATGCAAATTTACCTAATAAAAACAGTTGAACAATGAAAGCAAGCACTTCAGTCAATGTTTTTGACTAGATGTGTACATAAATCCGAAGCTGCATTGATTGAAATTCAATTTCAAGCCAGCTTATGTTCTTGATATAAGAGGTCATCGATGCCGATGATATGGAGTCAGCTCGTCCACCGTCAAAAGACAAGAAAGTTCAGGCTTCAAATTTTGCCCGAAACAATGGTTTTTTCGCGATTTTTTCTTATAGGTCCTACTACTCAAGACCCAGAAAAGGGTTTAGAGAGACAAAGACGACAAGCATATTTGATCGCGACCACTGCCTTTAACAATGAACAGACGATTGAAGGGTGGCGCCCCAAAAACGGAGGTGATTCGGATAGAGGGAGACTTAGGGAAACGTGAAAATGTGTTGTAAAATCCAAAAATGAGGAGTCGATCGAAGGGCGGCTCGAAAATGGAGGTGAGTCGAATGAAGAGCTGCTTGAAAACGGGCTAGGGACTCGAAGGGCCGCCACGGGCTAGGGACCCGAAGGGCCACTGTGTGCAACAAAGCAATGAGCGGTATGTAACGTGATATTTATCGCTGAGGCAATCCGTAATAAGCCAACAATTCACCTCGAAGATATGCACTACGTGCAGTATACTTTTCCAAATATATGGAAGATGTCAATGGAAGAGCTGTGATGAGGGTGTAATTGATGGGAAAATAATCATTCTATACGTAGGCAGAACAGCGCTGCTATACTGATCTACATCAGTCGCTCCTTTGTCAACTAACAGGTATCTGTGCAGCGGTGTAACCGCTTATGTGTAGGCGATAGGTTTCAATTAGGCTGAGACAACCCTCGCTATTTTAGTGTGGCTGAGTTTGCTAGCTGTCCGCCACGGGCTTGGAATCCGGTGGTCTATCCAAGCTTTATATCATCTCCAAGTTGAATTCATTAGCACGTTTGGGAACTGGTGCCCTTTGTTGATTGGCTTTCATTCCTCCTGGGAAATTGCAGGAGACGCAATATACGCGCATACGCACGCGTTAGAAACCAGTGAAATTGTACCCAAAGGCAGAGGTACGTTACCTTAAAGTCAAGTGGCTGCCCCGGGCTAGGGACCCGAAGGGTCACTAGTCCTATATAAAAAGAATCGCTAGGGCAAGAAAAATAATCTTGACTATGGGGCTATAGGGGGCTACGAAGCTGCCCCATCACCATGCAGGCGCTGTGCTTAGCGGGTGCCACGAAGGAGAGGGTGAGCGTTCAGCACAGCGCCTGCATAGTGGTGGGGCAGCTTCGAAGAGGAGCCGATTGGGGCGCGTTATTCAGCGCCTTCACCACAGACTCGTCTTCTTTCTTTTTTTGCTTTGTTTATACTGCAAACGGGTGACGTGGGAATTTAGTACGACTTCAGAAGACGTGATGGGGGTGCCGTGGGAACTCAGTAGGACTTCAGAAGACGTCATCGGAGTGGCGTGGGAATTCAGTAAGACCTCAGAAGACGTGATCGGGGTGACGTGGGAATTCAGTAGGGCTTTCTTCAGAAGACGTCATCGGGGTGCCGTGGGAATTCAGTAGGACTCCAGAAGGCGTGATCGGGGTGACGTGGAAATTTAGTAGGGCTTCAGAAGACGTGATCGGGGTGACGTAGAAATTCAGTAGGACTTCAGAAGACGAAATCGGGGTGACGTGGAAATTTAGTAGGGCTTCAGAAGACGTGATCGGGGTGACGTGAAAACTCCAGTAGGACTTCAGAAGACGTGATCGGGGTAACGTGGGAATTCAGTAGGGCTTCAGAAGACGTGATCGAGGTGTCGTGAATTTAGTAGGGCTTCAGAAGACGTGATCGGGGTGACGTGGAAACTCAGTAGGACTTCAGAAGACCTCATCGGGGTGACGTGGAAATTCAGTAGGGCTACAGAAGACGTGTTCGGGGTGCCGTGGGAATTTAGCAGGACCTCAGAAGACGTGATGGGGGAAACGTGAAAACTCAGTAGGACTTCAGAAGACGTCATCAGGGGTGCCGTGGGAATTCAGTAGGACTTCAGAAGACGTCATCAGGGTGGCGTGGGAATTCAGTAGGACTTCAGAAAACGTGATCGGGGTGACGTGGAAATTTAGTAGGGCTTCAGAAGACGTGATCGGGGTGTCGTGGGAATTTAGTAGAGGCTTCAGAAGGCGTCATCGGGGTGACGTGGAAATTTAGTAGGGCTTCAGAAGACGTGATCGTGGTGTTGTGGGAATTCAGTAGGACTTCAGAAGGCGCGATCGGGGTGACGTGGAAATTTAGTAGGGCTTCAGAAGACGTGATCGGGGTGTTGTGAAAACTCAGTAGGACTTCAGAAGACGTCATCGGGTGGCGTGGGAATTCAGTAAGACCTCCAGAAGACGTGATCGGGGTGACGTGGGAATTCAGTAGGGCTTCTTCAGAAGACGTCATCGGGGTGACGTGGGAATTCAGTAGGACTTCCAGAAGGCGTGATCGGGGTGACGTGGAAATTTAGTAGGGCTTCAGAAGACGTGATCGGGGTGACGTAGAAATTCAGTAGGGCATCAGAAGACGAAATCGGGGTGACGTGGGAAATTTAGTAAGGGCTTCAGAAGACGTGATCGGGGTGACGTGAAAACTCCAGTAGGACTTCAGAAGACGTGATCGGGGTAACGTGGGAATTCAGAAGGGCTTCAGAAGACGTGATCGAGGTGTCGTGAACTTAGTAGGGCTTCAGAACACGTGATCTGGGGGACGTGGAAACTCAGGAGGACTTCAGAAGACCTCCTCGGGGTGACGTGGAAATTCAGTAGGGCTACAGAAGACGTGTCCGGGGTGCCGTGGGAATTTAGCAGGACCTCAGAAGACGTGATGGGGGAAACGTGAAAACTCAGTAGGACTTCAGAAGACGTCATCAGGGTGGCGTGGGAATTCAGTAGGACTTCAGAAGACGTCATCAGGGTGGCGTGGGAATTCAGTAGGACTTCAGAAAACGTGATCGGGGTGACGTGGAAATTTAGTAGGGCTTCAGAAGACGTGATCGGGGTGTCGTGGGAATTTAGTAGGGCTTCAGAAGGCGTCATCAGGGGTGACGTGGAAATTTAGTAGGGCTTCAGAAGACGTGATCGTGGTGTTGTGGGAATTCAGTAGGACTTTCAGAAGGCGCGATCGGGGTGACGTGGAAATTTAGCAGCGCATCAGAAGGCGTGATCCGGGATGACGTAGAAATTTAGTAGGTCTCCAGAAGACGTGATCCAGGGTGACGAGGGGACTCAGGAGGACTTCAGAAGGGGAGATGGAGGTGACGTGGAAATTTAGTAGGGCTTCAGAAGGCGTGATCGGGGTGACGTGAAAACTCAGTAGGACTTCAGAAGACGTCATCAGAAAGGCGTGGGAATTCAGTAGGACTTCAAGAAGACGTGATCGGGGTGACGTGGGAATTCAGTAGGGCTTCAGAAGACGCGATCGGGGTGTCGTGGGAATTTAGTAGGAGCTTTAGAAGACGTCATCGGGGTGACGTGGAAATTTAGTAGGGCTTCCAGAAGACGTGATCGGGGTGTTGTGAAAACTCAGTAGGACTTCAGAAGACGTCATCGGAGTGGCGTGGGAATTCAGTAAGACCTCAGAAGACGTGATCGGGGTGACGTGGGAATTCAGTAGGGCTTCTTCAGAAGACGTCATCGGGGTGACGTGGGAATTCGGTAGGACTTCAGAAGGCGTGATCGGGGTGACGTGGAAATTTAGTAGGGCTTCAGAAGACGTGATCGGGGTGACGTAGAAATTCAGTAGGGCATCAGAAGACGAAATCGGGGTGACGTGGAAATTTAGTAGGGCTTCAGAAGACGTGATCGGGGTGACGTGAAAACTCAGTAGCACTTCAAGAAGACGTGATCGGGGTAACGTGGGAATTCAGTAGGGCTTCAGGAAGACGTGATCGAGGTGTCGTGAATTTAGTAGGGCCTGAGAAGAGGTGATGGGGGTGGCGTGGAAACTCAGTAGGACTTCAGAAGACCTCATCGGGGTGACGTGGAAATTCAGTAGGGCTACAGAAGACGTGTTCGGGGTGCCGTGGGAATTTAGCAGGACCTCAGAAGACGTGATGGGGGAAACGTGAAAACTCAGTAGGACTTCAGAAGACGTCATCAGGGTGGCGTGGGAATTCAGTAGGACTTCAGAAGACGTCATCAGGGTGGCGTGGGAATTCAGTAGGACTTCAGAAAACGGGATCGGGGTGAGGTGGAAATTTAGTAGGGGTTCAGAAGACGTGATCGGGGTGTCGTGGGAATTTAGTAGGGCTTCAGAAGGCGTCATCGGGGTGACGTGGGAATTTAGTAGGACTTCAGAAGACGTGATCGTGGTGTTGTGGGAATTCAGTAGGACTTCAGATCGCGCCGATCGGGGTGACGTGGAAATTTAGCAGCGCATCAGAAGGCGTGATCGGGATGACGTAGAAATTTAGTAGGTCTCCAGAAGACGTGATCGGGGTGACGAGGGGACTCAGAAGGACTTCAGAAGGCGTGATGGAGGTGACGTGGAAATTTAGTAGGGCTTCAGAAGACGTGATAGGGGTGACGTGAAAACTCAGTAGGACTTCAGAAGACGTCATCAGGGTGGCGTGGGAATTCAGTAGGACTTCAGAAGACGTGATCGGGGTGACGTGGGAATTCAGTAGGGCTTCAGAAGACGTGATCGGGGTGTCGTGGGAATTTAGTAGGGCTTTAGAAGACGTCATCGGGGTGACGTGGGAACTCAGTAGGACTTCAGAAGACGTCCTCGGGGTGACGTGGAAATTCAGTAGGGCTTCAGAAGACGTGTTCGGGGTGCCGTGGGAATTTAATAGGACTTCAGAAGACGTGATGGGGTGCCGTGGGAATTCAGCAGCGCATCAGAAGGCGTGATCGCGGTGACGGCGAAACCAAACGAATACTACATGGAGGGTCGCCGGCGAAGCCGGTCCATCGTTTGGCGAAGCCAAACGAATACCACATGTCTATCGTTTGGCGAAGCCAAACGAATACTACATGGAGGGTGGCCAGAGAAGTCGGCCCATCGTTTGGCGAAGCCAAACGAATACTACATGGAGGGTGGCCGGCGAAGCCGGCCCATCGTTTTGCGAAGCCAAACGAATACTACTACATGGAGGGTAGCCGGCGAAGCCGGCCCATCGTTTGGCGAAGCCAAACGATTACTACATAGAGGGTGGCCGGCGCAGCCGGCCCATCGTTTGGCGAAGCCAAACAAATACTACATGAAGGGTGGCCGGCGAAGCCGGCCCACCGTTTGGCGAAGCCAAACGAATACTACATGGAGGGTGGCCGGCGAAGCCGGCCCATGGTTTAGCGAAGCCGAACGAATACTACATGGAGGGTGGCCGGCGAAGCCGGCCCATCGTTTGGCGAAGCCAAACGAATACTACAGGCTACAAAACGGCGAAATTCACATGGTTCCTACGCGTTCTGGTGCGGAGCGGAGGTTAGAGACAGTGAGAGAGCGGAGGGCAGACGGAGGCCCAGGCGTCGCGCCTCAAATGATGTGAATTACGACGTTTTATAGAGGGTACACAGAGGGTGGCCGGCGAAGCCGGCCCATCGTTTGGCGGAGCCAAACGAATACTACATGGAGGGTGGCCGGCGAAGCCGGACCATCGTTTGGCGAAGCCGAACGAATACTACAGGGAGGGTGGCCGGCGAAGCCGGCCAATCGTTTTGCGAAGCCAAACGAATACTACATATCTATCGCTGGGCGAAGCCAAACGAATACTACTACATGGAGGGTAGCCGGCGAAGCCGGCCCATCGTTTGGCGAAGCCAAACGATTACTACATAGAGGGTGGCCGGCGCAGCCGGCCCATCGTTTGGCGAAGCCAAACGAATACTACATGAAGGGTGGCCGGCGAAGCCGGCCCACCGTTTGGCGAAGCCAAACGAATACTACATGGAGGGTGGCCGGCGAAGCCGGCCCATGGTTTAGCGAAGCCGAACGAATACGACATGGAGGGTGGCCGGTGAAGCCGGCCCATCGTTTGGCGAAGCCAAACGAATACTACAGGCTACAAAACGGCGAAATTCACATGGTTCCTACGCGTTCTGGTGCGGAGCGGAGGTTAGAGACAGTGAGAGAGCGGAGGGCAGACGGAGGCCCAGGCGTCGCGCCTCAAATGATGTGAATTACGACGTTTTATAGAGGGTACACAGAGGGTGGCCGGTGAAGCCGGCCCATCGTTTGGCGAAGTCAAACGATTACTACATAGAGGGTGGCCGGCGAAGCCGGCCCATCGTTTGGCGAAGCCAAACGAATACTACATGGAGGGTGGCCGGCGAAGCCGGCCCATGGTTTGGCTAAGCCAAACGAATACTACATGGAGGGTGGCCGGCGAAGCCGGCCCATCGTTTGGCGAAGCCAAACGAATGCTACATCGAGGGTGGACGGCGAAGCCGGCCCATGGTTTGGCGAAGCCAAACGAATACTACATAGAGGGTGGCCGGCGAAGCCGGCCCATCGTTCGGCGAAGCCAAACGGATACTACATAGAGGGTGGCCGGCGAAGCCGGCCCATCGTTCGGCGAAGCCGAACGAATACTATACGGTGGGTTTCCGGCGAAGCCGGCCCATCGTTCGGCCAAGCCGACCGAATACAACGCGTGGTGAATGGAGGTGGGTCGGCAAAGCCGGCCCATCGTTTGGCGGAGCCAAACGAATACTACATAGAGGGTGGCCGGCGAAGCCGGCCCATGGTTTGGCGAAGCCAAACGAATACTACATGGAAGGTGGCCGGTGAAGCCGGCCCATCGTTTGGCTAAGCCAAACGAATACTACATGGAGGGTGGCCGGCGAAGCCGGCCCATGGTTTGGCGAAGCCAAACGAATACTACATAGAGGGTGGCCGGCGAAGCCGGCCCATCGTTCGGCAAAGCAGAACGAATACTATACGGAGGGTAGCAGGCGAAGCCGGCCAATCGTTTGGCAAAGCCGAACGAATACAACGCGTGGTGAATGGAGGTGGGTCGGCAAAGCCGGCCCATCGTTTGTGGGAGCCAAACGAATACTTTGCGTGGTGAATGGAGGTGGGTCGGCGAAGCCGGCCCATCGTTCGGCGAAGCCAAACGATTACTACATAGAGGGTGGCCGGCGAAGCCGGCCCATCGTTTGGCTAAGCCAAACGAATACAACGCGTGGTGAATGGAGGTGGGTCGGCAAAGCCGGCCCATCGTTCGGCGAAGCCAAACGATTACTACATAGAGGGTGGCCGGCGAAGCCGGCCCATCGTTTGGCTAAGCCAAACGAATACAACGCGTGGTGAATGGAGGTGGGTCGGCAAAGCCGGCCCATCGTTTGGCGAAGCCAAACGAAGACTACTACATGGAGGGTAGCCGGCGAAGCCGGCCCATCGTTTGGCGAAGCCAAACGATTACTACATAGAGGGTGGCCGGCGCAGCCGGCCCATCGTTTGGCGAAGCCAAACGAATACTACATGAAGGGTGGCCGGCGAAGCCGGCCCACCGTTTGGCGAAGCCAAACGAATACTACATGGAGGGTGGCCGGCGAAGCCGGCCCATGGTTTAGCGAAGCCAAACGGAGATACTACATGGAGGGTGGCCGGCGAAGCCGGCCCATCGTTTGGCGAAGCCAAACGAATACTACAGGCTACAAAACGGCGAAATTCACATAATTCCTACGCGTTCTGGTGCGGAGCGGAGGTTAGAGACAGTGAGAGAGCGGAGGGCAGACGGAGGCCCAGGCGTCGCGCCTCAAATGATGTGAATTACGACGTTTTATAGAGGGTACATAGAGGGTGGCCGGTGAAGCCGGCCCATCGTTTGGCGAAGTCAAACGATTACTACATAGAGGGTGGCCGGCGAAGCCGGCCCATCGTTTGGCGAAGCCAAACGAATACTACATGGAGGGTGGCCGGCGAAGCCGGCCCATGGTTTGGCTAAGCCAAACGAATACTACATGGAGGGTGGCCGGCGAAGCCGGCCCATCGTTTGGCGAAGTCAAACGATTACTACATAGAGGGTGGCCGGCGAAGCCGGCCCATCGTTTGGCGAAGCCAAACGAATACTACATGGAGGGTGGCCGGCGAAGCCTGGCTCATGGTTTGGCTAAGCCAAACGAATACTACATGGAGGGTGGCCGGCGAAGTTGGCCCATCGTTTGGCGAAGCCAAACGAATGCCATCGGTTGGCCAAACGAATGCTCGAGGTGGACGGCGAAGCCGGCTCCATGAGCTTTAAGGCGAAGCCAAACGAATACTACATAGAGGGTGGCCGGCGAAGCCGAAGATCCATCGTTTGGCAAAGCAGAACGAATACTACATGGAGGGTGGCCGGCGAAGCTGGCCCATGGTTTGGCGAAGCCAAACGAATACTACATAGAGGGTGGCCGGCGAAGCTGGTCATGGTTTGGCGAAGCCAAACGAATACTACATGGAAGGTGGCCGGTGAAGTTGGCCCATCGTTTGGCTAAGCCAAACGAATACTACATGGAGGGTGGCCGGCGAAGCCGGTCGTGGTTTGGCGAAGCCAAACGAATACTACATAGAGGGTGGCCGGCGAAGCCGGTCCATCGTTCGGCAAAGCAGAACGAATACTATACGGAGGGTAGCAGGCGAAGCCGGCCAATCGTTTGGCAAAAGCCGAACGAATACAACGCGTGGTGAATGGAGTGTGGGTCGGCAAAGCCGGCCCATCGTTTGGGGAGCCAAACGAATACTTTGCGTGGTGAATGGAGGTGGGTCGGCGAAGCCGGCCCATGGTTTGGCGAAGCCAAACGAATACTACATAGAGGTGGCCGGCGAAGCCGGCCCATCGTTTGGCTAAGCCAAACGAATACAACGCGTGGTGAATGGAGGTGGGTCGGCAAAGCCGGCCCATCGTTTGGCGGAGCCAAACGAATACTACGCGTGGTGAATGGAGGTGGGTCCGCGAAGCCGGCCCATCGTTCGGCGAAGCCAAACGATTACTACATAGAGGGTGGCCGGCGAAGCCGGCCCATCGTTTGGCGAAGCCTAACGAATACTACATCGAGGGTGGCCGGCGAAGCCGGCCCATGGTTTGGCAAAGCCAAACGAATACTATACGGTGGGTGGCCGGCGAAGCCGGCCCATCGTTCGGCCAAGCCGACCGAATACAACGCGTGGTGAATGGAGGTGGGTCGGCGAAGCCGGCCCATCGTTAGGCGAAGCCAAACGATTACTACATAGAGGGTGGCCGGCGAAGCCGGCCCATCGTTTGGCGGAGCCAAACGAATACTACATGGAGGGTGGCCGGCGAAGCCGGCCCATCGTTTGGCGAAGCCAAACGAATACTACATGGAAGGTGGCCGGCGAAGCCGGCCCATCGTTTGGCGGAGCCAAACGAATACTACATAGAGGGTGGCCGGCGAAGCCGGCCCATGGTTTGGCGAAGCCAAACGAATACTACATGGAAGGTGGCCGGTGAAGCCGGCCCATCGTTTGGCTAAGCCAAACGAATACTACATGGAGGGTGGCCGGCGAAGCCGGCCCATGGTTTGGCTAAGCCAAACGAATACTACATGGAGGGTGGCCGGCGAAGCCGGCCCATCGTTTGGCGAAGCCAAACGAATGCTACATCGAGGGTGGACGGCGAAGCCGGCCCATGGTTTGGCGAAGCCAAACGAATACTACATAGAGGGTGGCCGGCGAAGCCGGCCCATCGTTCGGCGAAGCCAAACGGATACTACATAGAGGGTGGCCGGCGAAGCCGGTCCATCGTTTGGCAAAGCAGAACGAATACTACATGGAGGGTGGCCGGCGAAGCCGGCCCATGGTTTGGCGAAGCCAAACGAATACTACATAGAGGGTGGCCGGCGAAGCCGGCCCATGGTTTGGCGAAGCCAAACGAATACTACATGGAAGGTGGCCGGTGAAGCCGGCCCATCGTTTGGCTAAGCCAAACGAATACTACATGGAGGGTGGCCGGCGAAGCCGGCCCATGGTTTGGCGAAGCCAAACGAATACTACATAGAGGGTGGCCGGCGAAGCCGGTCCATCGTTCGGCAAAGCAGAACGAATACTATACGGAGGGTAGCAGGCGAAGCCGGCCAATCGTTTGGCAAAGCCGAACGAATACAACGCGTGGTGAATGGAGGTGGGTCGGCAAAGCCGGCCCATCGTTTGGGGGAGCCAAACGAATACTTTGCGTGGTGAATGGAGGTGGGTCGGCGAAGCCGGCCCATCGTTCGGCGAAGCCAAACGATTACTACATAGAGGGTGGCCGGCGAAGCCGGCCCATCGTTTGGCTAAGCCAAACGAATACAACGCGTGGTGAATGGAGGTGGGTCGGCAAAGCCGGCCCATCGTTTGGCGGAGCCAAACGAATACTACGCGTGGTGAATGGAGGTGGGTCCGCGAAGCCGGCCCATCGTTCGGCGAAGCCAAACGATTACTACATAGAGGGCGGCCGGCGAAGCCGGCCCATCGTTTGGCGAAGCCAAACGAATACTACATGGAAGGTGGCCGGCGAAGCCGGCCCATGGTTTGGCGAAGCCAAACGAATACTACATAGAGGGTGGCCGGCGAAGCCGGCCCATCGTTTGGCTAAGCCAAACGAATACTACATGGAGGGTAGCAGGCGAAGCCGGCCAATCGTTCGGCGAAGCCGAGCGAGTACTATACGGTGGGTGGCCGGCGAAGCCGGCCCATCGTTCGGCGAAGCCAAACGATTACTACATAGAGGGTGACCGGCGAAGCCGGCCCATCGTTTGGCACAGCTAAAAACGAATACAACGCGTGGTGAATGGAGGTGCGTCGGCAAAGCCGGCCCATCGTTTGGCGGATCCAAACGAATACTACGCGTGGTGAATGGAGGTGAGTCCGCGAAGCCGGCCCATCGTTCGGCGAAGCCAAACAATTACTACATAGAGGGTGGCCGGCGAAGCCGGCCCATCGTTTGGCGAAGCCAAACGAATACTACATGGAAGGTGGCCGGCGAAGCCGGCCCATCGTTTGGCGAAGCCAAACGGATACTACATCGAGGGTGGCCGGCGAAGCTGGCTGGTTTGGCGAAGCCAAACGAATACTATACGGTGGGTGGTCGGCGAAGCCGGCCCATCGTTCGGCCAAGCCGACCGAATACAACGCGTGGTGAATGGAAGTGGGTCGGCGAAGCCGGCCCATGGTTTGGCGAAGCCAAACTAATACTACATAGAGGGTGGCCGGCGAAGCTGGCCCATCGTTTGGCAAAGCGAAACGATTACTACATAGAGGGTGGCCGGCGAAGCCGGCCCATCGTTTGGCGAAGCCAAACGAATACTACATAGAGGGGGGCCGGCGAAGCCGGCCCATCGTTCGGCGAAGCAGAACGAATACTATACGGAGGGTAGCAGGCGAAGCCGGCCAATCGTTCGGCGGAGCCGAGCGAGTACTATACGGTGGGTGGCCGGCGAAGCCGGCCCATGGTTTGGCGAAGCCAAACTAATACTACATAGAGGGTGGCCGGCGAAGCCGGCCCATCGTTTGGCGAAGCCAAACGAATACTACATAGAGGGTGGCCGGCGAAGCCGGCCCATCGTTCGGCGAAGCAGAACGAATACTATACGGAGGGTAGCAGGCGAAGCCGGCCAATTGTTCGGCGAAGCCGAGCGAGTACTATACGGTGGGTGGCCGGCGAAGCCGGCCCATGGTTTGGCGAAGCCAAACTAATACTACATAGAGGGTGGCCGGCGAAGCCGGCCCATCGTTCGGCGAAGCAGAACGAATACTATACGGAGGGTAGCAGGCGAAGCCGGCCAATCGTTCGGCGAAGCCGAGCGAGTACTATACGGTGGGTGGCCGGCGATGCCGGCCCATCGTTCGGCCAAGCCGACCGAATACAGCGCGTGGTTAATGGAGGTGGGTCGGCAAAGCCGGCCCATCGTTCGGCGGAGCCAAACGAATACTACGCGTGATGAATGGAGGTGGGTCGGCGAAGTCGGCCCATCGTTTGGCGGAGCCAAGCGAATACTACGCGTGGTGATTGGAGGTGGGTCGGTGAAGCCGGCCCTTCGTTCGGCGAAGCAGAACGAATACTATACGGAGGTTAGCAGGCGAAGCCGGCCCATCGTTCGGCGAAGCCGAACGAATACTTCACAAAGGGTGGCCGGCGAAGCCGGCCTACCGTTCGGCGAAGCTGAACGAATACTATACGGTGGGTGGCCGGCGAAGCCTGCTCGCTGCTAGGATGCAAATGATACGTACCGATTTTGCGTGTCGCCACCTATGAGCGCAGCATGATTGGAGAATTGAAAGCATTGAGCAGTTAAAAGGCTTTTTGACGTCATGTTTATTTGCTTGCTTGACCATTTTTCAAAAAGGACAACTATACTACTGTCGTCGTGGTATTCGGTCTTTGGAGCGGCCCTGGCCACATGGTTGTAGACGTACTGGTCTATTCACGTTGCTTTCACAAGCATGTTTAGGAGCTTGTACCGTACATTAGGGAATAAAATTTATTGTTCCTTCGCGTGCGAGGGTGGACCTGGGATACAGACAGTGCGAGTGTGGAATAGTTGATTAGCAGCATACGCGCACACGTGCGCGATACACCTTAGTGATTTTGACTCTGAAACAGAGGGTTTGCTGCCTCCGAGTCAAGTGGCTGCCCCGGGCTAGGGACCCGAAGGGTCACTAGTTAGAGTAAAAAAGAAGAGCAAACGCACGAAAAAAATGAAACAGTGCCAGAAACTTATAGAAATCGTATTGCAGGAGCATTCCTTCACTAATACACCTGCCCTTGATTATACATATTGGGTAAAGTTGGTGGCACTTCTGTTTCTACATTCTTTCTCTCTAATTTTTGACTAATTTAGCAAAGTGTATGTTTGCGTTCGAAAAGTATTTCTTCCCTTATTTAATGCTCTTTGTCGCTTCCTGTCAAGCTTGACCGTTTTCGATCGTTATACGTGAATATAGTGGGTAGCCAAAGTAATCAGTATTTGAGATACTTGCAATACTTGCCCTAATTTACTCAAACAGAACGCGAAAGACTTTTGCGACTTTTCGCCATAACTAGTTCCTTTCTCATTTCTGAGCCGTAGTGTGCTGTACCATTCGAATGTACACGCCGTCCTCTATCCGCACCGAGAAAAAAGGTTTAGAGAAAATCCATCTTCGTTCTGCTCGCCCACTCGGAGCACCTGAGGCGAGCCATGAACTGACGCGCTCGAAATAATTAAAGTCTGTCCGAATGAGACTGTCCGCCCACGCGGTCGGCGTGCTTGTCGAGCAACCCTCGCGAAAGCCTTTTTTAGACGAGTCCTCTCACGACTGCGAACAGCTGACTGGGATATTATTCAACCTTGTTCCAATATTTCTGCTTATCGATTTGCATGCCCAAAAACCGCCTTCGCGACTGCCTCAGGACACGCTCGCCGAACGCGTGGGCGGACAGTCTCGTTCGGACAGTCTTTACTCCTTCCTCAACGAACGCATGCTCAAGAGGAGTTGCCAGAGTCAGTCATCAACGTTCCTGGAAAGAAACATTGTAAATGGAAATTGTCAGAAATACACAGAATCAGCCATTTCACTCGCATTGAGCGGTATTCCGTATGTCTGTATTTTATCGGAATGTAGGATTTTAAAAAGAAAAGTGAAGAATGCGACTTCTCACCAGATCCTCATTGCACAAAATCTGAATAACTTTTTGACATTTGAATTGAATTGAAAAATTTGAATTGAGTTCAGAATTTTAGAAATTTCATCAGAATTCCAATTTTTGAAGTTTGAATCAAGGTCTGATTTTTCTAAATTTGAAATAAAAAAAGATTTCCCGGAACTGACAGAAATCAGAAAATGGCAAAATTTGAGAAAAATAATTTCAAAATCACATTTAAACTTGAATCAAATTAAGCTAATTTGAAATTTGAATAAATTTTCAAAGTAAAATTTTTTGATTAAATGTCGAATTTTCGAAATTCCAAATTATTAGGAAAATTTCAAAATCTGAAATAAATAATAAAATTAAAAAAGAGAAATTTCAAATCAGAAGAAAATTTGAAGCACCAGCGTTTCAGCCTATTCATGGTATGGCCGAGATCACACTTGCAACGACGAGCGACTCGACGCAATGTTTACCATCCATATCGACAGAAAATCGATATGCCTGTTGTGCACTGTCGCCGGCCTATATGCAGCCATATTTTGACACTTTGGAGCACATAGCAAACCTTAGCATATCTAATACGGCCATGTACTATCGTTCTCCAGACCAAATTCCGGTCCGCAGTAGCGGACCACGGCTGCTGCATCATGCGACACGTGATAATCGTGCTGGGAGAAAGGTGATTCGTGCTGGAATCAAGTGGTCCCAGCACGATAAGCACGTCTCGCATGATGCGATAGCCGTGGTCCGCAAATACGGACCGGAATTTGGCTCGGAGAACGATAGTATTTTTCTCGATTCCATCGCAGATGACTGCTTCAATATGGGGTGTGAATGTGTCCAAACAAATCTGGTGTGAACTAGCCAAAACACAAGTACTTTGCTGTGGCGGCTAATTTCTATTAACTGAAACTTCTAATAAAGTGTTTTTTAGACTTGTTCTGTGTGAAGTGACAGGGTGTGTGTGAAACACACTTAATTTTCAGTCGTTTGCTGAAAGCCATATAAAAGCCACGTTTCGAAAAATCGCCTCGTTGGTGCGGGGAGGGAATAATACTGCACAAATATTTTACATTTCCTGAAGAGGGAACTCTGAAAATTGTTTATAATATGGACGTGTAGAGCAACACTCGGAAGCTTTCTGGCTACATGGCCAATCAATTTCGGCTACGATCGTTCTTCGCATTTCTTCTCTCGAAGACCTCGAATCGGGATTCGATTGGTGAGCTAGGCTAGCAATTTGAATACAAATAAGCACTTTATCGCATGAAAGGCGCGATGATGTCAAAAGTTTTTTTGCTAGAGAATCTCTCCGCAAGAAGTGCATGCATCAGCCCCCTCGCATTGGCTGTATTGAATTAGGACTTTTCTGGAGCTTCTCTGAACTGGACTTAACGTCGGCATGGATCCGCAAGAGATTTTGCGTTCCCCATTGGAGATTGGCGCAAACTCGGTGCGCCTATGTTATAGCATATGACACCGAGTTTGCGCCAACCTTCAACAGTGAACGCAAAGTCTCTTCCGGATCCATGCCGACCATATGTCTTCCATTTTAATAATGAGAGGATTGGTGACACATAAACTCACTTGCGTAAACACGAAGGATAATCGGTTGCTAAGCCGGATTAGATAGAAGAGATTGATGACAGAAGAGGTGAATAGTCACATACCCATGGGCCCTTTTCTAATCAATCGAAGTTGAGATACCACGCAGGGAAACACAATTTTGAACCATTTTCGTCCCTATTCTTTCAGGAGCCGTTCAATACCCTTCAGTACACAAATGTAACCATTGGAAGATTTTCCTTATAGTTAGTATTATCTACAACATCAGACTGCTTAAACGGCAAGACCTCTAGGCATGAAGGTTAATGAACACCTGCCATTAACACAAGGACATTGCCACAGTAAGGAAATAAAAATGAAATAGAATACCTTTGGCTAGGATTTAATGAGATCCCCTTGCAAGTTGGCCTTCCGCCTAGGATCTCTCTAATGCATCCTAAGGTAATCTCCTTGCAATCAAACCGTCTCTGTAAGGGCCATCATCAATGGCAGGGCTACGCCTCCGTAATCACTCATGCCGCCGACATCGCTCGTTCTTTGCTCGCACCTATTGCACGAGACACACGACAGGCTGATGCAATCCGCCGTTCCAGCGAGTCAAGACTCCGCCCCTGCCCCGACGTATACATAAATATGCCCTTCACGGCTCTTAGATGTTCACCGCACATGCAGCTCAGGGTATCTTTAAGACACTATGGGCACTTCGTTAATAGCAGAGCGTTGAGATCTCTTGTCTTAGAATTTCCATGTTTGGCTCTAATGTCGTTTCCCGTAGTTGTTTATCCCTCATTCGCAGTCCGAGTATGCGCCCCCATTCTTAATTTATACTGAAAAAATTTATGATATAAGTTTTGAAAGCCTTCTTAATTTTAGTTCCCGCAATAATACCTGCTAGATATTGATTTTGATCTGATAGAATCTATGGAACCAAATGCAAATAAATGAAAATAGGCATTAAAGAATCCATGCGGAGCCCGGTGATCCATTATCGGCCCTAATTTTGATTTTGTGACTTCTATAGACTCATTACATAGTAGCTTCAAAGTCTATATTTAGTTCAACCAGGGTTAAGAAGTTTAAATCTGGCCGGCCGTCTAATAGTCAGTAAACCTGCATTTTGATTCGAAAGAAGCGTTTACCCATTATTGAGAGATAAAAAAGGTTCTGCACCATCGTCGAATTTTCGCCTTTTCTGGGATTTCTAAAGGTTCTGTCAGGGGTGGAAAACTTTTCCCAGATTCTTTCAAGGTGTTGTGACCTCGAGGTGGGCAAAATTCTTATGTGGGTGCCAAGTTTTTCTTCGACCGCTCGGCGTGTGCGATTGAGTAATTCAGAATATGAATTCAGTAGCTTGAGCCTCTATTTTTAAATCTGATTTCTGCTTCGAACAGAAATTTCTTGAGTGATCTACCAAAATGTTTTTGAATAGCATGCATGCTTTTTGTTGCCTACCCGTGGCCCAATTTTTATAGGATCATTCAGAAATCTAAAGTTTTTACCGACACAAAGTCTACCTGAGATCAGGGCCGGGATCTTACTTCCGCCACCGAGCGACGCGACGCAATGCTTACCATCCATATGGACTGAATACAGATTTGCCTGATGTACACTGTCGCTGGTCGCGGTAGGTAGTATGATCCAGGCCTACGCCTCGATGTCGATGAATCATTCCTTCCTTCTTGCTGTCTAATTTTTTGGGTACTAGTTTTAAATTTCTTAAAAGCACAACTTCACCATCTAGCATGGCTATCAGTGAGCTTTCCAGGCTGATGTATTTACTAGACAATTTTTTTCTGGTTCCATTACCTCATTTTTGGGCCAGCTCCAGAGAAGTTTTGACCACTCCATCTCCCAGACCCACCGAAGCTTTATCATACTTTTCTATAAAACGAGTAGTGTCTATTGGCCGATTTGTTCCAGATTTTGTTTCAATGATTATACTAAAAGTTTTTACGAAAAAATCGGACACGTTCTGCTGCAATTTTAGTATAGCAATTTTTTTTTCACGCATTGTCAGTATTTTTTCACGCATTTTTCCGTCATTTCACAAGAATTCCGGAATGCTCCGAGTATTTCCGCTTTTTCTAAATTTTACACGACTTCTTCCTGCTATGTTCACATTTTCAGCCGCAAAATGGAAATGCGTGCCTCAACCTCTATGGACACTGTCCACTTTTTCGGCTATGGATCTTTGATTTGGAATCCGGGCTTCACCTACACAAACAAGGAAAAAGGCTATGCACAGGGCTTTGCTCGACGAATGTATCAAGGAAACACCTACCATCGAGGAGACCGTCAATTGGTGTGTCGTCTTTTCTAGTGCATTTCCTAGTTTATCCGTCCTTTTCGTATAGTTGCGTGTGCCTATGGGGAATGTACTAGTGAGTCGGACTCGAACAGATGTTACTCGCTGCCTGCTATCGATTATGGGGGTGGCACTCGAGGGGGGATGAATTCATGTAAAGCCCGGGGCATATTTGTGCCGTTCACGTGACTGACATTGGCCTTTTACAGTGCACCAGAGGACGCTTTCAATTCATTCAGATCGGATATTCATGGGACTAAAGGACAAGCATCTTTTCGGGGTTGAGTGTGAGGGGGAAGGGTGGCCAAAACATTTTACTATCTTAAATCCCTTTTGAAATCCTAAGGGGCATGTTCATTTATGCATTTGTGGACATTAGATTTATGCGATTATTGAGAATTTTTTAGCCCGGACGAGTCGCTACATTGATCCCAGACGAAGACTCTTTTGCGTCTGGAATCGTTTTTGAAGTCATTGGACGAGAAAAGATCCGCGAAGCATTTGTCCATCTTTGGGAAAGAGAGGTGAGCATCACTCGATCAACATTTTACACTTCGCTGTTTTAAAAAATCTTGCTACCTGAATATCCGTTTTAAGATTAACAACGGGTACGACTTTGTTCAAATTCCCGTCGAGTTGGCAGATTCTGGAGACGTAATCGACGCCTGGACCTGCATAGCCTGGTTGGATAATGAGTTCTACCTCGGCGATGCAGACATCGAGCAAATGGCCGGAGAGATTCGACGGGCAAAGGGCTGTGCTGGACCCAACTTCGAGTAGGTTGTTCTTAGAAGGTCCAATAAGCTCATCTATGTGTCAGATGTTTCAATATAAAGCTTTTAGGTATGTCCTGAAATTGGCGCAGCATGTGCGGTTGCTGTTCCCGGAGGATGAAGATGAGCATCTTTTTGAACTTGAGCGGCGGTTGATCAGCGCATACGCCTGAGCCGTTCTTAGGAAGACTACTACATTCCTGATTTTCCTGTGGAAAACGCTTATCTCAGAGTTCTAATAGCTTTATTTCGGGTTCCGGGAGCCATAGTTGGACCGTCTTTCATTCATTTGCTGGTTGTCACTTTCCTTCTTGGGCTATCCTTTATGTACAGTGGATCAGTGATCATACATAATAAATGTTCAATTAATGTTTCAGCCGTATATGAGAAATTTAAAACTTCCAGAAGTGGAGATGGGTTATACACAATACTTTTAAAGGGTAGAACATTCGAATCACGACGTTGCTAGTTAAAGGCTGTGTTCACGATGGTAAGGTTGTCCGTTTTTTTTGGCGAAACGTAAGCCTTGGGTCCCTAGATGATGAATAAGAATGGAAGTGCGACGGAAAACTGCCAGGAAGTGGGTTGAAATCTCGTGGGTCTGCCAACCCTTTGGGTCACCCCGCCAACGTCATCAAACAGTTGTCCTGAATTCGTTTCACCAGAGGAACAGGCACCGAATTTTTAAATATTCATAAGCGCGGAATGTTCCAACATCTCTGCATTTACATTGACTCCTATTTTTGAAGAGTTATTGGTACAAGAAACAGCAAAGCCGTTTACCTAAAAATATTGAAGCAGGGCGAACCGTTTCCGACGTTAAGTTTGAAACTTTGTCTGCAGTTTCCCGAAACATCCGCAGACACAATCAGATTTTCAGAGATTTCTTTTTTACATCTTTTCCACGGTATTTGAGTGTTCTGAGGAGACGTTTTCCTATGAACCCCTATTTAGTGGACTTACCTACTCAAAAATATCGAAACCTATAACACGGCTTCTTATCGTGAAGTGTGTGGGTCTTTCGGGGACGGTTTTAGCCGTTTTTCACCGTTGTTGATGCGATTGTCCTAAGATCTTTTGATATCCGGTGAAAACTCGAAGTGATTCCACTCTAACTGTGAAGTCAACGTCTCAAAACGAGCAGTCTGGAGTGATCGTGTTGGAAAGTCTGTTGTTCAACGTAGTGTTACTCTACTATACATTTGAAGTTATCACTGAGTCCGACTTAGGAGCAGTTTTTACTCGGGTTCGATGCTTAGAAAGAGAAAGCGAAGATAAAACTTTTTCTTGAAATTCGAAAGCCTTTTTGCTGCTTACGGATATTCAATCTGAACAATAAAACAGTGGCGTAACGGATTCACGTGAAAAGTGTATCACTAATGGCCAGCTGATAGGCTATCAGCTGTCGAGGAGAAAGTATTGCCGTGGAATGCTCGCTGAACCCAGACTGGTCTACGTTGGATTAGACTCTGACGTCTCAGATCTGTTAGCGGTGTAATGTCTGACGCAAGTATGTATAGGTTTTATCTAGGTGGTTTGAGCTCGTGATGTGTGATTGTAGGGAGCGATAAGGCTCAAAATATTTGCAGTGTAAGCGAAATTATTATGCAGTGAAGGGTTAAAAGGCACATTATTAACACCCTCAGACATGGATTTTGCGATTTCCACATGTAATTTTGTTGTACACCCCCACTATATAACACGTGGCAAGTGCGAGATTTCAATTTATTCAAATAAGCGAGTTATACGCCATGTCCTCCTCAAAAGCTATCAAGAGCCACGCCCCTTTTTTGGTTTAGACATCCATTGTGACTAGGAAATACGGATGATTTTGAACCAATTTGAACTTCGTTTTCCCGTTTTTCTCTTCATTCTGGTTCTCTCTCTCTCTCTCGCTCTAATTTAGCGACGGCGAACGAAGAGAAATATAGGCCTGGGAAAACTCGTCCACCTGATTTTCGCCCTCAAGCTACAGGCGTTCTTTGATGAACCATAACTCAGTTTGTAGGGAGCCTTGAACGATTTCTGAGGCACCATCTCAGATATTTGTGGGGAAGTTCCCGAGGACAATAAACCTGATTTGGTCGTTATCACTCGGTCTCCCTCGAATTATGCACAGCGAGTGACGTTGAAAACAGTCGATTGGGGGAGGGGAGAACAAGGGAAGTTCGCCTCACGTTTGTTCCCTTTTGGCCTCCCCCCCCCCCCGAACATGATGAACGCTGAAACAAAGCCCTAGCGTATACGGTGATGCAGACGGGCTAGTCGCGAGGTGGTCTCGCACTTCGCAAGTTGAGGGGGTAGATTTGGCACTCAAGGACTACGTAAGGCATCTCTGTCTGGTTTTCAGAGGGGTTAATAAGCTTCTCTATAAACTCCAGTCAGAGGTGAATAATTTTGGACCTATTGCAGTTTCTCAGGAACAGGAGACTGTTGAAAACAGCAAGTTCTAGCTAGTTGATTTTTGTATAATCATTGAACAATGGGAAGATCTGCACTCGGGAGGTCGCGGGAAGACCTTTAGGCCCTAGTTATACACCAGCGGAATGAAAACGTCTCGCGATGACATTGCCGCCGCTTGCCGCGTGAATTAGGGACTCGTCTGCAATGTTGCGTCTTTGGCGTCTTCGACGCAATACTGCAGACAAAAATTTCCAGGCGTTTTAATGGTATTTTATCGGTTTTTTCGCTTCTGACACTTTTTACTTGCAGAATGTCACTAATAATCAATTCCTCTCGTCATTACAGTGCTCGTTATGTCGTTTTGGTGATGTTTTAACTATTTTAAATCTGAAAAATAATCAGCTGATGGAAATTGGCAAATTTCCAACAGGGCAGGTCCCGCAAGGATACAGTATACGGTGCCGCGGCGTGTATAACTGCTCTGTGCGGCCTTCCGGCGCGTTTTTCTGCGACTACTGTTCCTTTTGGCATGCCTGCGCACAGTTAGGGCGCATATAAGTGATAGTTGTCTTGCTATTTCCGCAGCGTCCCGCCGGTGTATAACTAGGGCCTTAGTCGGGAGAACAAGAAAACTCCTGCTGTGGGAACTTCCACCATTACTCCACTGTCGAGAGGTCTCCTTCGCTTTTCCCCAATTCGGGGGAAGTCCCCCAGTTGTTTCGAGGGAAGTTCCGTTGTCGTTCTCCGGAACTTCCAAACGAATACCTGAGATTGTGATCAGGGTGTGTATCTCTCCAAGGTGAGCATAGATCTGGAAAAAATGGTTTTTGGGTGTTCTGTGCCTACAACACGTTTTCAGTAGAAGAGTTTGGCTCTATACTGCAGTAGAACGCAAAGGATACTGACCAGAAGTTTTAGACAATTTGTAAACTTTTTAATTGGAAGTAGAAGAAGTGCCACGGAAAGTGAAGTGCCACTTCAGTATTTGATCGATAACTAAGATATATTCAGATAAATCTAACGAAATCCTATGTCACAAACTCAGTAAACAGTAGTTTCACATAAAGTGGAATAAACGAGGCTATCCCATATCTAATGAGAGTTTTGTTGATGCATCGTACAGAGTGCGACACACTTATTAGTCACGTGTTGTGTAGCCCATCAGCATAATGATAGCCTACTACACGGCTCTCTCCGATAATGAGTGGGCGTTCTTCGGAGTGGACCTGATATTCTGGAGAGATAGGGACGCCGCCAAATGTTGAGATGTGTGAACTTTGGTACACTTGTCGACTCATTGTGTTGCACATTACATTCGGAAATTCAATTAGAACTTTATTTGGTTCATTTTGCATCCGGAGGCAGTGATCGCTTCTAACGTAAGTATTGAGGTCCGCAAAAAGCATACTCGAAAAAAAATCCGTGAATTCCGCTCTCGAAGTCGCAAAGCAAGTCGACGAGTTTTAAATGGGAGGGCTGGGGACAGCTCACTACTGGCTTCTGAAATACTGGTGTGTAGCAATCAGTAGAAGAGATTATCTATAGCATTTCATTGATTTAGTGCAAACCGTATCACTTCGTAAGCTTACGTCTGGAAATACTTGCCGCGACAGTGCCGCGTTGCCTTCGCGATAGTACCGTGGCGAATTCGCGATCATCGCTGTGCTTAAACGATTCTGTTGTCTCGATCCTCGACAACGTCGCGATGTGACCGCGATAGTATCGCAAACGGTTACGCTTCGGAACCGCACCGGGTGCATAAGGCGCTATTCATACTACTCAACGCCAGCGCGGCACGCGCTAGCCGCGCTGGCGTGGCGTTTGTGTATGAATGGCTTGACGCCCCGCCCGCGCTGCACGCGCGTCAGCTCCGCCCGCTCCGCCATGGCGTCGCCGCGGCAGTATTCATACTGCCACCCGAAACGCCTTGGCGTTTTCATCCACTGATATTATGTATCGATCGTCTCATTCATTCCAGCTTCACCGCTCCGCCATGGCGTCGCCGCTGGAGTATTCATAGTCTAAGCAAGCGCGGCACGCGCGTCACGCGCGTAGAAAGTATTCATACACAAACACCACGCCAGCGCGGCACGCGCGTGCCGCGCTGGCGTTGAGTAGTATGAATAGTGCCTAAGCGAGCCCGCGTCGACTACGATGCACTCATTGCGTGTGGTAAAACGAGATCGTCGCCGGGCCAATTGCCCAAGTTTGCGGTACATCCCGTATCTCTTTGGTACCAGTAACGGGTGTACCAGCGGCCCCTACAGAGGGCGTAACAACCGCAGCTGCGTAATTTTGTTCGGTGGCCTCGCCTGGTTGTATAATAACTCATAAAAGATGAAGGACTAAGCTTCCGGCTAATATAAATCCCTATAGAGATGCACTTCATATTCGACTTCCATTAGGAATCTTAGAGGCTTTTGAATGTGTATGGGGCCTATATAATGACTTGCGGGGACCAGCCAAGGTTTGAGTCAGTGCTCTTATCTACCCAGACAAGTCGAGTACCCATTTGCCGATCCCGTAGGGATAGAAGGCTTGGTTAGCGTTGGGCGAGGATGGATCCCTCGACCGTTTGCGTGATGATGGGGCACCTTGCCACTGCTCCACACGTGCTCTGACTCATAATTAACTTTATTCGAGGCACTCGTAGTGTTTTGCAAACGCCCCTCGACCGATCGCGGAACCGCTACGGATTCGCTCTTCTGCCGCTTTGGTGCCTGTAGAAGCCGAAACGGCACTATACCGGCAATGTCGCGACAATTCCTACCAGACTTCGCCCTCAGTCTAAAATTTTCGCCTTGCTTGGCGACATAGGAAGCGTTATGTTGCGGATTTTTTCTATTAATACCGTCAGGGTAGACACCTTTTACAGATACTTACGTTTTTAATCACAATCACGCAAAATATTTCTTACTTCAGGGTTATTTCCAAATAAGACTTCTCAGAGGGTTTCGAGCTAGTGACTCCATTCCGTTCGTATAGACACGACTTCGATCAAGTTCAGGGCAGGATTTGACGCTGTCCTACTCGCACTAAACCCAGCTCAAATCGCAAACCTAGGGCTAGAAAAATTCGGACTCTGTGGTGGTTTACACAAGAGCCCACATCAAAGGGGAAGCAAAAAGGCTACCCGAGGTTGTAGTTCAGCAGGAACAGAGTCAACAAAAATAGGAGAAAAGTTGTTTCAATAAATATAAATAAATTCTCTTGAACCCCTCTCCAATCGTCCGCGCAGTGAGAAGCCAACAATCGAGTCCACTGGCGTCTCTTGTAATCAAAATTAGCGTTTCTACACGTGTATCAGTTATTGTTCACAAACAGAAACAAATCTGAAATTCCCACTCAGAAGACAATTTTCAAAAGCGGTGAACGAAACAACTGTAAGAAAGGATGGCGGGTGATCTGGTGAGGGAATGAAAAAAAATGGGGCAAAGATGTGAAGGTTCGTTTCTTGAGGGAGGAACGAAACTTCTTGTCCCATCTGGTTGGAAAAAGGAATTTCAGCCTTGAAATTTCTGAGTTGAAAGAGCAAAAAAAAAACTGTAATCCCAACAAAAACTGCGATGCCCGCCACGAATTGGGAGTTGCATTGGTTAGCTTTTTTATGTCTGCCCCTGTAGTTGATTGCCGTTGAAGTCCCGACCTTCGACTCCAAAGTCTTTGTTCCGTCAAAAAGATGAGGGGGAAGTGTGGTCATGTGGGGAGAACATGGAATTAGCAGAAAGATAGTCGTTGCTAACAGAAAGTGAACGTTGGGGTGATTCGTATTTGACTCATTGTGTTCAAGGCGAGTGGTTGTGCAAATGGGAAAGAAGAAGTCCGAGAAAGAGAAAAGTGAGGAGGTAACCAACCTTTCCTCGTCATAAGTGTCCCTCTTGGTCACATCTTTCTTCAAAGGAAGCCAGTTCTTGTAGGGTTTGATAGATTCGCTGAAGGAAGAGGCCAAAGAACTTGTGATGAAGATCCAAGCACACTTCATAGCTATCGAGGAACACCGAAAGAAGGATCGAGAACTGTGGAGAAATTTCAATAGGAGGCTGGAATCCCTGGAAGAAGTTGTGAGTTGTTATGAATCTGATTTCTGGCTGCCGGGTACAAGACACGCTGCGCAGTTTTTGACATGCGACCTAATATTCACCCACCGCGGTATCACTGGAACTGGAGGAGAAATGCCGAACCGAACAAATTGCCAGTGCGGTATAATACACAAGTTAATAATTTCTGAAAGTTGGGCTCCGCAGAAAAGGTCAAGGATTTGGCATTGCTCTAAAATGTCGTGAAATTGTTCCATGAGATTTGGCTATCAAACTGATTTCCTGAATGTAGTGAAATTGTTGAATCGATTTGGCTGTTGTTGGTATATGCAGATTACATAATCATTAAATGTAGTGAAATTGTTGCAAACAGATTTGGCAGGAGCTCTATGAATTATCAGAGTCAAATCACGCGTCAGAAGGTCCTCTGGCGAGCGAATGAAGACAAAAAGAAAAAAATAATCCTCAGCCAACAATGCTGAACGGAACGTGGCCTTATGGGCTAGAAATAAGGTTTTCGAATGTTATTCTACCTTTTCAGTGTAGCTCCCAATAAGGTACCAGACCTTCCCTCACCGATTAGATAAAAATCATGAAAACGAAATCTAACGCAGTTTATCAGCTACTTACGCTATGTCTTCGTGTCCTCAACGCTTTCACGATTCACATTGTATGGAAACGTTTTTGCTGCTAGACTTATTTTTGTTCTCATTTCATTCAATATGCGCTCCAAACGAAACCCCTTCTGACGCGTGATTTAACTCTGATAATTCATAGAGCTTCTGCCGAATCTGTTTGCAACAATTTCACTACATTTAATGATTATGTAATCTGCATATACCAACCACAGCCAAATCGAAGTAAACTCCAAATACCGTGCGGTACCGATTGCCACGATAGCCGTAAAATGGCGTGTGTGATGGTGTAGATGCAGAATCCATGGTAACAGCGACGCCTATTTTATTGATTAGCTGCGGAAATCTTGAAAAAACTTTCACGTCTCCTTTGGAAAGCGGTAATTTCAGGTAGAAATGTTCATGAAAGTGGCAGTGAAATGTGACTGAGAGTTAATAAGGGTACTGGCTTGGTAATTGAAGGGATTTTGGGTAATCAGACAAGAATTTCAGCCTCGTTTGTTATCTATTCACTCTGACTATAAGGCTGCTCGGTTTCATTTCTTCAATCAGAGTTTTGACCAACAGTAAGATCGGCCCACACCCGAAGTTTTCCTTCCTTGCCGATTTTTGGTTTTAAATGTTTTTTTTTCGAATCGCAGCCAACACTAAGCCTTCGGCTGCACCGTCCATCCAGGGTCTCAAATGATTTAAACCACTCCGAATTGCAGCCAACACGAAAATCAGCCCCCACCCGGGGATTACCTCCCTTGCCTGACGGTGCAGCCGAAGGCTGCACCGTCCATCCAGGGTTTCAAATGATTTAAACCACTCCGAATCGCAGCCAACACGAAAATCAGCCCCCACCCGGGGATTACTTCCCTTGCCTGACGGTGCAGCCGAAAGCTGCATCGTCCATCCAGGGTCTCGAATGATTTAAACCACTCCGAATTGCAGCCAACACGAAAATCAGCCCCCACCCGGGGATTACCTCCCTTGCCTGACGGTGCAGCCGAAGGGTGCACCGTCCATCCAGGGTCTCAAATGATTTAAGCCACTCCGAATTGCAGCCAACACGAAAATCAGCCCCCACCCGGGGATTACCTCCCTTGCCTGACGGTGCAGCCGAAGGCTGCACCGTCCATCCAGGGTCTCAAATGATTTAAACCACTCCGAATTGCAGCCAACACTAAAATCAACTTCCACCCGGGGATCACCTCCCGTGCCTGACGGTGCAGCCGAAGGCTGCACCGTCCATCCAGGGTCTCAAGTGATTTAAACCACTCCGAATTGCAGCCAACACGAAAATCAGCACCCACCCGGGGATTACCTCCCTTGCCTGACGGTGCAGCCGAAGGCTGCACCGTCCAATCTGGGTTTCAAGTGATTTCAACCTGATATCTCTATTCTTGCTTCCGCGGTTGCACCGACAATCTCTTTTTCCACCGCCAAACAACCGTTCCTATGTGATTATTTATTGAGAATGCCTCTGGCAAAAACTCGTTTGCGACCCCGTGAGAGATTCGGGAAATTTTGGGTCGGAGGGTCGCGGATTTGGGGAATCAGTGGGGGGGGCTGGGAATCGGAGGTGGCGTTACTCACTGCGTGCTGGGTCGCGTGCGCAGTGCCGCCACACGACGGCACCGACGTAACGTTGAAGCCAAAATCAAACCAGCGGTACATACGAGCCGTCTCGGGGTGGGGCTAGACCGATTCATTCCAATATCAAGTGTGCACTCCTCGGGCTCTGCCTTCGAGTTGAGTGGAATGCGAGTGCCTGCACTTGGCCGCTCCTGCACCAACATGGGTGCTCTATCCTGGGAGCAGGCAAGAGGCGGAGCATTCGTAGAATTGATTGACTTTTGAGAGCACATAAAGTGCAGACATGGCTAGGGTCCAGGTGAGCGTATAGCGGTTGGCATAGGAGTAGGAGGGGCGCACGTGTCGTGTATGGCGTTATCGATTTCGTCTCGTGGTTTAGCATCCCGTTCGGTGACCCGTTTCACAAAGCGGGGAGCATTGCGTTCGCCGTCGGAGGGTTGCATCGTCCCTTCGGTGACGTCATCAGTCGTTTAGCATCCCGTACACTCAATCGTTCTTGACGGCGTACGTATGTGTTGTTTTCGATTAACGGGATGCTCAACGCCTTCGCTAACGAAGGCTGTCAGAGGCGGTTGCACTGGAATTACAGGCGTGATTCCCGGTGTGAGTTGTGTAATTGCACCATACACTATATTTTACGGCTATCGTGGCGATTTGTACCGCACGGTATTTTTCGTCTAGTCCAAATCGATTCAACAATTTCACTACATTCAGGAAATCAGTTTGATAGCCAAATCTCATGGAACAATTTCACGACATTTTAGAGCAATGCCAAATCCTTGACCTTTTCTGCGGAGCCCAACTTTCAGAAATTTCACAACTTTTTCCAAGGGTCTCCCTTCTACAACATCGTCAATCTCTAAAAGTCAAGTTGCTGTTTTTCTCTCGAAAACATAGTGGTAGAAATGAAGATGCAACCGCTCCACTGCTAAGACTGCAAGATAATAGTTGCAACGCGGATTCCTACAGATAAGATACAAGGCATAAACTGTTTGAATTTAAAAGTCGAAAAAATGAGTTTTAAAATGACCCAATTGTACAGGGTCTAGGCACTATCCTAGACGGGGGGGGCACCCACCATTCAAGGCAGAAATGAAATGAACCGCCAATTGGTAAGGCTACCAGTCGAAGTATTTCCAAAGAGCTTTTATAAAAACAATTATTGTTAGTGCAGTGCAGTATCAGGCATCTTTTATCAGAGTTTTTCATCATTTCTATGAGTATAGTGGAGTCCACCAAGAGTGGGGTGTTTCCAAATAGACACCCCTGCAGAAACGTACAACCGTCAACTAGGAAGCACTGTCTGCAGGCAACAACGAAATGCGCCATTCACGCGCAAAAATTTTTTATTGAGGCCGAGTGATGATCGCCGGTTTTTCTCATTTTTGTGTGCTTTCCTCGTTTTTCCTGCTTTCTCTTCTATTGTTTTTTGTTTCTTCTGCTTGGTTATGAAGGAGAGTGGTGTTTTTAGGAGGTTTCAGTGTTGATTAGGGTGACAAAATCCTCATTCGATGCCAGGGAATAATCGAAATATCATTTATGATAATTTTTCATGGAATCACTATTTCTTACTCTTATCGTTTACACCAAGCAGAAGATACAAGACTATAGAAGAGTGGAAGAAACGGCGAAACATCAAAGATATGACATCGATCATGCCTTGAAGGCTGGAAGAATAGAGAAGCTGGAGGGACGTTTTTTATTCAGTGTTTGTAACCGTTATTAAGTACAAAGGTGCACTGTCCTATCTGGAATCCCCCTGATTTTCACCTCCCGGAATCGCTAGGGTAAAAAATTAGCCCACACCCGGGGTTTTCCTCCCCTGCCAGACGGTGCAGCCGAAGGCTGCACCGTCCAATCTGGATTTCTCCTGATTTGCACCTCCCCGAATCGCTAGGGTAAAAATTAGTTCACACCCGGGGTTTTCCTCCCCTAAAGGACGGTGCAGCCGAAGGCTGCACCGTCCAATCTGGATTTCTCCTGATTTGCACCTCCCCGAATCGCTAGGGTAAAAATTAGCCCACACCCGGGGTTTTCCTCCCCTAAAGGACGGTGCAGCCGAAGGCTGCACCGTCCAATCTGGATTTCTCCTGATTCGCACCTCCCGGAATCGCTAGGGTAAAAAATTAGCCCACACCCGGGGTTTTCCTCCCCTGAAGGATGGTGCAGCCGAAGGCTGCACCGTCCAATCTAGATTTCTCCTGATTCGCACCTCCCGAATCGCTAGGGTAAAAAATTAGCCCACACCCGGGGTTTTCCTCCCCTGAAGGATGGTGCAGCCGAAGGCTGCACCGTCCAATCTAGATTTCTCCTGATTCGCACCTCCCGAATCGCTAGGGTAAAAAATTAGCCCACACCCGGGGTTTTCCTCCCCTGAAGGATGGTGCAGCCGAAGGCTGCACCGTCCAATGTGGATTTCTCCTGATTCGCACCTCCCGGAATCGCTAGGGTAAAAAATTAGCCCACACCCGGGGTTTTCCTCCCCTGAAGGATGGTGCAGCCGAAGGCTGCACTGTCCAATCTAGATTTCTCCTGATTCGCACCTCCCGAATCGCTAAGGTAAAAAATTAGCCCACACCCGGGGTTTTCCTCCCCTAAAGGACGGTGCAGCCGAAGGCTGCACCGTCCAATCTGGATTTCTCCTGATTCGCACCTCCCGCAATCGCTAGGGTAAAAAATTAGCCCACACACGGGGTTTTCCTCCCCTGCCGGACGGTGCAGCCGAAGGCTGCACCGTCCAATCTAGATTTCTCCTGATTCGCACCTCCCGAATCGCTAGGGTAAAAAATTAGCCCACACCCGGGGTTTTCCTCCCCTAAAGGACGGTGCAGCCGAAGGCTGCCCCGTCCAATCTAGATTTCTCCTGATTCGCACCTCCCGAATCGCTAGGGTAAAAAATTAGCCCACACCCGGGGTTTTCCTCCCCTGCCGGACGGTGCAGCCGAAGGCTGCACCGTCCAATGTGGATTTCTCCTGATTCGCCGTCCAATTCGGGTTTCTACGATCGGCCCTCATTGAAGATTGGTACTTGAATATATAAGACATTTCACCCTAATATTCTCAAGGTCTGAAAAATGGATTACGTTAAGCTCTGCGCCTCAGATTTTTGTACTGAACGCTTCAGGATAAAAAAAAGTCAATTTGCTGACTACAAGGTTAGATGTGTCATAATCTGAGCATTTCCTCCCTAAAACGTTGACACAAGAGTAATTCATAATGATCCGTTGTGAACAAAACTTCTGCGCTAGAAATCCTTGAGAACAACTACCTATCCAGTGACTTCGTATTTTGAAAAATGCGCGTATGGTATGGTGCACGTGGGCCGTAGCTGCGGACACATCGGACTTGACGGTTGTACATTTCTGCAGGGGTGTCCAGCTGCCGACAGCCCCAAGAGTGTCTCATTTACTTATCAATGAGAAGCGGTCGATTGAAGATCAATGAACATGAAACTCATTGCAGCACAACCGCTCTCGCTCAATCGGTATGGAGCGTGCTGGTATGGGATTCATGCACACTGATTCCCAGCCGACCGCTTCTTATTGATAAGTAAATGAGACACTCTCCACGTCTAGGATAGACCCAGTGACAGCGGCTCTAGCCAAACTTCACCGGTTCATGCTGATGTGGCTCGTCTGCGCCGGCCCATATGTCTGATTCGGAACAAGAACGATAGTTAAAGGCATCGTTCGCGCTGAAAACCAATATCCATTTTTCAGGCTCAATTTCATGATTGAGCCCGGCGGAACACGTTGGTGAAGTTTTGCGCGTCAAAAACATGAGGCTCTGAAGTTGGAGTGGTTCAAAATGAAGATTCGCCACCAATTTTCACCAACCATCTAGCACAAGGAACAGAAGCGCCACCACATGCGCGGATGATTCAGCATTTGAAATTTTTAATTCGGGAAATTCTAACATCCAAACTTGGCCAATGGATACTTTATTTTTCAAAATAAGTTCCAGTGAACAAGAGGCAACAGGAATTCACCCACCTAATAAGTTTGAAGCAAAAAACACATCCGACGTTTGCGAAAAAACTTCAGACGTATGGCACCAGACACACCGAAATCGACGGGAGGGTGGGAAGTGAATAATTCGAGACATTTCAAAATGAGTTTTTTCGCAAAAGTCGATGGTTTTGTGGAGCCTTTCCACTCTTATTCTGTATGTCAGAGAATTGCCTGCTCAAAAACATGAAAAAATGAGATACGGTTTTTTGCGCGTACGATGCCTTTAAAGGCATCGTAAGCGCAGAAAACCGTATATTATTTTTTTCATGTTTTTGCGTAGCTTGGCCCCTCTACTGAACGAAAATGTTGAAGGGGCCCATGAAGAACCTTCATTTGTAAAGAAAAGTCAATCGGAACACATTGTAAATACGAATTTGAATTTCGCGCCAAAATCATTTTCGGAGTTTTTCTGCATGTGGAGTTCGTGCCGTAACTATTTTTCCTGTTGTCTTACGGTCACACCAACGTTCTAGGAAAAATGCTAGATGACCGGTGAGAATTGGTGGCGGATATTGATCTTTGACGCCTTCCAACCTCATCGTCCAACGTTTTTGACGCGCCAAAGTTTACCAGTGTGGTCTTCCGGGCTCAATCATGAAATTGAGCCTGAAAAATAGAAATTGATTTCCAGCGCGAACGATAGTTAAGTGCGCCACAAGAGGACTACCGTAATCTTAGGAATGATGTTATTCGGCTCTCGTAAACAAATTTGATGATACCCAATTGATCAATGATAAAGTATAAAAGAAGTGAAAAGCGGTGTGTCTTGATACACACACAGTCCTTCTACGGAGTTCAGCAGTTGAGGATCTGCCTGGACTACAAAGCAGAAAAACAACACCACCGTTGGTGAAGATGTAGCGAATTCGGAGTCAGAACCTAGAAAATTTTAGAGCCAACTCGAGTGAGATTACGATAGCCTTGTTCTGGCTCACTTACCTATCGCTCTTGTTGATTCGGAGGCATGACTTGCATACGGTGTCCTGGACATTAAACTGAGGTCCTGCACACATCCTTTGATGTTCTGCACTTTCCTACTAAGGTCCTGCACACGTTCCATGATGTCCTGCACTCTCCTACTGAAATCCTGCACACATCCTACGACGTCCTGCACACCCCTTCTGGGGTCCTGCACAAGTTCCTTGATGTCCTGCACACTCCTACTGAGGTCCTGCACACATTCTACCAAATCCCGCACACTCACTCTAAGGTCCTGCAAACGTTCCATGATGTCCTGCATACTCCTACTGAGGTCCTGCTCACAATCTACGACGTCCTGCACATCCCTTCTGGGGTCCTGCACAGGTCCCATAATGTCCTGAAAACTCCTACTGAGGTCCTGCACACATTATACGACGTCCTGCACACTCCTACTGGGATGCTGCACAGGTCCCATAATGTCCTGCACACTCCTACTGAGGTCATGTACACATTCTACCACATCCTGCACACACCTACTGGGGTTCTGCACACGTTCAATGACGTCCTGCACACTCCTACTGAGGTCCTGCACAGGTTCCATGATGTCCTGCACAGTCCTAATAAGGTGTTGCACACGTTCCATGATGTCCTGCTCACTCCTACTGAGGTCCTGCACACGTCCCATGATGTCCTGCCCACTCCTACTACGGTCCTGCACACGTCCCATGATGTCCTGCCCACTCCTACTACGGTCCTGCACACGTTCAATGATGTCCTGCACACTCCTACTGAGGTCCTGCACAGGTCCCATGATGTCCTGCACACTCCTACTGAGGTCCTGCACAGGTTCCATGATGTCCTGCACACTCCTACTAAGGTCTTGCACACGTTCCATGATGTCCTGCACACTCATACTGAGGTCCTGCACAGGTTCCATGATGTCCTGCACAGTCCTAATAAGGTGTTGCACACGTTCCATGATGTCCTGCTCACTCCTACTGAGGTTCTGCACAAGTTCCTTGATGTCCTGCACACTCCTACTGAGGTCCTGCACACATTCTACCAAATCCCGCACACTCACTCTAAGGTCCTGCAAACGTTCCATGATGTCCTGCATACTCCTACTGAGGTCCTGCTCACAATCTACGACGTCCTGCACACCCCTTCTGGGGTCCTGCACAGGTCCCATAATGTCCTGAAAACTCCTACTGAGGTCCTGCACACATTATACGACGTCCTGCACACTCCTACTGGGATGCTGCACAGGTCCCATAATGTCCTGCACACTCCTACTGGGAGGTCATGTACACATTCTACCACATCCTGCACACACCTACTGGGGTTCTGCACACGTTCAATGACGTCCTGCACACTCCTACTGAGGTCCTGCACAGGTTCCATGATGTCCTGCACAGTCCTAATAAGGTGTTGCACACGTTCCATGATGTCCTGCTCACTCCTACTGAGGTCCTGCACACGTCCCATGATGTCCTGCCCACTCCTACTACGGTCCTGCACACGTCCCATGATGTCCTGCCCACTCCTACTACGGTCCTGCACACGTTCAATGATGTCCTGCACACTCCTACTGAGGTCCTGCACAGGTCCCATGATGTCCTGCACACTCCTACTGAGGTCCTGCACAGGTTCCATGATGTCCTGCACACTCCTACTAAGGTCTTGCACACGTTCCATGATGTCCTGCCCACTCCTACTACGGTCCTGCACACGTCCCATGATGTCCTGCCCACTCCTACTACGGTCCTGCACACGTTCAATGATGTCCTGCACACTCCTACTGAGGTCCTGCACAGGTCCCATGATGTCCTGCACACTCCTACTGAGGTCCTGCACAGGTTCCATGATGTCCTGCACACTCCTACTAAGGTCTTGCACACGTTCCATGATGTCCTGCACACTCATACTGAGGTCCTGCACAGGTTCCATGATGTCCTGCACAGTCCTAATAAGGTGTTGCACACGTTCCATGATGTCCTGCTCACTCCTACTGAGGTCCTGCACAAGTTCCTTGATGTCCTGCACACTCCTACTGAGGTCCTGCACACATTCTACCAAATCCCGCACACTCACTCTAAGGTCCTGCAAACGTTCCATGATGTCCTGCATACTCCTACTGAGGTCCTGCTCACAATCTACGACGTCCTGCACACCCCTTCTGGGGTCCTGCACAGGTCCCATAATGTCCTGAAAACTCCTACTGAGGTCCTGCACACATTATACGACGTCCTGCACACTCCTACTGGGATGCTGCACAGGTCCCATAATGTCCTGCACACTCCTACTGAGGTCATGTACACATTCTACCACATCCTGCACACACCTACTGGGGTTCTGCACACGTTCAATGACGTCCTGCACACTCCTACTGAGGTCCTGCACAGGTTCCATGATGTCCTGCACAGTCCTAATAAGGTGTTGCACACGTTCCATGATGTCCTGCCCACTCCTACTACGGTCCTGCACACGTCCCATGATGTCCTGCCCACTCCTACTACGGTCCTGCACACGTTCAATGATGTCCTGCACACTCCTACTGAGGTCCTGCACAGGTCCCATGATGTCCTGCACACTCCTACTGAGGTCCTGCACACGTTCCATGATGTCCTGCACACTCCTACTGAGGTCCTGCACAGGTCCCATGATGTCCTGCACACTCCTACTAAGGTCTTACACACGTTCCATGATGTCCTGCACACTCCTACTGAGGTCCTGCACAGGTCCCATGATGTCCTGCACACTCCTACTAAGGTCTTGCACACGTTCCATGATGTCCTGCACACTCCTACTGAGGTCCTGCACAGGTTCCATGATGTCCTGCACACTCCTACTGAGGTCCTGCACACATTATACGACGTCCTGCACACCCCTACTGGGGTCCTGCACACGGCCCGTGATGTCCTGCCCACTTCTACGGTCCTGCACACGTTCCATGATGTCCTGCACACTCATACTAAGGTCTTGCACACGTTCCATGATGTCCTGCACACTCCTACTGAGGTCCTGCACAGGTTCCATGATGTCCTGCACACTGCTACTGGAGGTCCTGCACACATTATACGACGTCCTGCACACCCCCTACTGGGGTCCTGCACACGGCCCGTGATGTCCTGCCCACTTCTACGGTCCTGCACACGTTCCATGATGTCCTGCTTACTCCTACTGAGGTCCTGCACAGGTACCATGATGTCCTGCACACTTCTACTAAGGTCCTGCACACGTTCGATGCTGTCCTGCATACTCCTACTGAGGCCCTGTATACATTCTACGGCGTCCTGCACACCCCTACTGTGGTCCTGCACACGGCCCATGATGTCCTGCCCACTCCTACGGTCCTGCACACGTTCCATGATGTCCTGCACACCCCTTCTGGGGTCCTGCACAGGTCCCATAATGTCCTGAAAACTCCTACTGAGGTCCTGCACACATTATACGACGTCCTGCACACTCCTACTGGGATGCTGCACAGGTCCCATAATGTCCTGCACACTCCTACTGAGGTCATGTACACATTCTACCACATCCTGCACACACCTACTGGGGTTCTGCACACGTTCAATGACGTCCTGCACACTCCTACTGAGGTCCTGCACACGTTCCATGATGTCCTGCACACCCCTTCTGGGGTCCTGCACAAGTTCCTTGATGTCCTGCACACTCCTACTGAGGTCCTGCACACATTCTACCAAATCCCGCACACTCACTCTAAGGTCCTGCAAACGTTCCATGATGTCCTGCACTCTCCTACTGAAATCCTGCACACATCCTACGACGTCCTGCACACCCCTTCTGGGGTCCTGCACAAGTTCCTTGATGTCCTGCACACTCCTACTGAGGTCCTGCACACATTCTACCAAATCCCGCACACTCACTCTAAGGTCCTGCAAACGTTCCATGATGTCCTGCATACTCCTACTGAGGTCCTGCTCACAATCTACGACGTCCTGCACATCCCTTCTGGGGTCCTGCACAGGTCCCATAATGTCCTGAAAACTCCTACTGAGGTCCTGCACACATTATACGACGTCCTGCACACTCCTACTGGGATGCTGCACAGGTCCCATAATGTCCTGCACACTCCTACTGAGGTCATGTACACATTCTACCACATCCTGCACACACCTACTGGGGTTCTGCACACGTTCAATGACGTCCTGCACACTCCTACTGAGGTCCTGCACAGGTTCCATGATGTCCTGCACAGTCCTAATAGGTGTTGCACACGTTCCATGATGTCCTGCTCACTCCTACTGAGGTCCTGCACACGTCCCATGATGTCCTGCCCACTCCTACTACGGTCCTGCACACGTCCCATGATGTCCTGCCCACTCCTACTACGGTCCTGCACACGTTCAATGATGTCCTGCACACTCCTACTGAGGTCCTGCACAGGTCCCATGATGTCCTGCACACTCCTACTGAGGTCCTGCACAGGTTCCATGATGTCCTGCACACTCCTACTAAGGTCTTGCACACGTTCCATGATGTCCTGCACACTCATACTGAGGTCCTGCACAGGTTCCATGATGTCCTGCACAGTCCTAATAAGGTGTTGCACACGTTCCATGATGTCCTGCTCACTCCTACTGAGGTTCTGCACAAGTTCCTTGATGTCCTGCACACTCCTACTGAGGTCCTGCACACATTCTACCAAATCCCGCACACTCACTCTAAGGTCCTGCAAACGTTCCATGATGTCCTGCATACTCCTACTGAGGTCCTGCTCACAATCTACGACGTCCTGCACACCCCTTCTGGGGTCCTGCACAGGTCCCATAATGTCCTGAAAACTCCTACTGAGGTCCTGCACACATTATACGACGTCCTGCACACTCCTACTGGGATGCTGCACAGGTCCCATAATGTCCTGCACACTCCTACTGAGGTCATGTACACATTCTACCACATCCTGCACACACCTACTGGGGTTCTGCACACGTTCAATGACGTCCTGCACACTCCTACTGAGGTCCTGCACAGGTCCCATGATGCCCTGCCCAGTCCTAATACCGTGTTCCGCACGTTCCATGATGTCCTGCTCCCTCCTACTGACGTCCTGCACACGTCCCATGATGTCCTGCCCACTCCTACTACGGTCCTGCACACATTATACGACGTCCTGCACACCCCTACTGGGGTCCTGCACACGGCCCGTGATGTCCTGCACACTCCTACTGAGGTCCTGCACACGTTCCATGATGTTCTGCACACTCCTACTAAGGTCCTGCACACGTTCCATGAAGTCCTGCACACTCCTACTGAGGTCCTGCACAGGTTCCATGATGTCCTGCACACTCCTACTGAGGTCCTGCACACATTCTACGGCGTCCTGCACACCCCTACTGTGGTCCTGCACACGGCCCATGATGTCCTGCACACTCCTACTACGGTCCTGCACACGTTCCATGATGTCCTGCACACCCCTTCTGTGGTCCTGCACAGGTCCCATAATGTCCTGAACACTCCTACTGAGGTCCTGCACACATTATACGACGTCCTGCACACCCCTACTGGGATGCTGCACAGGTCCCATAATGTCCTGCACACTCCTACTGAGGTCATGTACACATTCTACCACATCCTGCACACACCTACTGGGGTTCTGCACACGTTCAATGACGTCCTGCACACTCCTACTGAGGTCCTGCACAGGTTCCATGATGTCCTGCACAGTCCTACTAAGGTGTTGCACACGTTCCATGATGTCCTGCTCACTCCTACTGAGGTCCTGCACACGTCCCATGATGTCCTGCCCACTCCTACTACGGTCCTGCACACGTCCCATGATGTCCTGCCCACTCCTACTACGGTCCTGCACACGTTCAATGATGTCCTGCACACTCCTACTGAGTGTCCTGCACAGGTCCCATGATGTCCTGCACACTCCTACTGAGGTCCTGCACAGGTTCCATGATGTCCTGCACACTCCTACTAAGCTCTTGCACACCGTCCATGATGTCCTGCACACTCATACTGTGGGCCTGCACAGGTCCCATGATGTCCTGCACAGTCCTAATAAGGTGTTGCACACGTTCCATGATGTCCTGCTCACTCCTACTGAGGTCCTGCACAAGTTCCTTGATGTCCTGCACACTCCTACTGAGGTCCTGCACACATTCTACCAAATCCCGCACACTCACTACTAAGGTCCTGCAAACGTTCCATGATGTCCTGCATACTCCTACTGAGGTCCTGCTCACAATCTACGACGTCCTGCACACCCCTTCTGGGGTCCTGCACAGGTCCCATAATGTCCTGAAAACTCCTACTGAGGTCCTGCACACATTATACGACGTCCTGCACACTCCTACTGGGATGCTGCACAGGTCCCATAATGTCCTGCACACTCCTACTGAGGTCATGTACACATTCTACCACATCCTGCACACACCTACTGGGGTTCTGCACACGTTCAATGACGTCCTGCACACTCCTACTGAGGTCCTGCACAGGTTCCATGATGTCCTGCACAGTCCTAATAAGGTGTTGCACACGTTCCATGATGTCCTGCTTACTCCTACTGAGGTCCTGCACAGGTACCATGATGTCCTGCACACTTCTACTAAGGTCCTGCACACGTTCGATGCTGTCCTGCATACTCCTACTGAGGCCCTGTATACATTCTACGGCGTCCTGCACACCCCTACTGTGGTCCTGCACACGGCCCATGATGTCCTGCCCACTCCTACGGTCCTGCACACGTTCCATGATGTCCTGCACACCCCTTCTGGGGTCCTGCACAGGTCCCATAATGTCCTGAAAACTCCTACTGAGGTCCTGCACACATTATACGACGTCCTGCACACTCCTACTGGGATGCTGCACAGGTCCCATAATGTCCTGCACACTCCTACTGAGGTCATGTACACATTCTACCACATCCTGCACACACCTACTGGGGTTCTGCACACGTTCAATGACGTCCTGCACACTCCTACTGAGGTCCTGCACAGGTTCCATGATGTCCTGCACAGTCCTAATAAGGTGTTGCACACGTTCCATGATGTCCTGCTCACTCCTACTGAGGTCCTGCACACGTCCCATGATGTCCTGCCCACTCCTACTACGGTCCTGCACACGTCCCATGATGTCCTGCCCACTCCTACTACGGTCCTGCACACGTTCAATGATGTCCTGCACACTCCTACTGAGGTCCTGCACAGGTCCCATGATGTCCTGCACACTCCTACTGAGGTCCTGCACAGGTTCCATGATGTCCTGCACACTCCTACTAAGGTCTTGCACACGTTCCATGATGTCCTGCACACTCATACTGAGGTCCTGCACAGGTTCCATGATGTCCTGCACAGTCCTAATAAGGTGTTGCACACGTTCCATGATGTCCTGCTCACTCCTACTGAGGTCCTGCACAAGTTCCTTGATGTCCTGCACACTCCTACTGAGGTCCTGCACACATTCTACCAAATCCCGCACACTCACTCTAAGGTCCTGCAAACGTTCCATGATGTCCTGCATACTCCTACTGAGGTCCTGCTCACAATCTACGACGTCCTGCACACCCCTTCTGGGGTCCTGCACAGGTCCCATAATGTCCTGAAAACTCCTACTGAGGTCCTGCACACATTATACGACGTCCTGCACACTCCTACTGGGATGCTGCACAGGTCCCATAATGTCCTGCACACTCCTACTGAGGTCATGTACACATTCTACCACATCCTGCACACACCTACTGGGGTTCTGCACACGTTCAATGACGTCCTGCACACTCCTACTGAGGTCCTGCACAGGTTCCATGATGTCCTGCACACTCCTACTAAGGTCTTGCACACGTTCCATGATGTCCTGCACACTCATACTGAGGTCCTGCACAGGTTCCATGATGTCCTGCACAGTCCTAATAAGGTGTTGCACACGTTCCATGATGTCCTGCTCACTCCTACTGAGGTCCTGCACACGTCCCATGATGTCCTGCCCACTCCTACTACGGTCCTGCACACGTCCCATGATGTCCTGCCCACTCCTACTACGGTCCTGCACACGTTCAATGATGTCCTGCACACTCCTACTGAGGTCCTGCACAGGTCCCATGATGTCCTGCACACTCCTACTGAGGTCCTGCACAGGTTCCATGATGTCCTGCACACTCCTACTAAGGTCTTGCACACGTTCCATGATGTCCTGCACACTCATACTGAGGTCCTGCACACATTCTACGACGTCCTGCACACCCCTACTGGGGTCCCGCACACGTCCCATGATGTCCTGCCCACTCCTACTACGGTCCTGCACACGTTCCATGATGTCCTGCAGACTGCTACTGAGGTCCTGCACAGGTCCCATGATGTCCTGCACACTCCTACTAAGGTCTTGCACACGTTCCATGATGTCCTGCACACTCCTACTGAGGTCCTGCACACGTTCCATGATGTCCTGCACACTCCTACTGAGGTCCTGCACAGGTCCCATGATGTCCTGCACACTCCTACTAAGGTCTTGCACACGTTCCATGATGTCCTGCACACTCCTACTGAGGTCCTGCACAGGTCCCATGATGTCCTGCACACTCCTACTAAGGTCTTGCACACGTTCCATGATGTCCTGCACACTCCTACTGAGGTCCTGCACAGGTTCCATGATGTCCTGCACACTCCTACTGAGGTCCTGCACACATTATACGACGTCCTGCACACCCCTCCTGGGGTCCTGCACACGGCCCGTGATGTCCTGCCCACTTCTACGGTCCTGCACACGTTCCATGATGTCCTGCACACTCCTACTAAGGTCTTGCACACGTTCCATGATGTCCTGCACACTCCTACTGAGGTCCTGCACAGGTTCCATGATGTCCTGCACACTCCTACTGAGGTCCTGCACACATTATACGACGTCCTGCACACCCCTACTGGGGTCCTGCACACGGCCCGTGATGTCCTGCCCACTTCTACGGTCCTGCACACGTTCCATGATGTCCTGCTTACTCCTACTGAGGTCCTGCACAGGTACCATGATGTCCTGCACACTTCTACTAAGGTCCTGCACACGTTCGATGCTGTCCTGCATACTCCTGCTGAGGCCCTGTATACATTCTACGGCGTCCTGCACACCCCTACTGTGGTCCTGCACACGGCCCATGATGTCCTGCCCACTCCTACGGTCCTGCAAACGTTCCATGAGGTCCTGCACACTCCTACTGAGGTCCTGCACAGGTCCCATGATGTCCTGCACACTTCTACTAAGATCCTGCACACGTTCGATGCTGTCCTGCATACTCCTACTGAGGCCCTGTATACATTCTACGGCGTCCTGCACACCCCTACTGAGGTCTCACATAGTCGACCAACACTTCACCACACCCTTCGACGCCTTCTTATCGATGGTGCGCAAAAGTACATCAATCCCGCACAGCGTCCTCTTCCGAGCCGGGCGTTTAATGTACAGCACCCTGGAGAGCAAGGTGTTTATATGGAGTCTAAGAAAACAATGAGTGATAACGAAAAACCCACCATTTTCATAAACTAATCTTGAGAGGCCGGTTTCCGAGTTTGAAACGCCCGTTAGGGGCCCAGAAGTCATTATGTTGAGTTCTGACAATTATTTTCGTCATTCCCGTGGCCGATTACCTGTAGTCACAAATTTTCGAGCGATTTGGTCCACGCCTTCCAAAAAAATGGTTTTCGACGGACGGAGATGGAGGGGGAGGCGGTGGCGGTGGCGGAGGCGGAGGCGGTGGTGGAGAACGTCTTCGCGTACTTTGAGAGGTCATAACTTTAGAAAGCGAGGACCAGTTAGGATATAAATTCGCACACATATGTAAATTCTGGCAGCGCTTGGAATGGTGTACAGCTTATACCTCTGGAGACAGTATGAATGGGTGATCTCATTGTAGAGCCTCCACGTGGGAAGACATCAAAGCCAAATCCTAGTGCGCGCTTCGCGCGCACCACAATTTGACACCGGCACAAACTTCTCACGGCCGCTCTCAGTTTCTTTTATTCCATACCCCTTATCAAATGGGTACCATCAATTTTGTTTACCGTGACATTTTTATGCCGATGGCAATTTATAATCGTCTGTATAATACCATGACATAAGCCGGTGTTCGGCGTGATCAACGCATATGTTGGTCATATCAACCAGCAGCCGACAACCCGAGTTTTTCAATCGTCTGCGTGGTTCGGCATTTCGCGTTACACCCCCCCCCCCCGACAGTGAACTCCAAATACCGTGCGTTACCGATTGCCACAACGGCATGATAACATTGCATTTCTATATTAGACTGGCCGACTCAAACTCTCAAATGAAAGTTGAAAATCACTTTATAGCTTGGTGGCGATCGGTACCGCAGGGTATTTAGTTTTTGAAGATTCATCCATGATAATAAACATTTCTACCGATATCAGATGCCTGATAATGTTAGCAGTCATTGTTTTCTAGAAACTCTATGAAATAATTTCTATTTTTGGAAGCGCTATCATGCATTCTTCTTTTGAATTCTGAGTGCCCCCCCCCCCCCAGCTGGTTTTGCACCTGAATGGACTAACGCCATGCCAGCTTCGCTATGGCGGCGACGGCTGTAACGGTTCCTTCATCAATTTCTTTATTGATTCACCATCAATTCCATTCCGTTTCGTGATAATTAATTCTCGTACTATACTTTCCTATCATGATGGTGAACGTGTGGACAGAGGCACTATCCTAGACGGGGAGGCCACCCAGGCTTCAAGAGAGAAATCAAATGAAGCACCGATTGGTAACGCTATCAATCGAAGCATTTCTATACTGTTTTCATGACAACAGCTACTGATAGCAGTACCAGGCACTATCCTAGACAGGGAGGCCACCCACGATTCAAGACAAGAGTGAAATGAACCACCGACTTGTAAGGCTACCAAAACGAGGTATTTATGTAGAGCTTCTAGGAAAACAATAATTGATGGCACTATCAGACATCTTCAATCAGAGAGACGATTATAAATTGCCATCAGCACAAAATTCTCACGGTAAACAAAATTGATGATACCCATTTGATAAGGGGTAGTGTATAAAAGAAATTGAGAGCTGTATGTTTTCATTCACATACTGTCTTTCTCCGGAAGTGAGCGGCTGATGCTGAACAGTCCAGGGATTAGGGAAACAGCCTCACTGGTGATAAAGATATCACGATATTGGGGACTAAACATGGAAAACTCTATTAAGTAAAAACTACTATGATCGATCACTGGTCGAGAGATCGCCGCGTCGAACACACGTGGCACGCACGCAAGCGAGGAGGCAATGATACTATCATTACCTCCTTACTTGCGTGCGTGCCACATGTGTTCGACGCGGCGATCTCTCGACCAGTGATGAACGATACACTTCAGTGAGGATTTCGTGCCGGTGGCAAATGATAAACTTGTCTATCAGAGGTGAGAAGAACTTATTGACGAACCGAATCGGTCACTCAAATGCTTCGAATCCTTTGAGTGTCGAAACCGATTGGTCAATAGGTAGTCGAAGTGTAGCACATTTAGAAGAGCTCATTTGCCCTAAGATTCGAACACGCAACGTATTCGAAGGATTTGAGTGTCTGCACCGGGTGGCCAAAAAGTTCTTCAGAGGTGTTCTTCAATTCTATGAATGAATCATAGGTGCCCCCACCCCCTCCGCCTAGGATAGACTCCAGTATCAAGCATCTTTCGTCAGAATTTCGCTACATTTCTATGAATAAACCTTGGGACTAGACGCCAAATACCGTGTGGTACCGATTGCCACAAAGCCATAAAGTGCTTTTCAACTTTCGTGTGAGAGTTTGAGTCGGTCGGTCTGAAATAGGAATGGGCTCGTATTCTACATGGGGGAGACACCCAAGATTTACTCATAGAAATGAACAAAAAACTCATAAAAATGCTTGATTTTGCTGTCAAGAATGGTTGGTATTTAAATTCTATAGAAATTCTGTAAAAAAGGGGTCTCCCAAGCAGAAGTGGTTTGGTTAGCGTTACAAATGCTTCAACAAAAAGGGAACAATAGGAAAGCGGAAAGAGGAGAGTCTACAAAAAATGAACAATATCCTCCAAGAACTCTTTTCTTTTTCAGAAACTTCCAAACAGCGGAAACAAACCGTTGTGGTTCTCTATGAGGAAGCGCTTTTGGCTCCATAAAGGACTTTGATTATGTGAGTGCCGATAAAATATGTATATATGCATGTAAACCTAATAGCTATCATTAAAAGGGGAGATGATGGTAAATTGTTTTAGGAACCAGTCAATTCTTCCTCGTAAAATACCACAACGGTTTGTTTCCGCTGTTTGGAAGTTTCGAAAAAGAAAAAGAGTTCTTGGAGGATATTGTTCATTTCTTGTAGACTCTCCTCTTTCCGCTTTCCTATTGTTCCCTTTTTGTTGAAGCATTTGTAACGCTAACCAAACCACTTCTGCTTGGGAGACCCCTTTTTACAGAAATGTTCACTTTTTCTTGATATTACGCTGTAATATCCCATGCAAGAATTTCGAACAAAGACCTCTTCATCTCCCCACTGGATCAGTCCTCTTTCTGTGGTCACAGAATCAATGACCCAAACTGTTGTAAAACTATCTCAGAAAAATCACTCGATGTGAAAAGCGCGCCCATGCCGATCACTTTTTCCGCAGGGCTACCGTAACCATTCTTGAACAAAACATGATAACGAATGTAAACACACGCTCATAACATGCGGGGTATAAAAGAGCGGAGGAGCGGTATGCATTCATTCACACACCGCTCTCCTCGAGAAGCCACTGGGGAGTGGCTGAGGAGGTCGAAATTGTGCAAACATGTTTGTTGGCTATTAGGATGTGCTCATAACCATGCTGACACTTGGAAAAAATCTTAAGGAGGGTTACGGTAGCCCTGCGGAAAAAATGATCGGCATGAGCGTGCTTGTCTCGATGTGGCTGACAAGACCGATGTTCACATGATATTAGCTAAGAAATGAATGATATCCATGATATCGTTCCACATAATTCATTCATATTGATCGCGTCAGCCACATCTGGCTACACCGGGTGTTATTTGCACCTTCCATGTTTTTCATACGTATCGAACGGGTCGGCCACGGTGATTTTCTCAACCAACTCTGACAGGGACCTTAGGCCCCGGTTATAGTTGGTCGCCCAGACGTAGCCAGCCCGGTCGATAATCATGAAAGCCTGCTGGCCTACAGCCGGATGCAGAATCTGCCTGCAGTTCTTCGCTTTCAAATGAAACTAACTTAAAACCGGGACAGTCAGAAACTACCTTCCATTCCATCTGGACACTTTCACATCAGTGGAACAAAGCAGTTTTACATACTCATTATTTCGTTTCCGTTGCCCCATTCCTTCGCAGAACAGCCGCTTCGATTCCATGAATCTGATATGAAAAAGCTCTGCTGAACTGCGAATGGAGATAGTTCTAACAATTTGTTTTTGAATTTGGATGCTAATGAGCAAGTACCATTTATTGCAGAAAAAATCAGTAGGCTGGTGAAGAAGGAAGAGGGAGCACTCAAAATGGGGTTGTGTGAATGACCTTACGAAACTGAAAAGCAGCCTGGCAACATGACCTGACATGACTCACATAACATCTCAAACTTTCTGCTTGCTATGCTTGTCATCCTTACACTTTTACAGAAGTTTTGCAAGGCGTTCTCTCCTGCGCGAATTCCGGGGCATAATTTCTCGGATGGCTAGCATCGAGTCTGGGCTCCTGCTCACTCTACGGGGTGGTCTTCACAACTTTTCGGATGAGCAGCAACGGGTCCCGAACACCTGCCCACTATCCGGGTTTCCACGACGTCCCGATGACTTCATCAGAAGCTCGAAGCACTTTTCACGACGTCCCGATGACGTCATCAGAAGCCCGAAGCACTTTTGGGACTATCCTAGACGGGGAAGGGGTCACCCACGATTTTCCCATGAAAATGAATGGAAAACCTGATAAAAGATGTTTGATCCTGCTATCAATCATTTTTGTTGATGAAGTTCTGTAGAAATACTTCGATTGATAGCGTTATAGATTGGTGGTTCATTCCATTTCTGACTTGAATCTTGAGTGCTCCCCCCCCCCGTCTAGGATAGTCCCGCACTTCTCATGATGTCCCGATGACGTCATCAGAAGCCCAAAGCACTCTTGGGACTATCCTAGACGGGGGGGGGCACCCACGACTTTCTCATGAAAATGAATGGAAACCTTGATAAAAGGTGCTTGATGCTGCTATCAGTCATTGTTGTTCATGAAGTTGTGTAGAAATACTTTGATTGATAGCGTTATAGATCGGTGGTTCATTCCATTTCTGACTTGAATCTTGAGTGCCCCCGTCTGGGGTAGGCCCGCACTTTTCACGACGTCCCAATGACGTCATCAGAAACTCGAGGTACCTTTTACGACGTCCCGATGACGTCATCAGAAGCCCGAAGCACTTTTCACGACGTCCCGATGACGTCATCAGAAGCCCGAAGCACTTTCACGACGTCCCGATGACGTCATAAGAAGCCCGAAGCACTTTTCACGACGTCCCGATGACGTCATCAGAAACCCGAAGCACTTTCACGACGTCCCGATGACGTCGTCAGAAGCCCGAAGCACTTTTCACGACGTCCCGATGACGTCATCAGAAGCCCGAAGCACTTTTCACGACGTCCCGATGACGTCATCAGAAGCCCGAAGCACTTTCACGACGTCCCGATGACGTCATCAGAAGCCCGAAGCACTTTTCACGGCGTCCCGATGACGTCATCAGAAGCCCGAAGCACTTTCACGACGTCCCGATGACGTCATAAGAAGCCCGAAGCACTTTCACGACGTCCCGATGACGTCATCAGAAACCCGAAGCACTTTCACGACGTCCCGATGACGTCGTCAGAAGCACGAAGCACTTTTCACGACGTCCCGATGACGTCATCAGGAGCCCGAAGCACTTTTCACTACGTCCCGATGACGTCATCAGAAGCCCGAAGCACTTTTCACGACGTCCCGATGACGTCATCAGAAGCCCGAAGACTTTCACGACGTCCCGATGACGTCATAAGAAGCCCGGAAGCACTTTTACGACGTCCCGATGACGTCATCAGAAACCCGGGAAGAACTTTCACGACGTCCCGATGACGTCGTCAGAAGCACGAAGCACTTTTCACGACGTCCCGATGACGTCATCAGGAGCCCGAAGCACTTTTCACTACGTCCCGATGACGTCATCAGAAGCCCGAAGCACTTTCACGACGTCCCGATGACGTCATCAGAAGCCCGGAGCACTTTTCACGGCGTCCCGATGACGTCATTAGAAGCCCGAAGCACTTTCACGACGTCCCGATGACGTCATCAGAAGCCCGAAGCACTTTTCACGACGTCCCGATGACGTCATCAGAAGCCCGAAGCACTCTCACGACGTCCCGATGACGTCATCAGAAGCCCGAAGCACTTTTCACGACGTCCCCATGACGTCATCAGAAGCCCGAAGCACTTTCACGACGTCCCGATGACGTCATCAGAAGCCCGAAGCACTTTTCATGACGTCCCGATGACGTCATCAGAAGCCCGAAGCACTCTCACGACGTCCCGATGACGTCATCAGAAGCCCGAAGCACTTTTCACGACGTCCCGATGACGTCATCAGAATCCCGAAGCACTTTCACGACGTCCCGATGACGTCATCAGAAGCCCTAAGCACTTTTCACGACGTCCCCATGACGTCATCAGAAGCCCGAAGCACTTTGACGACGTCCCGATGACGTCATCAGAAGCCCGAAGCACTTTTCATGACGTCCCGATGACGTCATCAGAAGCCCGAAGCACTCTCACGACGTCCCGATGACGTCATCAGAAGCCCGAAGCACTTTTCACGACGTCCCGATGACGTCATCAGAAGCCCGAAGCACTTTCACGACGTCCCGATGACGTCATCAGAAGCCCGAAGCACTTTTCACGACGTCCCGATGACGTCATCAGAAGCCCGAAGCACTTTCACGACGTCCCGATGACGTCATAAGAAGCCCGAAGCACTTTTTACGACGTCCCGATGACGTCATCAGAAGCCCGAAGCACTTTCACGACGTCCCGATGACGTCATAAGAAGCCCGAAGCACTTTTCACGACGTCCCGATGACGTCATCAGAAACCCGAAGCACTTTCACGACGTCCCGATGACGTCGTCAGAAGCCCGAAGCACTTTTCACGACGTCCCGATGACGTCATCAGAAGCCCGAAGCACTTTTCACGACGTCCCGATGACGTCATCAGAAGCCCGAAGCACTTTCACGACGTCCCGATGACGTCATCAGAAGCCCGAAGCACTTTTCACGGCGTTCCGATGACGTCATCAGAAGCCCGAAGCACTTTCACGACGTCCCGATGACGTCATAAGAAGCCCGAAGCACTTTTTACGACGTCCCGATGACGTCATCAGAAACCCGAAGCACTTTCACGACGTCCCGATGACGTCGTCAGAAGCACGAAGCACTTTTCACGACGTCCCGATGACGTCATCAGGAGCCCGAAGCACTTTTTCACTACGTCCCGATGACGTCATCAGAAGCCCGAAGCACTTTTCACGACGTCCCGATGACGTTATCAAGCCCGAAGCACTTTCACGACGTCCCGATGACGTCATAAGAAGCCCGAAGCACTTTTACGACGTCCCGATGACGTCATCAGAAACCCGAAGAACTTTCACGACGTCCCGATGACGTCGTCAGAAGCACGAAGCACTTTTCACGACGTCCCGATGACGTCATCAGAGCCCGGAAGCACTTTTCACTACGTCCCGATGACGTCATCAGAAGCCCGGAAGCACTTTCACGACGTCGATGACGTCATCAGAAGCCCGAAGCACTTTTCACGGCGTCCCGATGACGTCATTAGAAGCCCGAAGCACTTTCACGACGTCCCGATGACGTCATCAGAAGCCCGAAGCACTTTTCACGACGTCCCGATGACGTCATCAGAAGCCCGAAGCACTCTCACGACGTCCCGATGACGTCATCAGAAGCCCGAAGCACTTTTCACGACGTCCCCATGACGTCATCAGAAGCCCGAAGCACTTTCACGACGTCCCGATGACGTCATCAGAAGCCCGAAGCACTTTTCATGACGTCCCGATGACGTCATCAGAAGCCCGAAGCACTCTCACGACGTCCCGATGACGTCATCAGAAGCCCGAAGCACTTTTCACGACGTCCCGATGACGTCATCAGAATCTCGAAGCACTTTCACGACGTCCCGATGACGTCATCAGAAGCCCTAAGCACTTTTCACGACGTCCCCATGACGTCATCAGAAGCCCGAAGCACTTTCACGACGTCCCGATGACGTCATCAGAAGCCCGAAGCACTTTTCATGACGTCCCGATGACGTCATCAGAAGCCCGAAGCACTCTCACGACGTCCCGATGACGTCATCAGAAGCCCGAAGCACTTTTCACGACGTCCCGATGACGTCATCAGAAGCCCGAAGCACTTTCACGACTTCCCGATGACGTCATCAGAAGCCCGAAGCACTTTTCACGACGTCCACATGACCTCATCAGAAGCCCGAAGCACTCTCACGACGTCCCGATGACGTCATCAGAAGCCCGAAGCACTTTTCACGACGTCCCGATGACGTCATCAGAATCCCCCCTCACCTACGAATCGGTTAATTACCAGCCTACGTACCTCCTACCAACTTACCTGTCTGCCAAGTTGATTGCCTGAGACCATCGGCAGTGGCTATTAGCAGTGAGGACTGAAAAGCGTGACGGCCCACGGCCTACGGCCCACGGCCTACGGCCCACGGCCTACGGCTCACGGCCTACGGCGCACACCATGAAATTTTCTTAAGCTTTCGGGCTCACAACTTTGTTATTTGTGAAGCGATTTTGCTGAAATTCGGACAGCAGGTGTCTTCTGGACCCCTTCGCTTATATCCAGAAGGAAATCTTCAGAAATTTTGTTTCAAAGATTCTATAAACTATTTTATAAAATTTTAAGTGATCACAAGGCCTAGGCAAAACCAAACCTCTCCAGCCGCTTCGCGGCTGGAGCGATACGTCGATTGGTAGCGTTACCGATCGGTGGATCACTTCATTTCTGACTTGAATCCTGAGTGCTCCCTCCCCCCCCATCTAGGATAGATCCTGGACCCATTTTGCTTGCTCGGCAAATTTAAGGCCACTCCGCCATAGTGCCGTCGCTAGAGTATTCATAGTCTTCGCAAGCACGTAACGCGCTTGACGTGCGTAGAAAGTATTCATAAAGCATCTGATGTGGGAGTTTTTTTTACTTCTGTGGATAAATCTTTAGTGACACCCGCGTCTAGATTAGTGCCGTCGCAGCCAAAGAGGAGACTAGGTAACCTGCAGAGTCGCTTCGACAGAAATGTGTGTTTTTTTTTCAGAAATCCCAAAGAGGAAAGCGAAGACGGCGAGCTGGTGGAAGAGGTGAGAGTTGTGGCAAAGCCTGTCTGTTTTTTCTTTTAGGATCATCGTGAGCACGCGAATCACATGACATCCATGCTGTTTCACCGTTTTTTCGCTGTTGTTGCGAAATTCGTTGAAATCATTGTCAGCAAAAAACTTGCCACTCTTTTCTGGATTTATGTGATCTCCTCCTCAATGTGATAGGAGTTTTTCATCTCAACGCAACAGTTTCAGAAAGGCAGCCGAAGTATGCCGACACCGGAGTCCCACAACTGGAGTGCGTGACACCTAGGCCCGTAGTAAAGCCACCACTCAGTCAGGATCATCTGAATGAGTGATAAGACGAGCCCGAAACGATTCAGACAGGGCTCAGACGAGTCCGAAATTGCTTCGAGCGATAGATTACATTCGAGCGGTCGGTCTTGCAAAGACATGATGATGGGGACATGAAGATACCTATGATGATAAGAACAACCGGCCATTATTCTCTACGTGGTCGTTCACGAATCGACCAACTCCATGCTCCGTTTCTCAATAAATGAAATGCTGTTTGTTTCGTGGAAGCTCATATTGATAATGATACATTGATAAGCCGAAATCTCAGCTGAATTATTTAAGTTACTACTTTGCTCCTTAAAAAAGTCTTGAGCGCACTCCTGACCTGGCACACTGTTTCACTCTTCTCTAGCCAAGTAGTCAGTCAGATCTGACTGAATCGATTCAATCAGATCTGACTGAGTGATTCAGCTTAACTTGTTTGTTGCTGACTTTCTCTGTTTAGCCTAGGTCGCTATCCTACAACACGTACGTCTGAAATGTGTGCGGCTCATCTGAAGTCTTTTCAGAACATGGATTCAGATAGGCTGAACTGAAATTTTCGCCGGCTTTACTACGGGCCCTAGCCTCTGGAAAACCTCTATTGACCTGGGGATTTCGATTATCACCAGCAGCGGAGCGGTCGGCCTCAGTGTAATATAACTAGTGTTAAAGAGGTTCCGACGAAAAAGCCACTGCTCCGCGCTGTGATAATCGAAAACAGGAGTTCACTTAAAGCCAGTGTTCACGATAAATCTCGTTCTCGAGGTCTCGGTGTGAAACACTAAGTTGGCAGGTGCTGTAGAGGATAGGGTCGAAGAAAGCAACGAAAACTGCCCAGAAATAAATACAAACGGCTTTGAAAGCTCTCCCAGTGCGCCCCTCCCCCCAATCGGACGAGCTTGTGGCGCCGCACACGTTTCGATGGCAAATTGCCAAGCAACTCTGCCGCAGTTAGCATTATCGATTCGCGCAGATTTCGGGATTAGCGCGCGCTTGCCGAAATCAGCAGGGCCCATGATTCTCGTCCACGCCCTGAATTTAGAAACCGTTATTTTGACTTATTCTGGACATTTTTCTTCCCTGTTTCTTCACTATTAGTTACCTCACGACCAAACAATCCCATTTTTGGGTCGAACTCGAGTGCGATATTCATCGTGAACACTGCCTTTAAAATGAACTAGAGCCTAAAGGCATTGACGCTCTCTGACAAAAGTTTCAGCGACGGGAGCTTGAGGCCACATGGCTATACATGAAAACATGACCACAGGTTCAAGAAATACCAAGATAGCAAGGTGTAGTGTAGTCCACCAAATATGGCACCTCTATGTACTTATTTATCAATGAGAAGCAGTTGGTCGAAGATCAATGTGCATCAAACTCATTGCAGCACAACCGCTCCCGCTCAACCGGGGGCGATCGTGTTTATTAGGATTTCATGCATATTGATCTCCTGCTGACCGCTCCCGCTGATTAGTTGATATGAAGAGTTTGGTGGACTAATGAAAGCATTTCACGACATTTTAGAGCAATGCCAAGTCCTTAACCTTTTCTGCGGAGCCCAACTTTCAGAAATGGTTTGTAGTCATCTTCACGCCACTTTTTTCACATTTGAAAGCATCGCCCACAATGAATTTTGCTTCCGGATTTTTCTCGTATCATATAGGCCAGCTCCCTGATTTTGAGCTGGTCGAAGTCAGGTTATCATGTCAAAGTCTCCTTATCACTGTTATATTTTGCTATGAGCGACCGCTTACTCCGCTCGGATTCATGCAAGCAAGCTAGGCTTTACATTGCGGGTCTGCAGAAGTGTTACGCTTACGCTGTGGTGATCACAAGACGGGATCAATGCTTTGAGTGGTGGGAACGTGGGGAAGGTGAGGCGTGGACTCTCTGCAAAATTGCGCCGAAAATTTAGTTGACAGAAACTTATGTTACAGCATAGTAATTTTCTGAGTAGGGGAAAAAGAGAACGAATTTCCGCAAAAAAATGTAGCTTCACGCTCCCGGCATCTCCTTATTTGTAACCAGCATTCTATGGACACTCGACCCGGGCTGCAATTTTCCGTATCCAGCTGCGTCTGTTCGCTTTGACGGGGTGTCTGGTGCACCACTAAATTCAACGTGGTAGATTTTCGGAGGAGATCGTGGGGTGAAAATTCTTGCGCTTTTGAGTAGTGTTTTGGTTGAAGGATAGGATAGAGAATACTCTCATCACTACAGGATGTGAGTGAACGGAGAACAGCGATAAAGCTCTAGGTTGAGAAAGACGCAAGGGTTCCCCTGTGAATTTTACTAAAACAACTCCCTTCCAGCGAAGCCTATCACCCCAGGATCTTTCAAAACAGCAGCTCCCGATGAGCAAGACAAGGCCGCGGGACATGGCGGTGAGTGTCCCTACATTGAGGGTTACAACTTGCAATAAACGGGCAACGTTTGTCAGTTTTGTTTATTTTGACTATAAGTACCAAACGGGCAAAAGTGGAAATTTTGGCGATAATTGCATAGCCATGGGCTCACCAAAAGCGATTCAGATCAAAGATTCTTGCATCCTCTCAAACCATAACGGATAAAAAGCGCATTTTTCTTTGTTCCAGCCCATCTCGACTCTTAGACGGATGGTGTTAACCATGGTTATCCCTCTATAGCCTTTCTCAGCCATTTTGAGCCGAACGGAGTAAGGCGAATTCTGTCTGATCGAAGTCTCTTATCGCCGTTACATGTACTCGACCAATACTACAGTTCACCGCAATGTTAAAAGAACATGGTGCGGTTGCGGTCACACTCTAGAACTACGGTGGAAGACGCCAGATTTCAACATCGACCGACAGCACAGCTAATTTTTAGGTAAATTACGGTTACTCTTTTTTCTTGTTTGTTTCGGCATTATTTTTGTTTCTGACTGTTTAAAGGCAGTAATCATGATGAAAAATGTGTTTCAGTTTCCACTAGGAATGGGTAGTGGAGGGGCACACTGTAACGTTGACGTCAAAAGAACGCATGAAAACGAGCCAGGAAAAGATCCAAAAGAGCCCGAAGTTGCCACTTCGAGCGCAGGGCAAACCTAAAGAGCTCAACACACGCCCACCGACGTGAACAAATGAATGCTCGAGATCGTGAGATGAGCGATGATTTCCGATCATTTGCCGCGTTCTTCCCTTCATTCTCAACTTCTCTCTTTACTCAGGTCAGTTCGCATAGATCGGCTGCAAAAGACGGAAGTTACAGGCCTCGGACAGCTCGTCCACCATGTTTCCTTAGCTCAATCTTTGAGGGACCATAACTCCGTTCCCAGAAGGTCTTGTACGATTCTAGAGACATAATTGGAATCAGCACGGGGTCGTTTTCAAGATAGTCGGAAAAACAGAAAAACGATTTTCATCGTGAACACTGCCTTCAAATAGGGCGAATAGGGTCTATTCTTAGTGAGGAAAATTAGCCGTTTGTTCGGGCCTCAAAGTGTTTTTTCAAAATTCTGTTTTGTAATTAAAAAAAAAATTGCAAATCCTTCCCGCACACAAAGAAAAGCCTCTATTCGTAATATTATAAGAGTCAGAAGCAAAAATAATGCCGAAGAAAACAAGAAATAAAATAATAACCGTAACTCACCCAGAAAATCAGCTGTGCTGTCGATCGATAATGAAATCAGGCGTCTTCCACTGTAGTTTTAGTGTGTGGCCGTAAACGCACGATGTCCTTTTAACATTGCGGTGAACTGTAACTATAAGCTCCTCACTTCTCCTCCCTCGGCTCGAAATATGCGAGAAAGGCCTTACGTATGCATATTGTTCACTCTACGCTAACTTCCAGACGGCAAGAATGCTGAGCCTGGGTTCGCACCTTCATTCGAATTGTAGAAATAGGACTGACATGACTTGCCAGTCGAAGAAGAAGCAGGACGTTGTTCATATACAAGTAGATCACATCTTGGGTTTATCAGTCTGTGCAATAAAACCATTTATGGGAAAGAAACGAATTTCTCAATTGTTCAATCAGCACCCGAGCTTCTTATAGTCTTTGAAAAAACGTGAATGCTTAAGAAAGAGAGAGCTAATAGTGGAGGTGATTCTTTTTCGCCCTGATCCGAGGCGACTTCTCCGGGCTGTATGCTGAAGCGTTGTCCATAAAGTCCACGTCTTCGAGAAAAGGAGCAAACGCATAGCTAGCCGTTCTACCTTTGTCGAGCACCTGAAACTGTTTTGTGTAACCTCTCATAAATATTACCAAGATGAGGAACGCGAAATGCTGACCACTTCTCGATCCAATTTACCAAGCAACCCGAAACGAGCAAGTGCTTGTAGCTGGTTCATTCCTGCTGTGAGGCCAGTGATTCCTCTATTCATATTCAGTGATTGCGCCATCTGAAACAGCACAACTGGGCATAACTTTAGGTACATCCTTTTGATTCAAGTGGGTACATATGTTGCAAATCCGCGCTGTTCCTTCATTGAATGTGTCGCAAAAGCGCGATGCTATCGCTCCTCAAGAAGGCCTGGGCGCGGTCGGTCTCACAACGAAAGCCGAAACATGGTCGAGCCGCTTGTGTCGGACTGGTTCGGGCGGCGCAGTCTGAGTCGTCAGGCTTTACCTCTGCCGCGACCGGGAGAGGTCGTCCGCCCTGCGACTCCGCGTCACTTCTTCCCTCTTGTCGTGTCCAGGGAAGTCTAAGTTGGTGGCACCGCGTTGTCAATGCCGGCTATGTGGTATTGCCGTAACTATATCGTTATTACAGCATACAGTTTACTGGGGCAAATAGTACAGTCTGGTGATGTTATCTGTTGGAAGTCTGCCTGCTAGATTGACGTCTTTATGATGTTGGTCCCGGAGGAAACAATCGCCGATTCGCCGAAGAACGGCTGGTTCAGAAACCGCAGACAGATTCAGATCGATAGCTTTTCCCCTTCCCAAGGAACTTGTTAGCGAGTCCGTGCGTGGTTGCCTCTTTCCGCTCCTTCACTGCGCCATCTATAATCGATCAATGGTCGAAGTCACGAGCGAGCGTGCTGCGGGCGATAGGCACCTAAGCAGCTACCCACGGACACAACGATAGAATACCACCCGTCAGGATTTGGTTAGAAGGCGCGCGGAACTCGTTGTGAGACAACCATTAGCGTCTTTTTGAAAAAAGTCTCTTAGTCTTTCCTGATCTAAAAAATCTAAGATGATGGTAGAGGTTATCTATCCGACCGTATAAAGGCTGCTAAGGTTAAAAAATTCTGCACAGAATAGTTTTAGGGAAATCTCAAGTGTGTCATCTACTTTCGTTCTCGGAGCTAAACTCCGGTTCGCATTTGCAGTCTACGGCTGTTGCATCACGCAACACGATGATAATCGTTCTGGGAGAAAGGCTAATCGTGCCGGGACCAAGTGGTCCCAGCACGATTATCATCGTGTTGCGTGATGCAACAGCTGTAGTCAGCAAATGCGGAGCGGAATGTGGCTCCAAGAACGACAGTAAAATACAAACACAGCATTCGACTTTTGTGGGTGGTACAATAATTACAATGAGTAAACCACATACATCGACGACAGCAGCAACGCCCCGCAGCCCCTGTTTTGGTTTAGGACCGCAAATACAGGGCGGAGAATTACAGGAGCGGGGCTAACCTGTTAATCGTGTAGCGGTATTGTGGCTCGTTCTTAACGCATCAAAATGCGTTGTGTTCTGAGCAATACCATTCCATTTCCTTAGGTGTCTCAACCGAGTTCGCGAGCGTGTGCGCTGACTTTAACAGGCATTATGCTTTTCGAAAGCCTGCCTCACCTAGATCCTGAATAAGTTTCCAGATCTCAAAAAATGATTTTGAAGGGGTAAAACAAAAAAGTACGTTGAAGACACTAAAACGTGTCTCGCGCGTATTCCTAAAGGGTCAGCAGAGTTGCAGGGAATGGCAGGTGGACGGCGAGCGTCAGCTTTGATGCAGCCACTATAATGTTTCCGAACATTGTCGGAGCATACAGAGCTGCAACGACCGGCGTTTGGTCGCTGAGAGTTTGTGTCGCTGTGCGCAGCGACGGCGACCGCGTGTCGCAAACTCCCGCCTTTTAAACCTGTCACTCAGGGGTGTGCGGCAAAGGAATTTGAAATTTCGGCAAACGGAAACGGCAACGGCAAACCTCAAAAATGGCCGGCAAACGGCAAACGGCTAAAGCTGTTCTGTGCTATAATACACCCACATTTAATTAGTCGTGTGGTGAACCATGCAATATTTGCCAGTTACTATGTATCTGGCGTTCAACTAGAATTTACAGGAAGGGAAAATCCCATATATCAAAAGCTATGTACTTGAGAGCCTCAGGTGATTAGAGAATCACAGTGGCGCTGTTTTGTGTGTGATAGTATAGGAGCCTCTATCGAGTTTAAAGGCACTGCTCACGATAAACTTCATCCTTGAATTTTTCTAGACAAACGCTTCTCGTGGCTCTCAGGCCCCGGTCATAGTTGGATGAGCCGACGCCTCCAGCCCGGTCGATACACACAGAATGCATTGGAAATGGGATGCAAAAATCACTCGGTGTATCCCCCCGCACCCCCGCACCCCCAACACCCCCAACACCCATCCGGTCGATACGTATGAACAACATGGTGAGGTGAAGCTGAGAAAATCACTCAGTGTATCCCCCTCTGCTTTCACTCCCCGCACCCCCCAACACCAGCACCCGGTCGATACGTATGTTTAAAATGATGGAGTGAGGTTGAGAAAACACTCAATGTATCCGACGCGGTCGATATCCATGCAATACGTGGATGAGAAAATCACCGGGTGGGCGGGTCGAAGATAAAACATTGCGTATCACTAGAAAGCTAACCTTACTGCTACCTCCGTGACTTCACCATACTCGCCTTCACTATTTCTCTGAACAGGTGCAATCCTGTTGGCCACGTAATCATCGTCATATCTAGTTGGATGCATCGAGTGATTTTCTCAACCTCACTCCATCATTTTAAACATACGTATCGACCGGGGTGGTGTTGGGGGGTGCGGGGGGTGTTGGGGGGTGCGGGGGGGTGTTGGGGGGTGCGGGGGGGATGCAGATGCAAATAGCACCAACTATGACCGGGGCCTCAGAGGCAGAACAGCGTCGAAGAAACGGGACGAAAAGCTACCCAGGAGTCGCAAAACGAAAAGTGGGCAAACCCCGCCGCTTTGGGCAAGTCCGGCCCCTTTCCGCCCCTCGACGTGAACAATGGAACACTCGAGATCGTGAGATGAGCTATGGTTTCCGATCGAAAGCCCTGTTCTTCCCTTCATTCCCAACTTCTCTCTTCACTCAGGTCAGCTCGCATACATTGGCTGCAAAAGACGGAATTTACAAGCCTAGGACAACTCGTCCACCATGCTTCCCTAGCTCAATTTTGGAAGGACCATAACTCCGCTCCCAGAAGGTCTTGTACGATTCCAGAGACATCATTGGAATCAGAATGGGACCGTTCTCAAGTTAGGCAAAAACATAGAAGGGGTCTTTATCGTGAACACTGCCTTTAACTAGGCCGTTTGATTGCGCGACCCAGCCTAGTCGATCCTGGCACATGCAGCAAAGCGTAAGCAAGCTTGGTGCGGTGGGAAAGTGCGCCGACCCAAAAACTGTGGCCTATACCGGTACCACAATCGGGTGGGAATAGATGGATGAATACGCGTTGATTGGTCGACATTTTCGGAGTGAAGGCAGTCCATACCGCGATCAGCAGCGCGCGGGTTTAGGTTATGACCGGAGTCACTCACAATTTTACTGTTAGTGATAAGTAGTAGGCTCAGGGGTTCCTTTATTTCGCTTATCCAAAATTACGCTCAAATTGTTTGCCCTTCTGAAGCTGCAGGAGTTTAGTGAGACTAGTCTAAATGAATGCAGTGCACACGATAGAAGCAATCTTCGAATTTTCACCGTAAATCAAGAGCTCTGAGTATCATTTTGATCGAATACACAGAATGAGAGGCACCTAGTGACAATTTGACTGTTATATGCGACGCGCGCGACAGAAAGTCTGCAAGCCCACGTCGTCACTGGAGCGCCGCGCACGGTGCGTTTAGCCAGCCTACTGATCTTCGGCGTTTCCCATTCTGTGTATTCAGCCAACAAGTCGGCACGAGGCCCAATACAACAACAATGTCGGCTAAAAATCAAACAATAAATCACTCTATACGGCCTCAAAACATGAATGCGGTGCGCCCGCCCCACCCACTTCCCCAGTGGCTACCGAGGAAGTGGGTGGGGCGAGCACACCACATTCAAATTTCTTAGCCGTGTATTGCTATTGATTGCTCGTTTTGAGCAGATTTTCGACACTGTTGTTGCAATGGGCCTCGGACATTTTGATTTCAGGTGAAAATTTTAAGGCGGTTTCGATCGTTGCCTCCGAAAAATTTTCGTTTTCAACTCTACATCATTTAATAACAAACTCAGCTTTGCCAAGGAGTCAACTCGGTGCTATCGCAGCGAGGAGGGGGGGGCACTTAGCCATCCCAATTGACCATGCCCATTTTTTCGCGCCGCTGCGCACTTTTAGAACCAACCCAGGGTTTTCCTTCCATTCCAATTTTAGTAGAGGAGAAGCGGAGCAGAAAAATGGGCGTGGCCAAGTGCCTCCCCCCCTCGCTGCGATAGCACCGTCAACCCTTCGTTTCAGCGAATGATCTCAACATAGAAAATATTATTAAACTCTGTCTTTAATGACCGCTATAAACATTGTTCAATTTTTAAAAAGCCGGAGAAAGTATTTTCAGAATTGATCATTTTCATGTCCCATCCATTTATTACCATCAGCCAACCAACCGACGATGAGCGGGCCTATTTACACGAGTTCTCAGGTGGTTCATATGTCTAAAAAAGATGCTTTCACGCCAGAACTTTTGTACCATTTGTTTCTGCAATTTCGGAACTTGCAGGAATCGGTATGCTTCTGGGAAAGCTTTTTTGCGATTCCGGCATTCCTAAAGGGTTAAAAATTTCATGATTAAAAAGTTTCATTTGGAGGCTCCCAACTTAGAACCTAAACAAACTCCTCTGCTAACCTAGTCAAAATATCTTCATTAGTTACAGGATCATTGGGCACAATTACCCGTTACGTGAGCTGGAACTATTAGCTGGAACTAGCCAAAATAAATATTCGTTGCAGCTTCGAATCGCTGACCAATACAGAAACTGAGGTGAGGGCGCACACCCTGTTGTTTTGACGCATTTCTGCCGAAAATTTGCCGTTTCAAGCGAAAATTTCGGCAAACGGCAACGGCAAGGCAAACCCCAAAAATGGCCGGCAAACGGCAAACGGCAATCGGCAAACGGCAATTGCCGCACACCCCTGCTGTCACTGTCGCAGTGCGGTGTACAGCGATGAGCGATAGTGGCAGCAGCAGTCTCCGGCACCTTTGCAGTATGCCAGATCTTGGCGACACGTGTTCCTACGACGGCAAATGCCGTTCCTGTGATGCTCGCCCCACCGAGATTTGTGCTAAATATCAATGACTGTCGCTCATGATACCATCGACCTAAAGCGGCGACTAATATGTTTTCGAACATTATCGCTGCGGCATCGGTTGCCACTCACTGGCTGTGATGGGTCGTTTATATGAGTCAGTGCAGTCACATAATATCGATCATGTTGCGCCGCGTGATCTCTATCACAGAAATAGACGAATACAAAAGCTGAAATCCAGATTCCTTCATCTGCAAAACAGCCCGAGTATGAAATGCACTGCGTCGCGGCGCTTGGCGGCGGGAGTGTAAACGACGCCTGACGTAGGGCCGCCGCTGCATCAGAACAGATTGCGGTGCCTCCTCGCCGCTCGTCAACAAGCTTTGGTTCCATGTTGCCGAATGCAACCGATATTCCATTCGGCGACGGGGGAGAATGACGCGCGTTGATTTGTTACGAGGAGAAACGCAGTGTTTTGTGTCCACTGCCACCCTGCTTCAGGCGTTGTTTGTAAACACGCAGTCGAGCGGCGCGGCACAGTGCATTTCTTGATTCAAATCACAAGCCCACCTTTTCAAAGAGACGCTTCGTACCTGCATCATTTTCCCAGCGATTTCCTGGCTTTTCCGACATGTCTTCCCATGTAGTGAATACGGTCGATGACTTCAGCAACCACGAAATCGATGGTAATTGTTACCAGAATCACTCCAAATGTAATGAACAATATCAGGTAGATCACGTTTATGTTTGGCTAGAAAAATCACTTATAAGTCAACACTATCGAACTGATTACTGGGCCAGCCACGAACATCTCAATATCTCAGACATTGGGAGCTGCGGACAGCTGGCGCAAACTCGCCAGTTACTCAAGAGCTGGATGACAACTGGCGCTTAGCTGACCAATGGCAATTACGAGGCCGACAGTTGGCATAAGACCTGCCGCGATCTGAAATCGCTCCGTGCCGCGACTTGAAATCGTTTTGTCCAGAGATTTCAAAACGCTCGGGCGGACGTAATTTCGCGTGAAATAGACGGACAATTGCGGAACAAGCCACGGGAATGAAAAAAAAAGCTTTTTTCTCGGTATTTCTACTTATTTTTTTGACATTGTTGCCTTTCCTTCTCAGATAAAAGAGTTGTGCACAGTTTTCAAACAAAAAAAAATGGTTCCAAAAGAGGATGGGGCGTAATTTGCTTGAACAGCAACATAAAACTAAAGATAAAGTTATTAGTTGCTCAGAGCCGGCATGAAATGTAATTTTTCGGTAGCCTCATAACATTTTCTCATTCCTCCCATCGTAAATGTATGATAAATAGTCGTTATTTCCCTTTCACATGCCGTATTTTATGCGAGTAACTGTGACGTCTGCAATTTTGTCGGAAGATTGCGGACTAGTCGCTTCGACAAGACGAATCCTTTCCATCATGGAAGCGACGCGATTAGTCGAAGGGACCTCACAAAATCCAGCAGGTCGCTTCGACCTGCTATGAAATACCTCAGTCGCTCGGCGATCGTGACTGAAACTGGAAACTGTTCCAAACCGTCGCGACCCAATGCAAGATCTGTTGGAGCAATGGGTTTTGTAACTGCTGGCAGTGCCGCGACTAGTCGAAGCGACCTACTATGAATGAGTCAATACACTCGTCATATCACGAAATGCCAGCGGTATACGGCTGGCGAATACTCTGCCAATTCGAGACTTGATGCCTCAGCAAAAAAGACTCGATGCTCATGTACAAGTCGGCATGACGTCCTAATTTTCATCGCTTATTTCACTGTATGGGTGAATATGCCGCTATGATAGGTGAGAATGTGGTGAATATGTCGCGAAAATAAGGTGAATGTTACGCGAAATGATGTGAGTTTGCTGCTGAATTGAGGTGAAAGCGTTGCAAGATTTCGGTGATAGTTTCTGGGCTGGTAGTAAACCCCCCATTGTCGTGACGACAATTGTCATGACATGTCACGACATGTCGCGACCAAAAGGCGCGAGGTATGGGTTCTAATCGTATCTTACAACACATGGCTCGTGACTGTCACGAGCTTGTTGTCACGACAATTACTGTCACGAGCTGTCACAATTGTCGCGTGGTCATAACATCACGACAACGCGACAGACAGCGTGACACAAAATAGTGCGCGGTTGAGGGAGTGCGCAGATTGTTGCGAGTGTCGTGCGCTCGTGTACAACAATGTCGAGACGACATTTAGGCGTGTAATTGAGAGCAGGGTGTGTAGCGGCCGCAATGACATCGTAAGACACGCTAGATTTTTAATTCTCTTTTTTTTCTGTTATGACGCGCGTGTTTTTTTTTGTTTCGATCATATCAATTCACCGCGACGGTTTTCTCTAGTTTTCTACTTGGATTGATTAGCGTTGAGTGTTTGCAGGCAAATTTAGAACACTGGATTGGCTTTGCTTTCAAATAGCAATGCAAATTTTTCTTAGTTTTTGTTTCTAATTGAGAATCAAATTCTATTTGTTTCTAATTCCATGATAAGGAAGCAATGGTATTAAGAATTGATCACCAAATTCCGAATGTTGTTTTTGAGATAAATTTATGTGTATAGGGTTTGACGTCCGTCACATGTTGGCCTGGCGTTCGATCGATTCACTTCTCAGCCGAGTTGTTTTAAAGGTGATGTGAACTCTCACACGAGTTTTTGAGAACATAGTTGGGATATTTTAGCAAGAATCCTGCAGTATCGTTCTCGTGTGTTCACCAAAGTGTCCGTAATTCATCGTTTTCAGTGTTATTTCATGGAAAGACCACCCCAATCGTTTTAGGTTTCACTGCAAGTGCTCAGCGCATCATTACAGGTTGTGTTTGCAATACTAACAATCTAGGTGGTCGGCATTCCCTTCTCTGAACTCTAGTAGCGTTTTTTTTTGCTAATTCTGGATTGATTTGCTTTTCTTTAAACCTATTTTTGGTGCTCTGAACGATTGAAAAATTTTCCGCCGTTATGCTAGATTTTTGTTCATTCGGGAGTCATAGTTTTAGAAAGCTGCAGAATGACTTGCACTCTTTGACTAATGGTTGCGTGCCTTCACCGCCTACTGCTGAGCTTAATTTTTCGAATATTTTCCATTAATTATGGTACCAGATCTTATCACGCACAGAATTTTGGGTATACCTTTATTCTGCTTAAAAAGTATCAGTACTGGATCAGCCTTCTCGATGAGTGTCTGGGATTACGGTTTTTGTCGAGAGGAATGATTTTAGTGAACTGCCCTATTCCCATTGAAATAGCTGCGTCGCCTTAGTGAAACTATCTCAAGAGTAAACGCATATATCTTTTTTTGTAATATACTTATATCGTATATCAAGAACTTTTTCAGGGGCGTACAGCATGACTTGGACTAAATCGAGAATTTCTGATTGTTGTGAAAGAAGCATGTCTGCTGCAGACGCTGGGAAAGAAGACACAACATCTGATGCTAAGGTTGGTGTGTTTATTGTTATTTTTTTCATCTCTTTATCTTGGTGGCTGCCACTAATTTGCGCCCGAACGGGACTGCCAAGCGTGCAGTCGGGATCGCAGCTCTCGGACGAGTGTTCGGGCGGCGCAAAACAGCTAATTATTCACTTTAATTTTTTTATTGTTATATTCACGTTTTGATGTGAGTTGCCAATTAAGAAGTCGGTTTGGTGATTATTTGTGGTTTTCCTTCCGAGGTATGGAGGGAAGTCGTTTTTGAGGGAAAATAAGTTTGATTGTTTTCCCCCTTTCAACTTGTATTAAGGGCCCGATTCAGGGTTGAGCAGGGTTGCGAATCGGCGCAACGGGGGGGGGGGACTCTGGAACATTTTTACTGAAAAAAAAAGAAAATTTGGGGGTCGTAGAAATTTTCGTTGAAAAAGGGAATTTCATTCATTTTTTGTCAGTTTTATTCTCGGGAGGGGTCGTAAAAATTTTGGAAATGTTTGAAAAATTTCGGTCAACAGGGAGAATTAAAAAAGAACCAAAAAATGGTGCAGTGGCCTGCTCAACTCTGGCCCGATCAGAGTCTCGCCGCTGACGATCGATTCTCTTCCATTGTACGCTGCCACGTCTTTCAGCTACGGGACTCTTTTCGAGCCCCCTTGAATCACTTATCCTCTGTTTCGGGAGGAAATTTAGTTTGTTCCTTTGCGTGGCTGTGCGGAGCAAGGGAAGAGACAGCGAGAAACCGATTGGGAGGAGACCCAGCACACGCGCACACACGCATGTGATCGACAGCACTACATTTCTTTCCGAATTAGAAGAAACGCTGTTGCCTGCATGAAGGCATAGCATTAAAGCGAATTGGCCCTTAACGAAGTTTCTTCTGCCTATGAGGTTATAGTACTCATTTGAACTTCAGATGTTTGATATAAGGCGGACAGGGAAGTATTTAGAGTGGTAAACGCATCCGCCAAAACGACTGGTATCGTTAGTATCTCTTGTGCCTCAATAGTGAAACTGCGCGGTATCCCGCCACGAGCTGCAGGCTCAAAAAAGTTACAAGCTTAAAAATGTCGTTTTTTGTGCTTTCTGTGCCTTCTAAAAAGCTCATTAGTTTGCGGAAAGTCCGGAAACGAACCTCATAAATGTGTTCGGCGCCTAAAACTATCCCCCTGAGCAAGGTTTGGGTGAAGGCACATTTTCCATACTTAGACTGAAAGCGTTTCGGACTCTTACGGATTTTCGGTTGGGCGTTTATTTATACCGATTAGAAAGCTCAATTCCACAATTCAGAACGAAATTGGGTGAAAATTTTCTCATTACATACCATTTGAGAAATTACGCAGTTTTGTTTGACCCTGCCAAAATTTCAAGTATTTTCATCTCCTGAGAACGTTAAGTGGAAGTTTACGTAGGTACTCATTTACGCGCCTTTTTTGGTAATACTTTTTTTGGTTTTTTTTTACCGGGAATTTTTGCAGGAGCATCCTTCATGACTTGGCGCGGTTCGGGGAACCTTGGTGGTTGCAACGAAGAATCGACGACTGCTGGTGGCACTGCGATAGAGGCCGAGACTTTCGAAGCAAAGGTTGGTGTGTATGATTGTATTTCTTCACTTTTCTCTTCAGTCGCGCAAGTCGTGCCACCACAGTTAGTTATGACAGGTGGTTACACAAGGTTCTCCATTATCTCCCATCTGTGGCGTTTCTAACCCAGCCCGACTATGCTTTCTCAGATCTAGATTTTCTGGTGAACGCGAGGAACAAACCCCAACGCGAGCTCATTACATCCCCACCGACAGCTGGGGTCGATCCCCTGTGGTCGGTCCTTTCTAAGTTTGGAAGGGACAAAATTGAGTTTTACGGGGTCTTGGTTGGCTCTGTGAGGCCCATTGTAGAGAGGCGACTAGTATTTCTCACTAAAGACCTCTGTGGTGTTCCCAGATTCGTGGAGGGAACCCCGGGGCATCGCACAACAGGGATCATCTCTGTTGAGGTGATGGGTGATCCTGTACGGTGGGGGCACCCAGTGCGGAATGATGGAGAGATGGGCCCGCATTAAACGCACTGGTCACGATGAAAAACGTTATAAAAAAACTATAAAAATCAGCTCAGATCGGAAACAGCTGAAAAACTATCAAGGTAGCGCGCTGAAAAACGGGTGAGAATTAGAGTTTCTAGGGCCCAAGGATGCCAGTTCGTGCACACGTGCACAGCGCCTCCCAAAAAGATCGCAGTCTATGCCGAGCAGTCAAAAATCATCGACATTCAGAGGAAGACATAAATGCAAATTTACCTAAAAACAGTTGAACAATGAAAGCAAGCGCTTCAGTCAATCTTTTGGCTTAGTTGAGTAATGTTCATTGATTGAAATTAATTTTCAAGCCAGCTGATGTTTTTGATATTAGAGATCATCGATGCCGATGATGTCTACTGGGCTCGTCTGCCATCAAAAGACAAGAAAGTTCAGGCTTCAAATTTGGCCCGAAACGGCGGTTTTTCGCGATTTTTTCTATTAAGTCTTACTGCTCTAAACCACGAAAAGGATTTATAGAGGAAGAGAAGACAAGCATATTTGATCGCGACCACTGCATTTAAGAACCCACCCCACCAAATTTACTTTCTGTTTAGTGCCATTACATAACTTCACTGAATCATTAAGAGTGGATTAGGATTTCAAACAGGTTCGCAGGCAACCCGTTGGCAGGTGTATCGACAAGGTTTTGACCCACTCTTTGTTGATTTTTTTTGAAAGAAAAACCGCTTTTTCTGTGAAAATCCGACCCTAAGTGACGCACTCACATATGCAAATCAATTGATTATTACAAAGAGTCGACGTACTAAGAAAACGTTGATGAAACAGACTACCTGAATACATTGCTTAGCATCATTTGCCTATTTCGGTCAATTCCCGCTATCTCGGAATGAAAAAAGGGGCCTATTATGGTCGAAAAATGTGTTTTTCAATCATTTTCCGTGAGTTTGATCTCCGTGTTTGGTTTGCAAGGTGGTGAACCCCTTATAATCTTCGGAAAACTCGCAATAGAAACCTATCGTGAGAACTGCCTTTAATGTGCGTTGGTTTCATTCAAGAAATAAATTGACACATTTAAATACTGTTCATTGCAGGGACTGTCGCTGTGGGAATAGTGACCTGTACAACTTCACACGGCAGGAGAAGAAATTTTTGATGGTTCACCATGTATTTTCTTTCTTTTATAAATAAAAGGCGTGTTCATTAATTTATGTTTGCTTGTCATTGAATTGTTTTGTGTCCAAGTTCGCGCTTTTGGTGACAGGGAATGGCGTGCGGGAATGCGGCGACTGGTGTAGAGAAGCGTAACGTTGCGAGCATGCGCCACATGATAGAATGAAATCGTGACCTATGTTTCAGCTTTTCCTTATTCTGTTTTCCTCATCACTATGGAGGTGTGAGCCATTGGAGCAGTTGGTTTGTGCGCCGCTATGTGCCGCACGTCGCGTGTTCAATACCTCGTGCATGTCAGATGTTTTGCAAGAAACGCCGCATTTCATATGACTTGATGCGGTTGAGAAAGTGCAGGCAGGTGGGCAAGCGGTGCGTACCATTATGGAACGGATGTCGAGGGTTCATTTTCTCATGGGTGTCAAAGATTTTTGCAGTGAAAACCGCATTCCATATGACTTCAATCCATTGAGCGAGTGAAGATAGGGGAACGAATGGAGCGATTGGTGAGAGCGCCGTTATGGGACGGACGTCGAGGGTTCAATTCCTCGTGGGTGTCAGTGGTTTTTGCAACGAAGACCGCATTTCATGTGACTTCATTCCGTTGAGGGAGTCGGCATATGTGAACCAATGGAGCGATTGGTGAGCGCGCCGTTGCGGGGTGGAGGTCGAGGGTTCAATTCCTCGTGGGTGGTAGTGGTTTTTGCAACAAAGACCGCATTTCGTATGACTTAATGCGATTAAGTGTGCTCGCAGATGTGAGAGGTTGGCGCAGTCGGTGTGCTCTTCGATGTGGCTCTCACGTCGTGGGCACAGTTCCCGCGAGGTCCCTGCCACGCTTTTGCGGTGAACAGTATGTACCTCGTGACATATTCGAGACAAACACATGACAGTTCTCGGTAGTGTCACCTGCTGTCACGAGTGATTTCCCGTATTGTTGTGCCAACACGAGGGGGTTTACTACCAGCCCTGGCCACGAACCCTAGCGGGCCGGAGCCGCCACGACCCGCTGCGAGGTGGTCAGCCTCACAGTGGAAACAAAATCAACCCCCTCATGGGTACATATTTCAGGGGCCGCACGCAAGAACGCGCCGGGAGGGGCAGGGGCAATGCAGTTGGCACCTTTGAAGATCGCCGTTGCTCACAAGCAGGACACCTCTATCGTGGTTGTTCACAAGTCAGGACATGTATGTCGTACCCCATGGCTGTGCCCTAGCCGCCCCAGCTAGGAGATCGGAACGACTGGGGGCAGCGAGAAAGACTGCTAAGGCACGATATACGTGTCTTGACTTGTGAGCAACGACTATCTTCAAAGGCGCCGGCTGCACTGCCCCTGCCCTATCCGACGCGTTCTTCCATACAGCCCTAGGAGCCCTCTGTGTGAGCTCCAGATGTCGATCGCGATAGCAAACAGCCTTCTTCATTTTTCCCTGCAGCGTATCCAGCGCGGGTTTGCTGAAATTGTTTATCACATGCGAAAACAGACCTCACTCCTAGGTCAAGATTGATAATGATAGTTCATCATCACTCGCGGCAAATTCACTCTTTGCGCTGATTGATATCCAGTCGCTCAGCGAATTCATCCTTTGCGCCAATAAGATTTGATGACTTCGCTTAAGGTGAGTTTGATGCCTGAAGTGCGCCCGATAAAGAATGGCGGCCCACGCGGCCGGCGTGCTTGGCAGGCGGCCGTCGCATGTGCCACCCTCGGACAAGTGTTGAAATTCAACGACGGCCGTTCCCTCTCCCTCCGTCTGCGAAGCGATTGATCGGCGCAGTGCTTGCTGCCAGCCGGTGCCGGCCCCGTTCGTAGTCGATGGCGGTGGGGACTTTTCGCATGCTCGTCCTAGAGCGACGAACCCGAGGGCCGCCTGCCAAGAACTCCGGCTGCATGGGCCGCCATTCTCATTCAGACGCACCTTAACGATAATGGAGTATGATAAAGGCCGCTTTCCCAGAGCATCAAATCTCGACTCAGACACTGGGAGCAGCGGACTGCTGGCGAAAAATCGCCAGTTGCTCAACAGCTGGGGGACAGCTGTCATTCAGCTGGCAATCGGTAATTACGAGGCCAACAACTGTTTCATCCTTGGCATCTCAATTAGAGCTAGCGGCGGACCTCTGGCGAAAATGTGCCAGCTGCCTGAAAGCTGCGTGATAACTTGCGTTCAGCTGGCAAGGGCAATCGAACCTCCTCAGACATTGGGAGCAGCAGATTGCTGGGGGACAGCTGGCATTTAGATGGCCAATGGCAATCAAGAAGCCAACAGTTGGCATACACTCGGCACGTCGTTTAATGCCAGCGACGGACGGCTGGCGAATATGTGCCAGTTGCGTAACGGCTGGGTGATAGCTGGCATTCAGATGGCAAGGGCGATCAAACCTCGAAATTACCAAGCGCATAAAAACGCCGTTCTCCACCAATCGGCACTTGGCTGGCGCATAACCGCCCAGTGGCCTTCGCTTGGCACTGAGTCGTCACATGGCTGGCACTCAAGAGAGTTGACGACTAGTCACGTTTTAACATGTTATAGTTTGATCTCTGATTTTACTGATGAGCCGAGCCGGTATATAAGGCGATTCAGTCCAATGAGTGTTCACTCGGCACTTTGATGCCGGCTTTGGAGGGTGACTTGAAGTCACTCTACAGAGGCTCGCACCTTTTTGGCAGCTGAGGGGCAAGTCCCACCCACGGCTAGGGGGGGGAGGTCCTCAGACCGTTGCGTAGGCGATCTCCTGCGCAACGATCTGCCGAGAGGGACCCACCACGACTCATCGGTCTGCCAAGAGACTGGCGGACCGCTGGCAAATGATTGCTCAACAGCGGGCTGCCAGGTATTAGCCAAGAAACCGCCAGCGGTCGTCCAACGTCCTGGCGGACCGCTGGCAGGGTTTTGGCAGACAGCCGGCTAATGGCTGTGTGACACCGCGAATGGTTTTTGCTTGCCAAGCAAATGCCGGCGGTTCGCCAATCCCAAAGTCTGAGTCGAAATTACCGAGCGCATAAAAATGCAGTTATCCACCAATCGGCACTCGGCTGGCGCGTAAACGCCCAGTGGCCTTCGCTTGGCACTGAGTCGTCACATAGCTGGCACTTGAGAGAGTTGACGACTACTCACGTTTGAACATGTTATAGTTTGATCTCTGATTTCAGTGATAAGCCGAGTCGGTATATAAGGCGATTCAGTCCAATGAGTGTTCACTCGGCACTTTGATGCCGGCCCTGGAAGGTGACCTGAAGTTACCATACGGAGGCCAGCATGTTTTTGGCAGCTGAGGGGCAAGTATCCACGGCTAGGGGGGTAGGTGGGGTGTATGCCTGGTTTCAGACTTTTGCGTAGGCGATCTCCTACGCAACGATCTGCGGTAAGGGACCCATCGCGATTGTCAGTCTGCCAAGAGACTGGCGGATCGCAGTCAAGTGATTGCTCAGTTGCAGGAGTGCCAGGTAGTAGCCAATAGTCTGCCAGCTATCGGCCAGCGGCCTGGCGAACCGCCGGCAGGGTTTTGGTTGACAGCCGTCTAAAGCCTGGCGGACACCGGTAACGGCTTCTGCTCGCCAGGTGAATGCCGGCGGTCCAAAAACTCCATTGTCTGAGGAGCTGCATGCTAGCAAGCTTTGCAACGTCGCACTCGCTCATGGCACACTAGAACTCTCGTTCTGAAAATCAAAAAAAAATGCAGGAGTGAACCCCTTGATGTGGAGCGCATTAAAGGCCGTGTTCACGATAATCTTCAATTTTGAGTTATCCGCTATATTGATTGAGTGGCCCCCGGGTAGAACTAAAATAACGCAGAAATTGAGAAAAACGCATCAGAAGTACGCGAAATCCTTGAGTATCACCCCGCCTCCCAAGTATCACAGGAACTGTTTGTTGTGACAATTGAATCTGTTGTAGACCCGTCCTTTGCAATTCCCTAATCTCAATTGCTCCGTTTTCTCCTCAGGGCCTCTATCTATCCTCCTCTGCATAAAATATTCTTCTGTGTTGGATTGACCCTATTTCCCACCGGTGGAAACCACCATGAACATGTTCGTATAACCAGACAACTAGTCCATGTTATAGAATATTGTCATTAAAATACGAAGTTTTAATGCGTTTATTGCCGTTTCTTCGTAATTTTGGTAACACTTAGAGGCCAACGCATTGTTTTATGTGAAAAACTCGGGCACGAAAACTATCGTGAACACTGCCTTTAAAGGCACAGTGCAAGCTCAGGGACGAAATCTGAGATTTCCATATAATTGTGAAGTAGACACACCCTATCTGACACCTGCCAAGTGCGAGCTCTTAATTCCTCCGATTAAGCGAGATATAGAAGGAAGCTACTCTAGGGCGCAAGCCACTTTGGCACACCCCTTTTACGATCTTTCGAGCTCATCACTGGCGAGATGAGCAATGATTTCCGATCAATAGCCCCGTTCTTCCCTTCATTCTTAGCCTCTCTCTTTATTAAGGTCAGCTAGCTTACCTCTCATGCAAATGACGACAATTAAAAGCTTCAGACAACTCGTCTACCATTCTTTCGCCGCTCAATTCTTAACAAATTTGGAGGGGCTATTACTCCGTTCCCAAGAAACTTGTACGATTCCAGAGACATTATTTGAAGAAGCGTGGGATCGTTTTCAAGATAGGCAGGAAAACAGAAAAACGGTTATGAGGTTGGGCTGTGCCTTTGATGCCGCCCGCAGTGCATTTTCGGTTACGCGGCGGAGATCACATGCACGCAGTTCATTGACTCGACTATAATAGCTGAGGCAACCACATGAACAAGGCTAGTGCGTTCATTTAATATATGTACTTGAGACAAACTAACCATCAAGTCGCCGAATCCAATGGTGAATATAGATGTGAAACTAAAATAAATCGCGTCTCGAAATTGCAAATCTGCAAAATGATGGAACAGAAGACCGCCGATGACTGGGTAAAAGCAGAGCAGAGATAAGAAGAGACCAGTGGGTACCGCCATAGACTGAAAATATCAATATTATACTGTTGTACTAAATACATCCCTTACCCAGTGGTCTTTCCTGGAAATTCAGTTCAAACTAGCAATAATGCAACTTTTGGATATGGAAAAACCTCACTTGTAGACGGGCCCTACGATGAAACGTAGCTTTTCGCCGAAAGTTGCAATGATCTTTGGGCACCGCTTGTCATTCAAATAGTATTATCGAGTGAAAAAACATTTTCAACAACTGCAAAAAAGATACCAATAGGAAAGAAAAAAAACTGATGTACTCAGGTCCGGAAAGTACCAGAAAATTCTGGCAGATTTCCGAAATATTTTGCCCTCTGTTAGTGGTAATTTTCTCGTAATCTGTCAGAATGCTCCCGAAATCTGTCAGAACTTTTTCAGGAATCTGTCAGAATTTTCTGGTAATCTGTCAGAATTTTCCCGTAATCTGCCAGAATTTTCTAGTAATATGCCAGGATCTTCTGTAATCAAAAACAGTGCTCACGATAATTATCGCCCGTGAGTTTTCACTAAAAAACGATGGTGGTAGGCTTCAGAAGCAGAACAGCGCCGAAAAAACGGATCTAAACGCATTCGAAGAGGCAAAAAGCGGCTTTGAAAATTATTCCACTGAGCAGGGTCGGTCCCCTTGGGTTTAGTTGTTGTCCCTAACACCGACACGACTCGATCGTTGCCACGCCTTGACCTGCGATTTCCAGCAGTAGTTTTTATTGGATTTAGCAATAATATCAGAAATATTCTCGAAATTATCCGGAAGACTTCGTCAGGCAAAATGCTGACAAATCATTGCGTACTTCAATAAAAACCACTGCTGGTAATCGCAGGTCAAGGCGTGGCTGCGATACAGTCGTGTCGGTGTTGAGGACAACAACTAAACCCAAGAGCCGACCCTGCTCAGTGAAATAATTTTCAAAGCCACTACCTCTTCAATGCTTTTAGATCCGTTTTTCAGCGCTGTTCTGCTTCTGGCTACCACCATCGTTTTAGGGAAAACTCTGGGAGAAGTTTATCGTGAACACTGCCCTCTAGTGGAACTCTCAAAATCTCTAGATTTCCCTCCCTGATTCAGTACTCTTCGGCAAGTCCTATTTCACCGTTTTTCGCATCCAAAACTTTCTTTCATAAACCAGCGTTGAAATTTTGACGATTTTCCTATAACCACTACATAATAAAAAACGCACACGTTTTTTAACATTTTATTCTACTGAATATCATCTACACAATAGTACACCCAATACATCGAAACTAGATCGAAGCGTACACCGCAGCATCTGCGCATAGACCGCGCTGCTTGGGAGGAATCTATCGTGACATCTGCACTTGTTTTGAATGATGTATTTCCAAAAATCACCAGCTGAGTCCGCAGCCGTTAGATACCGATCTTTGCTTTGCGCCTCAGACCAGGCAGACGGATTCATCTGCAAGGTATACTTCTGCCTACGTATTTGATAAAAACATCGTGAACACTGTAAAAAAGTACAGTCGACGCCAATTCGTTCGTCGGTTCGGTGTCTTTTGAGAGAACATTAAGACGTAAAGACGCAAGTAGAGGAAATACATAGAGACTGTGCTCCGCAGAACCAGTCATGGGGACGCAGACTGCATGGAAATACTCCCAACCGACGAGTAATTCCGCGCTGACTATTCGTACCTTCTCATACTCACTGAAGGTAACTGCCTTCAAACAACATACAATACCCGCGCTAAGTTTTGTAAAAACGGGGAGCATCTGGCAAACTTGGCAAAAAGCGTCCGATGCATGCAACTTTTGAATGAAGACTTTTTTGAAATCTTAAAACGCTATCATATTCACAGATTAAATTGCTACCTAATTATGTCACTTGTGTGCCGAAGTTCCCTAAGAGCACTTTGTTTTTGAAGGAAATAGTTTTTGCAATCGTTTTTCAAAAAACGTCGCGCGCGGCGAATGCGGTGAAACTTTGAGCAGTATTTGTACAAGTAATGGAAGAGCAATCTGTATGCTTTCTTCATAAATTAGGTACAGGTGAGGGAATCTCAAGATTTGTAATGGTTGAATTTTCAAAATCCTTCATTTATGAGTCCGGGGATTTCGCAAAAAAAACTCTGGCTTTTCAGGTAGCTCTCAAGCGTGTTTAATTGTGGTTTCGAAAATTCAACCTGAACAAACCTTGAGATACTCTCACCTGCATATTTTTGAAGAAAACATACCGATTGCTCTTCCATTACTTGTACAAATACTGCTCAAAGTTTCGCCGCATTCGCCACGCGCGACGTTTGAAAACGATTGCAAAAGTATTTCCTTCAAAAACAAAGTGCTTTGAACTCCGGCACACAAGTGACATAATTAGGTAACAATTGATCTTTGAATATGATAGCATTTCAGGAATTCAAAGTCTTCATTCAACAGTTGCATGCATCAGACGCTATGCCAAGTTTGCCAGATGCTCCCCGTTTTACAAAACTTAGCGCAGGTGTTGCCAAGTCTGAATCCAGGACCCTCTCCGCATCAACTTCTTTCCAACTTCATCACCATGATCATCTTCTCCTTCGTTTCCTCAACAATGCCTCCTCAGATCCATGACGCACGCACCAACATTGTTTCACGCACTGAATCGCTAATTGCAGTAGCTACATATATTGAACAGGCTCATGTAGGTTTGGACCAGGAAAGATTTTCAGCAGAAACTTCGGAAGCCGGAACTCAGGACAATCAGCCACACGTTTGAAAGTAAACGTAAATATGCACAGGGAAAATATTAGGAACACAGTAGGTTCACAGAAACAAAAGTATCCAACTAAATTCCTCTTAATACCTTCTGTCAAAAATCGAGTTTCTACAACACCACGGATTTTCGATTTATTTTCAAATTTTAAGGTTTTTCGAAACATTGGAAGTCAGAGATCAACGCCGGCATTCTCAGCATTTATTTTTGCATTTGAATGCATTTTTAGAAATCCGACATTGAAAGCTAACGAGTACGTCAAATTTGCAATTTACTTCGGCATTTTAAGGCATCCTTCGCGAACCAGTATTCAAACATCAACGATATCGTGGTATTTTCGATGGGGTTTTTGGGTGTTTTTGTTAATCAGACCGTTCCCCAAGACCCCCTTGATGATCAAAACTTTTGAAGAATGTCCGAATTTTTCTTTTCTCCCACATTTTTTGTGGTTTTACCGCTCTTCTACTCTACTGAAGAGCATTGTGAAGTGTGGTTTTGACTTGATGTTCGCTGTGTAGTAGCACTATGATATTAGCCCGGTACGGGCCCAGGATGGAAAATGAAAAAATCATAATGTTTCAACGAGGGACAAATCAAGGGTGCGAGCGCGAGCACGCGAAAGAGTACCACTCAGGGGTGTGCGTAATTACATTTTACGTTTGACGAAACTTGAATTTTCATTAGCGTCTAGGTATGCTTTGCCGCTGTCGTGAGCGGCAGACATGACATTAAAGGCAGTGTACACGATGAAATTCGTCCTCGGTTTTCGGCCGGAAATCGAAAGTTCAGGGTCTCATTGGAGCTTTGGGGTCGAACGAACGACGAACTAGTGCGAGTCCGAAAGACCTCCATACGGCTCCAAAGTCCGCTCCCGCGGTCGAGTTTTCAGAGGAACAGTTTGGTCCGCTTCTACATTAGCATTGGGGCGCGAGCGCGGCTGAGTTTTAGCATTGGGGCGCATTTGCACGCTGTCTACTTCAGGCCCATGAACGCGCAACTGATCCACCGTTGAAATGTGGCTTCCAAGAAGAAGAGCTGATTTTGGATCTTTCGCAGCATGTTTCATGATTCTTTCTTCACTGATAAAACAGTCAGACTCTAAACCTTCGTTTTCTGGTGGAAACTTGAGAACGATTTTTATCGTGGACACTGCCTTTAAGCACAAATTGCGGCGGGAGCAGCGTCGGAGCCGCGGCTCTGGCCATTGTAGGAACAGTAGCAACCGGCGCGTATGGCTGAAATAGTGCAAATATGCCTCTCAATGTTACTGCCAGTCGCTCGTCGCTCAACAGCGCACTGCGACAGCGAAAGGTTTGAAGGGCGGGAGTTCTGCGACATCGGGTCGCTGGATTCAGCGACAACGACCCAGTGTTGCAGAAGTATGCCATTGGCCGTATGCACACCCTGGTACCAACGGCGGTGATTTGCGGTTTCTGCAGCGGACGTAGCTGAGTTTGGCTTTAGAGCGCAGTATTCTTGAATGTTCTGCTTAACTACTTCGAGTTGCAGAGTTTCCGGGCGACTTAAAGGCACAGTCCAAGATCAGGGGTGATTTCTGCTCTTATAGTCCGCCCGCCGTATCTAATCACCCTTCAATGCGCAGAATCTCAGTTGTCCAAACAATTGAGAAACTACATATAGGGAAGAAGTCTGCCGGGCCCCTCAATAGCCTAAAACAAAACCCAGAAGAGAAAACAGAATCTTCACAAATGGAATAAATGTGGTGGCCATATTTTAAGTGAAATTTGGGGTTTTAGAAAGCTGTGTGCACAAATGGTGCCGCATTTGCTAACAATGGAATAAAAACACATTCGAATGCGACTTTCTCAGCAACATTTGGAGCATTTGAAAAAGGATAAAGTGGATTTTGTGCGTCGATTCATCACTATGGACGAGGATTTTTTTTTTCAAGTGTATTAATGTTCAGGGAGATTATACTGACTAATGAAGTGTATTTTGAACCTTAAAATTGTGTTTTTCTTATCGGACGACAAAACTTATTGGACAACCTGGTAGTAGTACTAGTAAGCTCAAAAATGAGCCCTAACCATTTCAAATTGTGTTCATAAAAAGAGAGATTGAGATGAGATCCGGCAACTGGCCATTTCCCAGAGCATCAAAAAGAGCTAACGATAAGAAAATACCGAAAAGTGCTACCTTATGAGATCTCAGAATGCCAAATCAATTTCTGACTCCAACATGATATCGTTATTGAGCAACTGTGACCGAATGACCGTTGACTGAAAAAGAACTATGTAAGCGGTCGCAATTTTGGCAAGTTTATAATTTGCCAACAGCACGAAAATTCTCACGCAAGTGTGTACATAGACTCTGGCCTACCCCCAGTGACCTGTGGATTTCGATTATCATCAGCTACGGAGCGGTGATCCTCGGTGAAATGTATTTAGAGGTAAGGAGGTTCCGAACAAAAGTCACCTCTCCGCACTGTGACAATCGAACAACCCCCAGTTGCTCTTATTCACTGACTCAAAGACATTTTAATATTTTTTGGGCACATACCCTCTACTTTGAAAGAAATTTGGTTCGTTTTCTGGCTGTCTTTCGACTTCGAAAGTCCTGGTTGGAGTTAGGTTCATGTTCCTTCCTCTCTCATACCCACGCTGGAAATTCGGGCTCTCGGATTTGGTAAGATTAAGGCGACGTTTGATCGAGTAAACACAGGTCTTACTCGATCCTCTCGAACTCTGAAGAAGGAGTTCACTCCGAAACGTCGGCCATAAAGAATACTAACTACCCTGTGTTGAGTTCAACAAAGCAAAACTGGAATTTAGTTTGTTCCTTTTGTGCTGGTTTCAACCGGGCGCAAAAAGCAGATAAGTCGTCCTTCAGCGAGTAAATTTTCATTCGAAATAGCGGGTTGAACACTTATGGCCTGGGCCGCTCATTTTGAGCCGGTGGAAGCAAAGGCTTATCGGGCTTATCATGTCAAAATCTCCTTATCACTGTCATATTTTGCCATCACCAACCGCTCCGCTTCTTACTCCGCCCGGGCTCATCCTAACCCAACCTACTCATGCAATTCGCGGCCCCGAGCCTGCATGACAGTTCAGCTCGTGTTGCCCTATTTTCCGAGCCACTCCTGTTGCTATCAAGCCACTGCTGTTGCGGTCCGGGCGAACTGGAGGCCGGACAGCAACAGCGGCGGCCCAAACAGCAACAGCAGTGGCCCCGAGTTTAAGAAAACACGAGCCGAACTGTCCAGGCGGCTCGGGGCTCAAAATCGTCTCAGTAAGCTATACCTACAGGAGTATTTGCAAGAGCCACCTCTGGATTAGTAAGTAAGTAACTAAATAGAAATTTCATGAATAAAAGAACAAAAATTCATCACACTTACTCGATATCTTCCAGCTTCATTTTTGTCATACCGCGATGAACAAACACGCTGGATATCTTTCTGCTATTGCAGAAAACGATCGTAGAGCTAGAAGCGGCTAGGTGAACATCGCTCCTGCTAAACGAATTTATAAAATACATATCTACTTAATTTATTATCTTTGAAAAAGACATTATGAGATAACAATCGTAACGGAGAACCAATATGGAAGGAAAGTTGTAGATCCGGCAACTACCGAAACGAGAAACCTGCTATTTAAAAAGGTTGTAGAAAGAGGCTGTCGCCAATTCATGTTTTAAAATGTTTTTCCTCTAATTTTTCCTTGATGTAAACCGAATATATGAGTTAAAAAAACGGAGAGTGAATGATGTTTTCCCCAAGTAAATTCGTTTCAGTTTCCTTAAACTATAGTTTCAAATTTCTTTTCTATATATGCTTTTCTTCTTACCAATCTTCATTTCAACCACACCTAAAACAATATCATAACGGGCAAAGTGAAGACATAAGGAAAAAGCTAAATAAAAATAGGAGCAGAATGAGACGAGATATCTGGAAAGGTGAATGAGACGTCGTCGATGGCGTTGGCGTGTATGTTGGCACGTTCAGAAGGGTCTATGACGTGATCACACACGTGCAAACATGTCAATAATGCTGCAGTTTCCAAATGGAACTTATTTTTGATTGTTGCGCGTGTACACTGCGTCTCCTTCTCCCCCATACTTTCTCACTGTCTCTCCCCTCGCCCCGCACAAGCCCCCGGAGGAACAAAATTTGGCTTCGAAATAGAACATACATGCGCGGACATGTGCGCACGCGCGTGTACGTGTACGAGCAAGTGCCTACTAGCAGATATGTTTCTCGTGTTTGTGTGCGCGTGTGTATATGTATGTGTATATGTGTACGCGTGTATATGTATATGCGAGTGTGCCTAGACGTTCACGCATAAGTGCGCGTTGACGTACTTCTGTTTGCGAACGCGTATGTGGAGCTATATATGTGCGCGCATGCGAGAATAAGAGCATCCGCAGACGTAGGTAGATGCGCGACGGTTTCCACGTGCGCACGTCTACATTCGAGCAATGCGAGTGTATATATACAACAATTGCGAGCGTGCATCCACGCTCGCGATTGTTTACATGCAAGAGCGCAACGATTTACGCATGTTCGTTCGCGCGTGTAAATACGCTTAATTGCGCGGGCATTTGCATGAGCCTTTGTACTCGCGTGTGTCCATGCATCAGAGCGCGATGATGTGCTTGTGTCTGTGCACGCGTATGCGCCACTGTTTAGGCGCTCACATATATGCGAACGGGCGCACGTGTGCGTGCGTGTACATACGCGCACAAATGTCTACGCGCAGGAACGCCAGAATCGGCTCGTTTCTGTAGGCGTGCAAACATGCGCACGAGCGCGTGCATAAACACTTGCGCTGGCGACTGTACGCGCGGTTATTTGTACGAGTTTACGCGCGCGTACACTCGTATTAGCGCGATGGTGTGCTTGTTTTTGCGCACGCGCGTGTGCGTGCGTTTACGCTCGCGCAAGTGTCTGGGCGCGTAAGCGATTCTGCTAGCGTGTATGCACGGGTAAATGTGTACGCGTAATAGCGCGATAATGTGCTTGTGTTTGTGCACGCGTCTGTGCTACTGTATAGGCGCACACATGAACCGCGTGAGCGACGTATTTGTGAGCGAGTTTAGACTCGCGTACCTGTATATGCGAACCACGCTCGTGTACATAACAGTGTGTGCGCGCGTGCGTGTACCTACGCGCGCAAAAGTCTACTCGCGAAAGCGCAAGAACATGCTCGTGTTTGCGTGCGCGTGCAAATACGCGCGCGCGCGTGCGAACACGCGCGCATGAGCGTGCACGTGCATGAACAATTGTGCTCGCATGTGTGGGCGCGTAAACATTAACGCGTACTAACACGATAATGTGCTTGTGTTTGTGCACGCGTCTCAGGTCCGGAGATTACCGGAAAATTCTGGCAGATTTCCGAAATATTTTGCCCTCTGTTAGTGGTAATTTTCTCGTAATCTGTCAGAATTTTTCCGAAATCTGTCAGAACTTTTTCAGAAATCTGTCAGAATTGTCTGGTAATCTGTCAGAATTTTCCGGTAATCCATCAGAATTTTCCAGCAACATGCCAAAATCTTCCGTAATTAAAAATGCTGCTCATGATAAACTCCTCCCTTGAGTTTCCACTGAGAAACAGTGGTGGTAGGCCTCAGAAGCAGAACAGCCTTGAAAAAACGGATATAAAAGCATTCCCAGAGACAAAAGCGACTTTGAAACATATTCCATTGGTCAGGGTCGGCCCCTTATGTTCAGTTGTTGTCCTCCAACACCGATACGACTCTATCACTGCCAAGTCTTGACCTGCGATTATCAGTAGTTTTATTGAAGTACGCAAAGTTTTGCCAGCTTTTGCCTGACAAATTTTCCGGACATTTTCGACAACTTATTCTCAAATTATTGCGTATTTCAATAAAAATCACCGCTGATAATACCACGTGAAGAAGTGGCAGTTATATAGTCGTGTAGGTGTTGAGGACAGCAGCTGAACCCAAGTAGGCCCACCCTGCCCAAAGGAATATTTTGGAAACCGTTCATCGCCTCTGAGAATGCGTTTAGATACGTTTTTTCAACGCTGTTCTGCTTCTGAGGGGTACCACCATTGTTTTTTCAGTGAAAGCTCAAGGGCGAAGTATTCCGTGAAAAGCGCCTCTTAGTGGAACTTTCAAAATCTCTAGATTTCCCATCCGTGATTCGGTACTCTGCGACTGGTCCTGTTTACCCATTTCTCACATCCAGAACCCTCTTTTATAAACCAGCGTTGACATTTTCACAAATTTTCTATTTTCACTAAATAAGAAGGATCGCACACAATTCTTTAACATTTTTATTCAACTGAATCTCAACTACACAATAGTGCACCCATTATGTCGGAGCCGGATCGGAGCGTATACCGCAGCATCTGCGCATCAGACTGCAATGCTAGGGAAAGTCCGTAATGACATCTGCGCTTGTTTTGTACGCTGTATTCACAATAGTCGTCCCCTGAGTCAGTAGTTGTTGAATCTCCATCACTGCTTTGTGCCTTGGACCAGGCAGACGGATCCATCTGCAAGGTATTCTTCTGCTTACATAATTGATGAGAACATAGTCTACGTGTGTAAAAATACAGTCGACGCCGAATCGCGTGAAAAATATCGAAAAGTACCACGTTTTGAATTCTCGGAACGCCGACTCATTTTCTAAATCCAATATGATGAGACTTCTGTGCTGTATCGTAAGTGAGCAACTGTGACCGATTCACCGTTGACTGAAAAAGAACTACGTGAGCTTCGTCGCGATTTCGTCGTTGTATAACAATTGTCCCGCGTAGTTAAGACCATTATTTTGAGAAATTGCAAGAACTTCAATGACGTCATCAAGGTTTCTTCGATTACAAGATTTCTGGCGTATTTTTTTTTTACCTTTTTTCCATTCTTTAGCCTAGGTGCGAATGGAACGACGTGTATATAGTGCAAAAGCGTTTGTAGTTACTTCTCACAATTTTCAAGATACTTCCTTTTCTGACAAAAGGCGACAATATGAAAATTTTTCATCATAGACACAAAACTGAGGAAAATCTACAATTTTCACCATCGTAGCTGGTTTGGCCTATCTTCGTCTTATTACAAAAACTCAATTGGCTAGGTCTATGGTATTCTTGAAGCGGGCAATGGCTACTTACAAGGGATGTATGCTGAGTCTTTTTCTCCGATGCGCTAGCGCTGTCTCTATCCTCGCTCCGCATGCGCACGCGAAGGAGCACATTACGGGCATTAGTATACATCAGCGACAGCCGGTTGGCAGTAACAACAACCAAGTCGTTGCCGCTGCAGGGTTGGTGAACGTAATGTTTTCCGAACGCAGAGGCGGGCGAAACGGGGAGGAGCGAGGTGCGTGATAGGACGCTAGCCGCATTTCGTCCAATCGCGCGCTTCGTTCTTACCCCGGTTCCCCTTTTTACGCGATTGGGAAACATTAGGACCACCAACCGCGCTGCCGCAATTTTCGCGTGCACGCGCATCTGCAGACCTGCTGAGATTCAACCAGTTAAAGTGTTATAGGTAACTAATGCTAGTTTTGCTGTGAGCACCTCTATAAAAAGTCAAAAAAGCCTCAAACATCATGTTCGACTTTTTCTTTCTACTTTTACCCGTTGTTTCTGAGCAACGCTTGCTATCTATTCTAGTCCTTGCCAAAACCCACTAGTACGTTGAAAGGGGACAAAATACTACGCACGTGAAGAGCGCGGAATGCATCCACACTCCGAGGAAATACCCGCGCTTGATGCGCTGGGGCTAAAGGGTAAACTTAGTCAATTAGAAACTCTGAACTGGTGCTAGTGAAGGCGCAGTCCTCCCCACCCATTTATGGCAAGGCTTTAAACCTTGGAACGCGTAAACCTTTGGCACTGATGATGAATCACACACAACTTTAGATCTTATCACTTGACAAAAATCGGAGAAATTGTTCAAGCCCAAGTCACAATTTCGTTTTAACAAAGATATCCAACAGCTCACCCAGGTTCATAATCCACCGTGGCCAACCCCTCGGTTGCCGTTACTTTGAAAACGAAGACATCTTTGATTATTTTTGCGGCACCTGCCCTCTACTTTAGAACAGAAATTTGGTTTGTTCCTTTATTGTGCTGGTATCAACCATGGGCAAAGGGAGATAAGTCGTCCTCCAGCGAGAAAATTTCGTTCCGAAATGGAGGGTACAACACTAAAAGCCAAGGCCTCTCTGATGAGTCCGGGCGGGTAAGCAGCAGAGCGGTCGGTCATGGCAAAATATAACAGTGATAATGAGATTTTGACATGATAATCCCGATAGAGCCTCACTTCGGCCGGCGCAAAATGAGCGGCCTAGGCTATACCTACAGCTGTATTAACATAAGAGCTACCTCTAGATCAGCAGATAAGTATAGCCTAGCTCCTCATTTCAAGCCGGTCGAAGAAAAACTTATCGGGCTTATCACGTACCAAAATCTCCTTACCGCTAACATATTTTTGTCGTGACCGACCGCTCCATCTTCCGACCGGAAATTGCCAAGCTTACGGGTGACGTTCCGGCTCCTGGCAATGCACTAGCAGTGTGCTACGGTAGTCGTGGCAGGACCACAGCCGTGCGTAGGTGACGCACCTTCAGCTTTCGCAGCGCAATTCTGCACATCATTGTATCAGGTTTTATCCATTGGGGAATGGAAATGCTGTTCTTCGATACATGATTCATCACTGATATCTAAATATAGCTTCTCAAAAACGTACTGGCCAAAACTCGTTTTTCTCGCTAGAGCTATTGTGAAATTTTCGCTCAGAATCGACTGAAGCTCGTGAAGGCCATCACTCTGTGGATTACTTTAGGAAGGAACCTAATCGCTTTTCAATTTCAAAGCAACAATGCTAGGATTAAAGGTGCGCCGCCGACGCGTGGCAGCAGGTCCCGCCTTGACTACAGAAATTCACTGCTGGCGCATTTCCAGGAGCCGAAAGGTCAAGCTCCGTGGCTAGAATTACCAGGACTCATCCGGTCAAGCTAGGCTTATACTCATACGGTCATTTATGAATAAGAGTACGAAAATTCACCACACTTACTCGATATCTTCCAGCTTCAATTTTGCCTTACCGCGATGAACAGGCTGGATCCAACCATTGCGGAAAACGATCGTGGAGCTATGTACTGTGAGGTGAACATCGGTCACGCTAAAAAATTATAAATACATAACTTCGAAATTTAGCACCTCTGAAAAAGACGATGAGAAAACAATTAAAACGGAGAACCCATATGGAAAGAATGTAGATCGGACAACTACCGGAACGAGAAACTTGCTATTTAAAAACGTTTTGAAAAAAAAAACCAAAACCCCCCCCCCCCCCCCCACCTTTTGTTTAAAAATGTCTTCCCTCTGATGCTTCCTTGATGTAAACCGAATACATGACAACCTCGAAAAAAAGGAGAAGAAATACTGTTTTTCTAAGGTGAATTCGTTTCATTTTCCTTTAGAAGAAGTTTTTTTCGGAAATATGCTCTTCTCCCTACTGTTCCTTCATTCCAACAAAGTTTAAAACAATGTCAAAGGGGGCAAGGTAAAGACATAGGAAAAAAAGCCTAAATCAGAATCGGAGCAGAATGAAACGAGATATCTGGAAACGTGAACGAGACATCGTCGATGGCGTCATCGCACGTGTGTTGGCACGACCATAAGGGTCGATAACGTGATCAAACGTGTGCGAACATGCCAACAATGCGGCAGCTTCGAATGACCGACTTTGCGTCAATCTTCGATGGAGAACGCAAAGTCTCATTAGAATCCATGCCAACGATACGTGCGTGCGCATGTGCGCGCGTGCGCGTGTATGTACGCGCTAATGTTTACTCGCAGGAATTTGCTTGTGTTCGTGTGCGCGCATATCTGTGTATGTATAATTGCTATGTGTGGGCTTAGGCGTGTGTATGTGTATATTAGTGTGCCCAGACGTGCACGCATAAGAGCGCGATGATGTGCTTGTGTTTGTGCACGCGCATGCGTCACTGTGTAGGCGCGCGCTTCTATGTGAACGGGTGGAAGCGTGCGTGAGTGTACTTACACGCACAAATGCCTATGCACAGGAGTGCTAAAATTCACTTGTTTATGTGCGCATGCGAACATGCACACAAGCGCGTGCATGAGCAGTTGTGCTGGCGTGTGTGCGCACGTGTATGTGTATGCGTTATAGTGCGGCGATGCGCTTGTTTTAGCAAACACGTGTAGGCCAATGTTCAAGTGCATTAATACAGACGGGTTCGCGTGCGTGTACATACGCGCACAAATGTCTGCGCGCGTAGGCGCAAGAACTTGCTCATGTTTGTGTGCGAGTGCGAACACGCGCGCTTGCACGTGCAGGTGCATGAGCAAATGTGCTCGCGTGTGCGCGAGCGTGTACATACGCGCGCAAGTGTCTACTCGCAAACACGCAAGATTTTCTTTGTGGTTATGTGCACGTACAAACACGCGCACGTGCGCGTGCATTTGCATGAGCAAATGTACTAGCATGTGTGCGCAGGTATATGTGTGCGCGTGATAGCGCGATGATGTGCTTGTGTTTGTACACGCGTGTGTGCTAGTGTATAGGCGCGCGCATGAGCCCCGTGGGCTACGTATTTGTGAGCGGGTTAAGACTCGCGTACCTGTATATACGAGCCACGCGCATGTATGTACGCGTGGGTGCGTACATGTAGATACGCGCGCAAACTCTTACATGTGTTTCCGCAAACGCGCGTGAGTGTGAGAGTAGTGTGCGCATGCGGGCGAGTGACACCTGTACAGCCGCATTCATTATTCCCGCGACGCGTGACTGCAGCCATGCGTAAGCGTAACGATTTCCGCTATATATGAATGATAGGTAGTCCAGAGCGTGGCCAAGCATGCAAGCATAAAGCTGGCCCGAGTGCGCCTAGGTTTGCGCGTGCGGTGGCTGGGAGAAGCGTAGACGTGTGCGTTCATGCGTTTTCACCGTCGTTTGGGGCTCCCCAATGACAATACGGGTCAAGAAGCGCTAATTCCTGGATCTCGCAGATTTTGTAAGTTTTTGGAAAGATTACTAGGAGTTTCTGGAGATTTACGGAGAAATCTTGTAGTAAATGTCCGATAATCTGATAGAATCGGCTCAATCCGAGGATTACGGGGTATTCTCGAATAAATTTTCCGTAAACTTCCGTAAACTTGTGGTAATTGCACGTTTACCAGTAATTACTGGGAAACTTCTGGTAAAACTCTGGTACATTCCGGACCTGAGGTATGGGCCAGTTCATAGGCGCGCACAATAGCCCTCGTGAGCGCGCGTGTATGTGCGCGGGCTTGGACGCGTGCCTGTATATACGCGCCGCTATGCGCGTGCATACACACGCGTGTGCGGGAGTGTACATGCGTGCGCAAGCGCATACATGTGTTTTCGCAAATGCGAGTGAGTGTGGGCATGGTGAGCGCATTTGGGTGAGTGTGCATCCAGCCGCGACGCGTGGCCGCACCCATGCATGTCAGACGCATCTATTTCCGGTAGATAAGGAAGATAGGCACTCCAGAGCGTGGCCAGTCGTGCTAAACATGAAGCTGGCCCAGGTGCGCCTAGGTTTGCTCGTGCGACTGCTTGGAGAAGCGTAGATGCGTGCGTACATGCGTTTTCAGCGTCGTTTGGGGCTTCTCAATGACAAATTCGAATCAAAAAGCGTTAACTCCAGGATCTGACCGATTTTGAAAGTTTTCGGAAGATTACGAGAATTTTCTGGAACATTACGGAGAAATCTTGTAGTAAATGTCCGATAATCTGACAGAATCGGCTCAATCCGAAGATAGTGGGGGATTCTACAGTAAATTTTCCGTAAAATTCCGTAAACTTGTGGTAATTGCACGTTTACCAGTAATTACTGGGAAACTTTTGGTAAAGCTCTGGTACATTTCGGACCTGAGTAGAATGCGAGTTACACTAGCAGCACAGCGTATATTTGGACGCTCGGTTGCAAACTCTAGAAAGCCTAACATCATGGCTCAGTCTACAGTCACCGTTAACGTTCTGTCTCATGGTGAACAGTCTTCTTTTATTGGGTTCGGATGCTACCCTTCCATTTTTTTGAGCTCACCTCTTCAAACCATACTGTGACGAAGCGACTTAGAAATTTGCCAGTGTCTGCCATGGTGACCAGGGCTAGAGGCATGCCAATGATTCCATAGACGATAAGCAACAGTTTGCCCACCTCCGAAGTTGGACACACATTGCCATAGCCTACAATAATGACATGTTTCGAAGCTACCTACTGTTTTGATCACGGAATCTTTCAAGACGAGTTTGCCTTGCCAGTTTTGTCGGTAGAGGCTCTGAAATTTCTGTGTACTACCCACCTACAATACAGGCCGTATCTTTTGCGTTTTGGACGAAAAAGACGCAAAAACGCGTCTTTTGCGTCCTTTTCTCATAACTCTGTTCAAAGTGGTCCATTCTGGAATCTGAGAAGATATTTGGAATCAGCATTGAGAGCACTTTATTTTGAGCCCTCACATGTCTTACTCTGCAACAAGGCATATAGGCGTGACACAATCAATCGAGTGCGCGAAACGCGAGGGTGGAATTCGGGTCGGAGGATTAATTGTGTTTATATAACTATTGTGTATATTCTAGTGGAACATTCTGAAGGGATTTTGACTGTATTAATGAGATCTAAATTTGAATTTTTCCCATTTTAGAGTATCTATATTTCTGTCGCTTCCCGGGTCACGTTCTCGTTACCTTACAAATTGCAAACGTTACCGATAAACCTGATACTCGGCCAATGACCACTTTTTGTTATCCTCTCTAGAATTAGAACTACAATACCCGCACTAATTTACTTAGAAAAGCCGCATAAGTCGCGATATCGCGACTTTTCGTCATAACTCGGCACAAAGTGCTCCATTCGAGCAATGAAGGAGATATTTCGAATCAGCATAGAGAGCTCTTCCTTTTGAGTTTTTACATGTCATGCGGCCATAAAAGGCATATAGAGCTAACACAATCGAGTTGGCGCAAGGAAAATTCAGGTATTTTGTGGTTATTTGACGCAATGCCACCTCACCCTTAACAGTGTTAACGTGATAGAGAACAGCTAATAAACTATTATATTTACGGCCGACCGACTTTTTCTGCGAAATTTCGGTTTTTTCAATGGCTAAACCCGAATATTTCACCATTTTTACAGCGACAATCCTCCTCTTGCTTAGATTCACAGAGAGTAGCAATGTTTTTCATGGATTGTGTCTGAATCCATCCATGGTAGAAAACTTGGAGAGAATTTAGGCCCTAAAAAGTGGTTCGCAGCGACGTTTAATGAGTGATCATCGACTGCAGCCCTTGCAGAGATGCCCGTACTCCCTCTCAGAGGCTGGTACTATTTGCAGCTCCTCGTTGAACATGATGAATAGTTTGAAAAACCACCTTAGATTTTTTGCCATTTATTCTTTCCAAACTCAAAATCGTGTGTTAATTATCGAAAACCTCTATTTGTTTTCCGATGTCCGGCGACCAACGATCAGCCGCTTTCCAAAGCTTAGAATGCTGACGGTTAGGGCTTTCCAATGATATAATGTTTGCTTGTTAAAGTTCAGACAAATCCCTCTGTGTTTCTCGGATCTAAAAGAGTAATTCATCCCTCGCTTTGAGTCTCTGCGTCCCTGCCTCTCCGCGCCCTGCACACCAGGGATGTGCGGCAATTGCCGTTTGCCGGTTGCCGTTTGCCGGCCGTTTTCGGACGATTTTTGTCGATTGTCGTTTGCCGTTTTTCCTCTCACTTTTCGACAAAATTCGACAAAAAAGTGCGCAATAGATAACAAACGCCGCGATTAGGACGTGCATGGTAAATCCCATAAGCCTTGCAGCGACCGGCTCGAAAGTAGGGAGACAGGCAATACGTACTTCAAAACTTCAAGCCAGTTGGTGTTATCTACCGTGCGGTCATGACAAAGCAATTGCTAGTATTGTAGTGTCATGCTCGTGTGGGCCCTCTTGTCTGGAAGAGTACCGAATTCACCACACTCTCCTTGCTGAGGTTTGATCAATAAATGTAGGGTTCATCGGGACAAGAAATAACACCCTCGTCGTCGAATATTTAACCGTTTCTCAGCAGCGTTTCCAAGGCTGTTCGGAAACGTGCGTTTTAGTTTATTTTTTCACGTGATTATCTTTGATCTAAATTCCGGTTAAACAGTAAACACACCGTGAGGCACGAATCGAGTACGCCGCGAACTCTGAGAAAGTTTCCTAATCAGATAAAGGACCTAACAACCGTAGGTGCACATTTCTGTTCGTAGGCCCCGCCCAGTTGTAGTATGGCTCACGATTAATTTTATATGAGTTACTCTCAGTTGGTCCTATTTTTGTAAAGGCGCAGCCACCCATCGCGGTGCCGCAGCGGCACTTTCGCGGAGCCGCTCTGGTACCTTTCGCGGAGCCGGTATGGCTTTATCGCGGAGTCGCAGCGGCGATTTCCGCAAGAGAAGGGCTGCCACACTCGTTAAAAATAATCAAGTCAAGTAGGGACACACTGATCTCTTCCTTTTTTAAACTACTCTCGAATGCTCATCCCCTTAGATTGGATTGCGCGATACTCTGAATTTCGTGCGATAAATTTGAAACACGAAGCAATCGCATGACTACAACATATTCCGAAAAGGGTTGATATTAGAGAACCGCGAAAAATTACTATCCTTTCACCACAAGATTCCCATTACCAGTGTTCAATAGAATGCCCATTTCGGTGCCGCTTTTTATATCAGGTATTGTACCAAAGTAAGAGTTTAAATCTCTTGTGGTATTATTGAAAAACCTCGTGGTGTTATTGAACTAGAACAAAATGCCGAGGTTCAAGGACAGTCGGCCATACACTATTCAGAAACCATTTCTTATCTGGCTATCGAAATACGATTCGCGCATGAGAAAGAAGTATTTTTACTGCTACTTTTAGAACATTTGCATCGTTTTTGTTCGAGATTTTTTTTATTTTGCCGTTTTTCGGTTGCCGATTGCCGTTTGCCGGCCATTTTTGGACAAAATTTGTCGATTTCCGTTTGCCGATTTTTCAAAATCGTTTGCCGCACATCCCTGCTGCACACCCCCGCTTTTGGAGATGTCGAGATCGCACTGTCTTGCCTGTCTCGCTCAGTGAGCGGAGTCCTCGGGAAATGGATCGATTTCCATGGGCAGAGTAACACTCGGGTGACGATAAGAGCGTGGATTGAATCGGTGAGAAGAGAGCAGAAAGAACAGGAAGAGAAACATGAGGGAGAGATAATCACACGGGAGGTATTCAGGGATTCAGCGAGATGTATAGACCGTAGCTCATCAGAGACTACCGACAGATTGTCGAGGAAGTCACTCAGTGGTCGCATACGCGACGCGAGCGCTCGCGCGGACTTTTGGGCTCACCATAAAGCATTTTTCATTTTTTCCGTCCTCAGTCCCCGTCTTATTGCTCATTTATATCGCCGCCCTGCAGTGCAATGCGATGTTGTCGAATTTGTGGAGCGACCGTGTGCGGACGGCTACTGGCGTAATCATTTATTTATTCAAGTAAACAACAAAACGGTGAATGGTCGGGATACCTTCTTCAAAGAAAACACGTCTTCACTACGCGCTAGCGACGGCGTTCTTTGCGGGACGCACCTGTCAGACGGGTTCATGGGTCGCAGCAGAGCGCACACGGCGCGCACTACAACTGAGAGCATTTTTCACGGACTGCCAAATGCCTGCCTCTGCGGATAAGTTGACTTGTACGTATTTGCAGACAATCTAGAACAATTCTTCTTAAACATAGCTGTTCTTAAACATATTTTTCGATTTTTTTTTCGAAATTCGAAACATATTCGTCGAACGAAATTTTTTCAGATTCCATTCGTTCGAAATTTCGTCGAACGGAATTTTTTCAAATTTCGTTCGTTCGAAATTTAATTGAACAAAATTTTTTCAAATTTCGTTCGTTCGACATTTTTTTCGAAATTGTACAACTATAGAGTACAGGCATCTTTGCAAGGGCTGCAGTCGATGATCACTCATTAAACGTCGCTGCGAACCACGTTTTACGGCCTAAATTCTCTCCAAGTTTTCTACCATGGATGGATTCAGACACAATTTATGAAAAACATTGCTACTCTCTGTGAATATAGGCAAGAGGAGGATTGTGGCTGTAGGAATGGTGAAATATTCGGGTTTAGCAATTCAAAAAACCGAAATTTTGCAGAAAAAGTCTATTGAGCTGTTCTCCTTCACTTTAACACTGTTGAGGTGGAGGTGGCATAAATAACCACAAAATACTTGAAATTTCCTTCCGCCAACTCGATTTATTGTGTTAGCTCTATGCACCCTTTTTGACCGTATGAAATGCAAAAACAAAAAAGAAAGAGCTCTCGATGCTGATTCGAAATATCTCCTCCATTGCTCGAATGAAGCACTTTGGGCCGAGGCGCGCGATATCGCGACTTTTGCGGCTTTTCTAAGTAAACTAGTGCGGGTATTGTAGTTCTAATTCGGGATAGGATAACAAAAAAAAGGTTAGTGGCCTAGTATCAGGTTGATTGGTACCGTTTGTGCCGAGAGCGTGACCCGCGAAGTGACAGAAATATAGATACTCGAAGAAGGGAGAAATCGAAATTTAGATCTCATTAATACAGTCAAAATCCCTTCAGAATGTTCCACTAGAATATACACAATAGTTATATAAACACAATTAATCCTCCGACCCGAATTCCACCCTCGCGTTTCGCGCACTCGATTGATTGTGTCACGCCTATATGCCTTGTTGCAGAGTAAGACATATGAGAGATCAAAAGAAAGAGCTCTCGATGATAATTTCAAATATCTCCTCGGATTCCAGAATAGACCACTTTGAACAGAGTTATGAGAAAAGGACGCAAGGACGCGTTTTTGCGTCTTTTCGTCTAAAACATAAAGATACGGCCTGTATTTTATTCACGCCATAGTGTCGGGCTTGTCCTTTATTGTGCATGAAACACGGGACTGTAGGACGTGAACAGATATAGAACAGGCAGAGCTTTGTTTGTCAAAGCGTTTCACTGAAGCTGTGAACAGCAAGCGGTCAAGTGACTTTTTTGACCTAGATTTTATACCATGTACGGTCTACTTGCCAAGTTTAGTCTAGTGAATGAACAAGGCACGATCATTTCGACTAGGCGTGCGGCGTTCGTTACACCACCTGCAAGCACGTTTTCGATCGCGCGGGGCGATTTACCTCCGCAGCCGTTCCATTCGTTAGACCAAATTCTATAAGGAGGCTCTACATCATGAGAAAGATTGACGGTAACAAACCGACTGGAATTACGGTGGTCGTTGTGAATAACACAGCCGCAGAAAACGTCCAGATATCTTTTTCAGTTGTTTCATTAGTGAAATGGGTCTCGAAGACATGAGCATAGTTAGGATTTTCGAAGAGGAGGAGCATTCTTTCCATATAGACATCCACCATCAGTTCAACATTATCACCACGATCGCTAACATTTGAAATGAAGTCCTGAAGTGTGTGCTTGAGTGAGGAAGCATGCGATCCTCGTAGGCTCCCGTCAGAGTTGGCCGATCGAATGAATTCCACTCGGTTGATGTGCACCGAAATAGTGACAGACGGATAAAGAAAATCCACCCAATGGGTCCCTGGTGTTCCGTGCGCACATGGGCAGGGCCAATGCACCCGAGGTAGGGTTTTCCGCCCCGGTTTTCAATCGGTTTTTCGACCAAGTCTGACGGGGGCCAAAGCTTAAAGGCAGCATACACGCTCGTAAACGTATTTGAGATTGCTACGGAAATAGAATCGTATGGCTCAGAACACAACGGTTACGCATTTTGAAGCGTTAAAAACGACCCACAATGCCGTTACAGGAGTAGCCAGTTTGGCCCCGCCCGTATTTTCACGCCCCCTGTATTTGCTCTTTTCCTCCAACATAAGGTTGCTGGGTCATCTCCACCGTCGGGACTGTTGATGGGTTGACCAAAAAGTGAACCACACACGTCACTGACGACGAAGATGACACAGCAACCCTGCATTGGAGGAAAAGGGCAAGTATAGGGGGGGGGGGTGAAAATACGGACGGATCCAAACTTGCTACTCCTCTATCGGCATTGTGGGTCGGTTTTGACGCTCCAAAATGCGTAGGCAGTATGTTGTAAGCCATACGGTTCGATTCGCATTGTTATCCCAACCACGTTTATGAGCGTGTATGCTGCCTTTGAAGGCAGTGTTCACTGAGAAAAAATTGCACGTTTTTTTTGTGGCTAAAACGTAAGCTTTGGGTCCCTCTAAGAAGATTTGGAATGGATGTGCGACGAAAAACGGTCGGTAAGTGGGTGAAAATCTCGTGGGCCAGCCAACCCATTGGGCCACTTCGCCCACGTCCCATAACAATTGCCCTGAATTCGTGGTTAGATGAGCGATGGTTTCCGATCAAAAGCCTCGTTCTTCCCTTCATTATCAACTTCTCTCTCTATTCAGGTCAGCTCGCACACATCGGCTGCAAAAAAACGGGAGTTACAAGCCTCGGACAACTCACCCACAATGCTTCCCTTGCTGAAACTCGAGGGGCCGTAACTCCGTTTCCAGGGGGTCTTGTACGATTCTAGAGACCTCGTTGAAATCAGCACTGGACCGTTCCCTAGATAGGCGGAAAAGCAGTAAAACGACTTTTATCAGGAACACTGCCTTTAAATTACGTTGTCAGCACTGTAGCGACTACAAATGCTTGCTAGAAGAACCGTTCACTTGACGAACTTTGCGAATTTTGTCAAACGTCGCGAGTGCTTCAGCTCTCTTTTCCAATTCGATTGGCCTCTCAATCGCTTGGAATAGATAAGCTCCTAGAACAATGTAGGCTATACAGGTGGCTACAAGGCCAAGGTGAACGAGTGTCGCTCGGAATCTCTGAAAGCACTTCTATAGTACAGACCATGGTCAAAAAGTCTCTTATACTTACTATTCTCTTCCAGAAACCGTTCCGTGATTCAGAAGGGGGAGATCCTTTATTGCTCATTCGTGTTCTCCGTCAACAAGATTACACGCAGTGTCACTGGCTCACATCTAGAACAATGTTTGATCATACGCGTAACATAAGCTGAACGGTGCCACAACAATTTGGATAGTGTGGAGTAGTTCGGGACCATTATGCAAGTAAATCAAACAGCGACAAGGAAGGCGTCAAGGTAAAGAAAAACTGTGGTGTTTTTGACATTGAAAAGGGTGATTCTACTGTTAAGGAAGTCAGATTCCCACTGCCACGTAAGAATACAGCCCGACATATTCGTGTTTTCCTCAACAAAAGTAAGTACATCGTAAAGAAGGTCATAGAATATTATAGTCGTGAGTCCAACCTTCGATTCATGCTGTCACAAGTTGCAAGCATGCGCTTCTCTGAATATAGTGTCCTAAATGACCCAATGTTAACCAGTTCACAGAAATAGGTTCACCTTTCACTAGTCATCTACTACGAGATGTTTCGCTAAACTGTACTGGGAAGAACTTGCCTGCGATCTTTGGGAGAGATTGCCTGAAATCCACAGAGATTTCACCTCAACCTTCGAAATTACCGAGAAATGACCACGAAAATGACGCGATTTCACGGGCATACTACCGGTAGGTGACCGCCGCGAGGTGTCCGCTGAAATATCGGGAAAGGCTACAAAATGGGGCGAATTCGCTAAGAAAAAAATTTCTGCTCTCGAATGCGCCTTGAAAGCACCCCAAAATGGCCGGGAATTTCTCTGTCACCATCACAATGAGGTCGTCCTAGTTCAGCAGCAGCGGACATGGCTCAGTCGATAACGCGTCGGACTACAAAGCGATGGATTGGTAAATGTTGATGGTTTGAATCTTGATATATAGTGGGAAAAACCGCGGCGAATTCTCAGCAGAATCCTCTTACTGCCGTGATTCCGTTGCTGTCGAGGCATTGGGATCTCGGCAGAATTTGATCGAAATCCATGATTTTACATTTGTTATTGGTCTAGCTTTATATTATTGTCTACCAGCGCGATGGCCGTGAATGACACTACTCAAACAACTCGTCCACGAATTTCTGAAGCTCACCATCTTTGAGGGGCCGAAAGTCCAATTGTAGTCCGGAGACACCACTGCAATCAGCGTGAAATGTTCTCCAGGGTAAGTAGAAGAAGCGGAAAACGATTCCGAATTTGGACTGTGCTCGTAAACGCAAGGATGACTTTTTTAAAACTTATGTTAGATAATTTGACTTGAACATGGTGAACCCCATCCACAAGTTTGTAAGCTTTGAGCCCTTACTCATGGAGAAATTGTGGTGAGCGCGAAGCGTTCACCAGGATTTGGCTTTGATCTCTTCCCGCGCGGATGCCCTACAATGAGATCACCTATTCATACCGTCAACAGAGGTATGAGCTGTACACTATTCGACGCGCTGCAAGAAATTACATATGTGTGCAACTTTTCATCCCAACTGGTCCCCGCTTTCTAAAGTTATGACCTCTCAAAGTACGCAAAAACGTTCTCCACCACCGCCTCCGCCTCCGCCTCCGCCTCCGCCTCCGCCTCCGCCTCCGCCTCCGCCACCGCCTCCGCCTCCGCCTCCACCTCCGTCCGTCGAAAACATTTTTTTGGAAGGCGTGGACCAATTCGCTCGAAAATTTGTGACTAGAGGTAATCGGCCACGGGAATGACGAAAATAATTGTCAGAACTCACCATAATGACTTCTGGGCCCCTAACGGGCGTTTGAAACTCGGAAACCGGCCTCTCAAGAATAGTTTATGAAAATGGTGGGTTTTTCGTTATCAGTCATTGTTTTATTAGACTCCATATAAACACCTTGCTCTCCAGGGTGGTGTACTTTGAACGTCCGGCTCGGAAGAGGACGCTGTGCGGGTTGATGTACTTGACCGCGGCGCGTATTCGTTCAAAGCGCACCATCGATAAGAAGGCGTCGCAGGATGTGCTGAAGTGTCGGGTGGCTATGTGAGGGCTCAGTAGGGTGTGCAGGACGTCGTAGAATGTGGGCAGGGCCTCAGTAGGAGTATGCAGGACATCATCGAACGTGTGCAGGACCTTAGTAGGAGTGTGCAGGACATCATGGAACGTGTGCAGGACCCCAGTAGGGGTGTGCAGGACGTCGTAGAATGTGTGCAGGACCTCAGTAGGAGTGGGCAGGACATCATGGAACGTGTGCAAGACCTCAGTAGGAGTGTGCAGGACATCATGGAACGTGTGCAAGACCTTAGTAGGAGTGTGCAGGACATCATGGGACCTGTGCAGGACCGTATTAGGAGTGGACAGGACATCATGGGACGTGTGCAGGACATCATGGAACGTGTGCAAGACCTTAGTAGGAGTGTGCAGGACATCATGGGACCTGTGCAGGACCTCAGTAGGAAGTGTGCAGGACATCATGGAACGTGCGCAGGACCGTAGTAGGAGTGGAGAGGACATCATGGGACGTGTGCAGGACCCCAGTAGGGGTGTGCAGGACGTCGTGGAATGTGTGCAGGGCCTCAGTAGGAAGGTGCAGGACATCATGGAACGTGTGCAAGACCTTAGTAGGAGCGTGCAGGACATCATGGGACCTGTGCAGGACCTCAGTAGGAGTGTGCAGGACATCATGGAACGTGTGCAGGACCGTAGTAGGAGTGGAGAGGACATCATGGGACGTGTGCAGGACCCCAGTAGGGGTGTGCAGGACGTCAAAGAATGTGTGCAGGACCTCAGTAGGAGTGTGCAGGACATCATGGAACGTGTGCAGGACCTTAGTAGGAGTGTGCAGGACATCATGTGGGACATGTGTGCAGGACCTCAGTAGAGAGTGTGCAGGACATCATGCAACGTGTGCAAGACCTTAGTAGGAGTGTGCAGGACGTCATGGGACCTGTGCAGGACCTCAGTAGGAAGTGTGCAGGACATCATGGGACCTGTGCAGGACCTCCCAGTAGAGTGTGCAGGACATCATGGATCGTGTGCAAGACGTTAGTAGGAGTGTGCAGGACATCATGGGACCTGTGCAGGACCTCAGTAGGAGTGTGCAGGACATCATGGAACGTGTGCAGGACCGTAGTAGGAGTGGACAGGACATCATGGGACGTGTGCAGGACCCCAGTAGGGTGTGCAGGACGTCGTAGAGATGTGCGCAGTACCTCAGTAGGAGTGTGCAGGACATCATGGAACGTGTGCAAGACCTCAGTAGGAGTGTGCAGGACATCATGGGACCTGTGCAGGACCTCAGTAGGAGTGTGCAGGACATCATGGAACGTGTGCAAGACCTTAGTAGGAGTGTGCAGGACATCATGGGACCTGTGCAGGACCTCAGTAGGAGTGTGCAGGACATCATGGGACCTGTGCAGGACCTCAGTAGGAGTGTGCAGGACATCATGGAACGTGTGCAGGACCGTATTAGGAGTGGACAGGACATCATGGGACGTGTGCAGGACCCCAGTAGGGGTGTGCAGGACGTCGTAGAATGTGTGCAGGACCTCAGTAGGAGTGTGCAGGACATCATGGGACCTGTGCAGGACCTCAGTAGGAGTGTGCAGGACATCATGGGACCTGTGCAGGACCTCAGTAGGAGTGTGCAGGACATCATGGAACGTGTGCAGGACCGTAGTAGGAGTGGACAGGACATCATGGGACGTGTGCAGGACATCATGGAACGTGAGTGTGTCGTAGAATGTGTGCGGGACCTCAGTAGGAGTGTGCAGGACATCATGGGACCTGTGCAGGACCTCAGTAGGAGTGTGCAGGACATCATGGGACCTGTGCAGGACCTCCAGTAGGAAGTGTGCAGGACATCATGGAACGTGTGCAGGACCGTAGTAGGAGTGGACAGGACATCATGGGACGTGTGCAGGACCCCAGTAGGGGTGTTCAGGACGTCGTAGAATGTGCGCAGGACCTCAGTAGGAGTGTGCAGGACATCATGGAACGTGTGCAAGACCTCAGTAGGAGTGTGCAGGACATCATGGAACGTGTGCAGGACCGTATTAGGAGTGGACAGGACATCATGGGACGTGTGCAGGACCCCAGTAGGGGTGTGCAGGACGTCGTAGAATGTGTGCGGGACCTCAGTAGGTGTGTGCAGGACATCATGGGACCTGTGCAGGACCTCAGTAGGAGTGTGCAGGACATCATGGGACCTGTGCAGGAGTGTGCAGGACATCATGGAACGTGTGCAGGACCGTATTAGGAGTGGACAGGACATCATGGGACGTGTGCAGGACCCCAGTAGGGGTGTGCAGGACGTCGTAGAATGTGTGCGGGACCTCAGTAGGAGTGTGCAGGACATCATGGGACCTGTGCAGGACCTCAGTAGGAGTGTGCAGGACATCATGGGACCTGTGCAGGACCTCAGTAGGAGTGTGCAGGACATCATGGAACGTGTGCAGGACCGTAGTAGGAGTGGACAGGACATCATGGGACGTGTGCAGGACATCATGGAACGTGAGTGTGTCGTAGAATGTGTGCGGGACCTCAGTAGGAGTGTGCAGGACATCATGGGACCTGTGCAGGACCTCAGTAGGAGTGTGCAGGACATCATGGGACCTGTGCAGGACCTCAGTAGGAGTGTGCAGGACATCATGGAACGTGTGCAGGACCGTAGTAGGAGTGGACAGGACATCATGGGACGTGTGCAGGACCCCAGTAGGGGTGTTCAGGACGTCGTAGAATGTGCGCAGGACCTCAGTAGGAGTGTGCAGGACATCATGGAACGTGTGCAAGACCTCAGTAGGAGTGTGCAGGACATCATGGAACGTGTGCAGGACCGTATTAGGAGTGGACAGGACATCATGGGACGTGTGCAGGACCCCAGTAGGGGTGTGCAGGACGTCGTAGAATGTGTGCGGGACCTCAGTAGGAGTGTGCAGGACATCATGGGACCTGTGCAGGACCTCAGTAGGAGTGTGCAGGACATCATGGGACCTGTGCAGGAGTGTGCAGGACATCATGGAACGTGTGCAGGACCGTATTAGGAGTGGACAGGACATCATGGGACGTGTGCAGGACCCCAGTAGGGGTGTGCAGGACGTCGTAGAATGTGTGCAGGACCTCAGTAGGAGTGTGCAGGACATCATGGGACCTGTGCAGGACCTCAGTAGGAGTGTGCAGGACATCATGGGACCTGTGCAGGACCTCAGTAGGAGTGTGCAGGACATCATGGAACGTGTGCAGGACCGTAGTAGGAGTGGACAGGACATCATGGGACGTGTGCAGGACATCGTGGAAGTGTGCAGGACGTAGAGAATGTGTGCAGGACCTCAGTAGGAGTGTGCAGGACATCATGGGACCTGTGCAGGACCTCAGTAGGAGTGTGCAGGACATCATGGGACCTGTGCAGGACCTCAGTAGGAAGTGTGCAGGACATCATGGAACGTGTGCAGGACCGTAGTAGAAGTGGACAGGACATCATGGGACGTGTGCAGGACCCCAGTAGGAGTGTGCAGGACGTCGTAGAATGTGTGCAGGACCTCAGTAGGAGTGTGCAGGACATCATGGAACGTGTGAAAGACCTCAGTAGGAGTGTGCAGGACATCATGGAACGTGTGCAGGACCGTATTAGGAGTGTGCAGGACATCATGGAACGTGTGCAGGACCCCAGTAGGGGTGTGTAGGACGTCGTAAGAATGTGTGCAGGACCTGAGTAGGAGTGTGCAAGACATCATGGGACATGTGCAGGACCTCAGTAGGAGTGTGCATGACATTATAGGACCTGTGCAGGACCTTAGTAAGTGTGCAGGACATCATGGAACGTGTGCAGGACCGTATTAGGAGTGTGACAGGACATCATGGGACGTGTGCAGGACCCCAGTAGGAGTGTGCAGGACGTCGTAGAATGTGTGCGGGACCTCCCGGTAGGAGTGTGCAGGACATCATGGGACCTGTGCAGGACCTCAGTAGGAGTGTGCAGGACATCATGGGACCTGTGCAGGACCTCAGTAGGAGTGTGCAGGACATCATGGAACGTGTGCAGGACCGTAGTAGGAGTGGACAGGACATCATGGGACGTGTGCAGGACATCAGTAGGAAGTGTGCAGGACGTCGTGGAATGTGTGCAGGACCTCAGTAGGAGTGTGCAGGACATCATGGGACCTGTGCAGGACCTCAGTAGGAGTGTGCAGGACATCATGGGACCTGTGCAGGACCTCAGTAGGGGTGTGCAGGACATCATGGAACGTGTGCAGGACCGTAGTAGGAGTGGACAGGACATCATGGGACGTGTGCAGGACCCCAGTAGGGGTGTGCAGGACGTCGTAGAATGTGTGCAGGACCTCAGTAGGAGTGTGCAGGACATCATTGAACGTGTGCAAGACCTCAGTAGGAGTGTGCAGGACATCATGGAACGTGTGCAGGACCTCAGTAGGAGTGTTCAGGACATTATGGGACCTGTGCAGGACCCCAGAAGGGGTTTGCAGGACGTCGTAGATTGTGTGCAGGACCTCAGTAGGAGTGTGCAGGACATCATGGGACCTGCGCAGGACCTCAGTAGGAGTGTGCAGGACATCATGAGACCTGTGCAGGACCTCAGTAGGAGTGTGCAGGACATCATGGAACGTGTGCAAGACCTTATTAGGAGTGGACAGGACATCATGGGACGTGTGCAGGACCCCAGTAGGGGTGTGCAGGACGTCGTAGAATGTGTGCGGGACCTCAGTAGGAGTGTGCAGGACATCATGGGACCTGTGCAGGACCTCCAGTAGGAGTGTGCAGGACATCATGGGACCTGTGCAGGACCTCTCAGTAGGAGTGTGCAGGACATCATGGAACGTGTGCAGGACCGTAGTAGGAGTGGACAGGACATCATGGGACGTGTGCAGGACCTCAGTAGAGTGTGCAGGACATCATGGAGATGTGTGCAGGACCTCAGTAGGAGTGTGCAGGACATCATGGGACCTGTGCAGGACCTCAGTAGGAGTGTGCAGGACATCATGGGACCTGTGCAGGACCTCAGTAGGAGTGTGCAGGACATCATGGAACGTGTGCAGGACCGTAGTAGGAGTGGACAGGACATCATGGGACGTGTGCAGGACCCCAGTAGGGGTGTGCAGGACGTCGTAGAATGTGCGCAGGACCTCAGTAGGAGTGTGCAGGACATCATGGAACGTGTGCAAGACCTCAGTAGGAGTGTGCAGGACATCATGGAACGTGTGCAGGACCGTATTAGGAGTGGACAGGACATCATGGGACGTGTGCAGGACCCCAGTAGGGGTGTGCAGGACGTCGTAGAATGTGTGCAGGACCTCAGTAGGAGTGTGCAGGACATCATGGGACCTGTGCAGGACCTCAGTAGGAGTGTGCAGGACATCATGGGACCTGTGCAGGACCTCAGTAGGAGTGTGCAGGACATCATGGAACGTGTGCAAGACCTTATTAGGAGAGTGCAGGACATCATGGGACCTGTGCAGGGCCCCAGTAGGGGTGTGCTGGACGTCGTAGAGTGCGTGCAGGACCTCAGTAGGAGTGTGCAGGAAAGCATGAGACCTGTGAAGGACCTAAGTAGGAGTGTGCAGGACATTATGAGACCTGTGCAGGACCCCAGTAGGAAGTGTGCAGGACATCATGGAACGTGTGCAGGACCGTAGTAGGAGTGGACAGGACATCATGGGACGTGTGCAGGACCTCAGTAGGAGTGTGCAGGACATCATGGTAGACATGTGTGCAGGACCTCAGTAGGAGTGTGCAGGACATCATGGAACGTGTGCAAGACCTCAGTAGGAGTGTGCAGGACATCATGGGACCTGTGCAGGACCTCAGTAGGAGTGTGCAGGACATCATGGAACGTGTGCAGGACCGTAGTAGGAGTGGACAGGACATCATGGAACGTGTGCAGGACCCCAGTAGGGGTGTGCAGGACGTCGTAGAATGTGTGCAGGACCTCAGTAGGAGTGTGCAGGACATCATGGAACGTGTGCAAGACCTCAGTAGGAGTGTGCAGGACATCATGGAACGTGTGCAGGACCGTAGTAGGAGTGGACAGGACATCATGGGACGTGTGCAGGACCCCAGTAGGGGTGTGCAGGACGTCGTAGAATGTGTGCGGGACCTCAGTAGGAGTGTGCAGGACATCATGGGACCTGTGCAGGACCTCAGTAGGAGTATGCAGGACATCATGGAACGTGTGCAGGACCGTAGTAGGAGTGGACAGGACATCATGGAACGTGTGCAGGACCGTATTAGGAGTGTGCAGGACCTCATGGGACCTGTGCAGGACCTCAGTAGGGGTGTGCAGGACGTCGTAGATTGTGTGCGGGACCTCAGTAGGAGTGTGCAGGACATCATGGGACCTGTGCAGGACCTCAGTAGGAGTGTGCAGGACATCATGGGACCTGTGCAGGACGGCAGTAGGAGAGTGCAGGACATCATGGAACGTGTGCAGGACCGTAGTAGGAGTGGACAGGACATCATGGGACGTGTGCAGGACCTCAGTAGGAGTGTGCAGGACATCATGGATCGTGTGCAAGACCTAAGTAGGAGTGTGCAGGACATCATGGGACCTGTGCAGGACCTCAGTAGGAGTGTGCAGGACATCATGGGACCTGTGCAGGACCGTAGTAGAGTGGACAGGACATCATGGGACGTGTGCAGGACCCCAGTAGGGGTGTGCAGGACATCGTAGACATGTGCAGGACCTCGGTAGGAGTGTGCAGGACATCATGGGACCTGTGCAGGACCTCAGTAGGAGTGTGCAGGACATCATGGAACGTGTGCAGGACCTCAGTAGGAGTGTGCAGGACATCATGGAACGTGTGCAGGACCGTAGTAGGAGTGGACAGGACATCATGGGACGTGTGCAGGACCCCAGTAGGGGTGTGCAGGACGTCGTAGAATGTGTGCAGGACCTCAGTAGGAGTGTGCAGGACATCATGGAACGTGTGCAAGACCTCAGTAGGAGTGTGCAGGACATCATGGAACGTGTGCAAGACCTTAGTAGGAGTGTGCAGGACATCATGGGACCTGTGCAGGACCTCAGTAGGAGTGTGCAGGACGTCGTAGAATGTGTGCAGGTCCTCATGGAGCCTGTGCAAGACCCCAGTAGGAGTGTGCAGGACATTATGGGACCTGTGCAGGACCTCAGTAGGAGTGTGCAGGACATCATGGAACGTGTGCAGGACCGTAGTAGGAGTGGCCAGGACATCATGGGACGTGTGCAGTACCCCAGTAGGGGTGTGCAGGACGTCGTAGAATGTGTGCAGGACCTCAGTAGGGTGTGCAGGACATCATGGGACCTGTGCAGGACCTCAGTAGGAAGTGTGCAGGACATCATGGGACGTGTGAAGGACCTCAGAAGGAGTGTGCAGGACATCATGGAACGTGTGCAGGACCTTAGTAGGAGTGGACAGGACATCATGGGACGTGTGCATGACCCCAGTAGGGGTGTGCAGGACGTCGTTGAATGTGTGCAGGACCTCAGTATGAGTGTGCAGGACATCATGGAACGTGTGCAGGACCTCAGTAGGAGTGTGCAGGACATCACGGGACCTGTGCAGGACCTCAGTAGGAGTGTGCAGGACATCATGGAACGTGTGCAGGACCGTAGTAGTAGTGGGCAGGACATCATGGGCCGTGTGCAGGACCCCAGTAGGAGTGTGCAGGACATCATGGAACGTGTGCAGGACCTTAGTAGGAGTATGCAGGACATCATGGAACGTGTGCAAGACCTTAGTAGGAGTGTGCAGGACATCATGGAACGTGTGCAGGACCGTATTAGGAGTGGACAGGACATCATGGGACGTGTGCAGGACCCCAGTAGGAGTGTGCAGGACGTCATAGAATGTGTGCAAGACCTCAGTAGGAGTGTGCAGGACATCATGGGACCTGTGCAGGACCTCAGTAGGAGTGTGCAGGACATCATGGGACCTGTGCAGCAGTGTGCAGCACATCATGGAACGTGTGCTGGACCGGATTAGGAGTGGACAGGACATCATGGGACGTGTGCAGGACCCCAGTAGGGGTGTGCAGGACGTCGTAGAATGTGTGCAGGACCTCAGTAGGAGTGTGCAGGACATCATGGGACCTGTGCAGGACCTCAGTAGGAGTGTGCAGGACATCATGGGACCTGTGCAGGACCTCAGTAGGAGTGTGCAGGACATCATGGAACGTGTGCAGGACCGTAGTAGGAGTGGACAGGACATCATGGAACGTGTGCAGGACACCCAGTAGAGTGTGCAGGACATCATGGGACCTGTGCAGGACCTTAGTAGGAGTGTGCAGGACATCATGGGACCTGTGCAGGACCTTAGTAGGAGTGTGCAGGACATCATGGGACCTATGCAGGACCTCAGTAGGAGTGTGCAGGACATCACGGAACGTGTGCAGGACCGTAGTAGGAGTGGGCAGGACATCATGGGACGTGTGCAGGACCCCAGCAGGGGTGTGCAGGACGTCGTAGAATGTGTGCAGGACCTCAGTAGGAGTGTGCAGGACATCATGGAACGTGACCTTCGTAGGAGTGTAGACATCAGGACCTGTCAGTAGGAGTGTGCAGGACATCATGGAACGTGTGCAGGACCGTATTAGGAGTGGACAGGACATCATGGGACGTGTGCAGGACCCCAGTAGGGGTGTGCAGGACGTCGTGGGAACGTGTGCAGGACCTCAGTAGGAGTGTGCAGGACATCATGGGACCTGTGCAGGACCTCCAGTAGGAGTGTGCAGGACATCACGGGACCTGTGCAGGACCTCAGTAGGAGTGTGCAGGGCATCATTGAACGTGTGCAGGACCGTAGTAGGAGTGTGCAGGACATCATGGGACGTGTGCAGGACCCCAGTAGGGGTGTGCAGGACGTCGTAGAATGTGTGCGGGACCTCAGTAGGAGTGTGCAGGACATCATGGGACCTGTGCAGGACCTCAGTAGGAGTGTGCAGGACATCATGGGACCTGTGCAGGACCTCAGTAGGAGTGTGCAGGACATCATGGAACGTGTGCAGGACCGTAGTAGGAGTGGACAGGACATCATGGGACGTGTGCAGGACATCATGGAACGTGAGTGTGTCGTAGAATGTGTGCGGGACCTCAGTAGGAGTGTGCAGGACATCATGGGACCTGTGCAGGACCTCAGTAGGAGTGTGCAGGACATCATGGGACCTGTGCAGGACCTCAGTAGGAGTGTGCAGGACATCATGGGACGTGTGCAGGACCTTAGTAGGAGTGGACAGGACATCATGGGACGTGTGCAGGACCCCAGGTAGGGTGTGCAGGACGTCGTAGAATGTGTGCAGGACCTCAGTAGGAGTGTGCAGGACATCATGGGACCTGTGCAGGAGTGTGCAGGACATCATTGAACGTGTGCAGGACCGTATTAGGAGTGGACAGGACATCATGGGACGTGTGCAGGACCCCAGTAGGGGTGTGCAGGACGTCGTAGAATGTGTGCGGGACCTCAGTAGGAGCGTGCAGGACATCATGGGACCTGTGCAGGACCTCAGTAGGAGTGTGCAGGACATCATGGGACCTGTGCAGGACCTCAGTAGGAGTGTACAGGACATCATCGAACGTGTGCAGGACCGTAGTAGGAGTGGGCAGGACATCATGGGCCGTGTGCAGGACCCCAGTAGGGGTGTGTAGGACGTCGTAGAATGTCTGCAGGACCTCAGTAGGAGTGTGCAGGACACCATGGAACCTGTGCAGGACCTCAGTAGGAGTGTGCAGGACATCATGGAACGTGTGCAGGACCGTAGTAGGAGTGGGCAGGACATCATGGGCCGTGTGCAGGACCGTAGTAGGAGTGGACAGGACATCATGGGACGTGTGCAGGACATCATGGAACGTGAGTGTGTCGTAGAATGTGTGCAGGACCTCAGTAGGAGTGTGCAGGACATCATGGGACCTGTGCAGGACCTTAGTAGGAGTGTGCAGGACATCATGGGTCCTGTTCAGGACCTTAGTAGGAGTGGGCAGGACATCATGGAACTTGTGCAAGACCTTAGTAGGAGTGGGCAGGACATCATGGGACGTGTGCAGGACCCCAGTAGGGGTGTGCAGGACGTCGTAGAATGTGTGCAGGACCTCAGTAGGAGTGTGCAGGACATCATGGAACGTGTGCAAGACCTCAGTAGGAGTGTGCAGGACATCATGGAACGTGTGCAGGACCGTAGTAGGAGTGGGCAGGACATCATGGGACGTGTGCAGGACCCCAGTAGGGGTGTGCAGGACGTCGTAGAATGTGTGCAGGACCTCAGTAGGAGTGTGCAGGACATCATGGAACGTGTGCAAGACCTTGGTAGGAGTGTGCAGGACATCATGGGACCTGTGCAGGACTTCAGTAGGAGTGTGCAGGACATCATGGGACCTGTGCAGGACCTCAGTAGGAGTGTGCAGGACATTATGAGACCTGTGCAGGACCCCAGTAGGGGTGTGCAGGACGTCGTAGAATGTGCGCAGGACCTCAGTAGGAGCGTGCAGTACATCATGGGACCTGTGCAAGACCTCAGTAGGAGTGTGCAGGAAATTATGAGACCTGTGCAGGACCTCAGTAGGAGTGTGCAGGACATTATGAGACCTGTGCAGGACCCCAGTAGGGGTGTGCAGGACGTCGTGGGATGTGCGCAGGACCTCAGTAGGGAGTGTGCAGGACATCATGGGACGTGTGCAGGACCTCAGTAGGAGTGTGCAGGACATCATGGGACCTGTGCAGGACCTCAGTAGGGAGTGTGCAGGACATCATTGGACCTGTGCAGGACCTCAGTAGGAGTGTGCAGGACATCATGGAACGTGTGCAAGACCTTAGTAGGAGTGTGCAGGACATCATGGGACGTGTGCAGGACCCCAGTAGGAGTGTGCACGACGTCGTAGAATGTGTGCAGGACCTCAGTAGGAGTGTGCAGGACATCATGAGACCTGTGCAGGACCTCAGTAGGAGTATGCTGGACATCATGTAACGTGTGCAGGACCGTAGTAGGAGTGGGCAGGACATCATGGGACCTGTGCAGGACCTCAGTAGGAGTATGCTGGACATCATGTAACGTGTGCAGGACCGTAGTAGGAGTGGGCAGGACATCATGGGACCTGAGCAGGACCTCAGTAGGAGTGTGCAGGACATCATGGGACCTGTGCAGGACCTCAGTAGGAGTGTGCAGGACATCATGGAACGTGTGCAGGACCGTAGTAGGAGTGGGCAGGACATCATGGGACGTGTGCAGGACCCCAGTAGGGGTGTGCAGGACGTCGTAGAATGTGTGCAGGACCTCAGTAGGAGTGTGCAGGACATCATGGGACCTGTGCAGGACCTTAGTAGGAGTGTGCAGGACATCATGGGACCTATGCAGGACCTCAGTAGGAGTGTGCAGGACATCACGGAACGTGTGCAGGACCGTAGTAGGAGTGGGCAGGACATCATGGAACGTGTGCAAGACCATCATGGAACGAGTGTGCAGGACATCATGGAACGTGTGCAAGGACCTCAGTAGGAGTGTGCAGGACATCATGGGACCTGTGCAGGACCTCAGTAGGAGTGTGCAGGACATCATGGACCTGTGCAGGACCTCAGTAGGAGTGTGCAGGACATCATGGAACGTGTGCAAGACCTTAGTAGGAGTGTGCAGGACATCATGGGACCTGTGCAGGAGACCTCAGTAAGGGGTGTGCAGGACGTCATGGAGAATGTGTGCAGGACCTCAGTAGGAGTGTGCAGGACATCATGGAACGTGTGCAAGACCTCAGTAAGGAGTGTGCAGGACATCATGGAACGTGTGCAGGACCTTAGTAGGAGTGTGTGCAGGACATCATGGGACCTGTGCAGGACCTCAGTAGGAGTGTGCAGGACATCATGGAACGTGTGCAGGACCTCAGTAGGAGTGTGCAGGACATCATGGGACTGTGCAGGACCTCAGTAGGAGTGTGCAGGACATCATGGGACCTGTGCAGGACCTCAGTAGGAGTGTGCAGGACATCATGGAACGTGTGCAGGACCGTAGTAAGGAGTGTGCAGGACATCATGGGACCTGTGCAGGACCCCAGTAGGAGTGTGCAGGACGTCGTGGAACGTGTGTGCAGGACCTCAGTAGGAGTGTGCAGGACATCATGGGACCTGTGCAGGACCTCAGTAGGAAGTGTGCAGGACATCATGGGACCTGTGCAGGACCTCAGTAGGAGTGTGCAGGACATCATGGAACGTGTGCAGGACCTTAGTAGGAGTGTGCAGGACATCATGGGACGTGTGCAGGACCTCAAGGAAGTGTGCAGGACATCATGGGAACCTGTGCAGGACCTCCAGTAGGAGTGTGCAGGACATCATGGAACGTGTGCAAGACCTTAGTAGGAGTGTGCAGGACATCATGGGACCTGTGCAGGACCTCAGTAAGTGTGCAGGACATCATGGAACGTGTGCAGGACCGTAGTAGGAGTGTGCAGGACATCATGGAACGTGTGCAGGACCCCAGGTAGGGAGTGTGCAGGACATCATGGTACCTGTGCAGGACCTCAGTAGAAGTGTGCAGAACATCACGGAACGTGTGCAAGACCTTAGTAGGAGTGTGCAGGACATCATGGGACCTGTGCAGGACCTCTGTTGGAGTGTGCAGGACATCATTGAACGTGTGCAGGACCGTAGTAGGAGTGTGCAGGGCATCATGGAACGCGTGCAAGACCTCAGTAGGAGTGTGCAGGACATCATGGGACCTGTGCAGGACCTCAGTAGGAGTGTGCAGGACATCATGGAACGTGTGCAGGACCGTAGTAGGAGTGTGCAGGACATCATGGGACCTGTGCAGGACCTCGTAGGAGTGTGCAGGACATCATTGAACGTGTGCAGGACCGTAGTAGGAGTGTGCAGGACATCATGGGACGTGTGCAGGACTCCAGTAGGGGTGTGCAGGACATCATGGGACCTGTGCAGGACTTCAGTAGGAGTGTGCAGGACATCATGGAACGTGTGCAAGACCTTAGTAGGAGTGTGCAGGACATCACGGGACCTGTGCAGGACCTCAGTAGGAGTGTGCAGGACATCATGGGACGTGTGCAGGACCGAAGTAGGGAGTGGACAGGACATCATGGGACGTGTGCAGGACCCCAGTAGCAGTGTGCAGGACGTCGTAGAATGTGTGCAGGACCTCAGTAGGAGTGTGCAGGACATCATGGAACGTGGCCAAGACCTTAGTAGGAGTGTGCAGGACATCATGGGACCTGTGCAGGACCTCAGTAGGAGTGTGCAGGACATCATGGAACGTGTGCAGGACCTTAGTAGGAGTGTGCAGGACATCATGGGACCTGTGCAGGACCTCAGTAGGAGTGTGCAGGACATCATGGAACGTGTGCAGGACCTCAGTAGGAGTGTGCAGGACATCATGGAACGTGTGCAAGACCTTAGTAGGAGTGTGCAGGACATCAAGGGACCTGTGCAGTACCTCAGTAGGAGTGTGCAGGACATCATGGAACGTGTGCAGGACCGTAGTAGGAGTGGACAGGACGTCGTAGAATGTGTGCAGGACCTCAGTAGGAGTGTGCAGGACATCATGGAACGTGTGCAAGACCTTAGTAGGAGTGTGCAGGACATCATGGGACCTGTGCAGGACCTCAGTAGGAGTGTGCAGGACATCATGGAACGTGTGCAGGACCGTAGTAGGAGTGGACAGGACATCATGGGACGTGTGCAGGACCCCAGTAGGGGTGTGCAGGACGTCGTAGAATGTGTGCAGGACCTCAGTAGGAGTGTGCAGGACATCATGGAACGTGTGCAAGACCTTAGTAGGAGTGTGCAGGACATCATGGGACCTGTGCAGGACCTCAGTAGGAGTGTGCAGGACATCATGGAACGTGTGCAGGACCGTAGTAGGAGTGTGCAGGACATCATGAAACGTGTGCAGGACCTCAGGAGGAGTGTGCAGGACATCATGGATCGTGTGCAAGACCTCAGTAGGAGTGTGCAGGACATCATGGAACGTGTGCAAGACCTTAGTAGGAGTGTGCAGGACATCATGGGACCTGTGCAGGACCTCAGTAGGAGTGTGCAGGACATCATGGAACGTGTGCAGGACCTCAGTAGGAGTGTAGAGGACATCATGGGACGTGTGAAGGACCTCAGTAGGAGTGTGCAGGACATCATGGAACGTGTGCAGAACCTCAGTAGGAGTGTGCAGGACATCATGGAACGTGTGCAAGACCTTAGTAGGAGTGTGCAGGACATCATGGGACCTGTGCAGGACCTCCAGTAGGAGTGTGCAGGACATCATGGAACGTGTGCAAGACCTTAGTAGGAGTGTGCAGGACATCATGGGACGTGTGCAGGACCCCAGTAAGGGGTGTGCAGGACATCATGGAATGTGTGCAGGACCTCAGTAGGAGTGTGCAGGACATCATGGAACGTGTGCAAGACCTTAGTAGGAGTGTGCAGGACATCATGGGACCTGTGCAGGACCTCGGTAGAAGTGTGCAGGACATCATGGAACGTGTGCAAGACCCCAGTAGGAGTGTGCAGGACATCATGGGACCTGTGCAGGACCTCAGTAGGAGTGTGCAGGACATCATGGAACGTGTGCAGGACCTCAGTAGGAGTGTGCAGGACATCATGGAACGTGTGCAGGACCCCAGTAAGGGGTGTGCAGGACGTCGTAGAATGTGTGCAGGACTTCAGTAGTAGTATGCAGGACATCATGGAATGTGTGCAGGACCTCAGAAGGAGTGTGCAGGACATCATGGAACGTGTGCAAGACCTTAGTAAGGATGTGCAGGACATCATGGGACGTGTGCAGGACCCCAGTAGGGGTGTGCAGGACATCATGGACCTGTGCAGGACCTCAGTAGGAGTGTGCAGGACATCATGGAACGTGTGCAAGACCTTAGTAGGAGTGTGCATGACATCATGGGACCTGTGCAGGACCTCAGTAGAAGTGTGCAGGACATCATGGAACGTGTGCAGGACCGTAGTAGGAGTGTGCATGACATCATGGGACCTGTGCAGGACCTCAGTAGAAGTGTGCAGGACATCATGGAACGTGTGCAAGACCTTAATAGGAGTGTGCAGGACATCATGGAACGTGTGCAAGACCTTAGTGGGAGTGTGCAGGACATCATGGGACCTGTGCAGGACCTTAGTAGGAGGGTGCAGGACATCATGGAACGTGTGCAAGGAATTAGTAGGAGTGTGCAGGACATCATGGGACCTGTGCAGGACTTCAGTAGCAGTGTGCAGGACATCATGGAATGTGTGCAGGACCTCAGTAGGAGTGTGCCGGACATCATGGAACGTGTGCAAGACCTTAGCAGGAGTGTGCAGGACATCATGGGACCTGTGCAGGACCTCAGTAGGAGGGTGCAGGACATCATGGAACGTGTGCAGGACCGTAGTAGGAGTGTGCAGGACATCATGGGACTTGTGCAGGACCCCCGTAGGGGTGTGCAGGACGTCGTAGAACCTGTGCAGGACCTCAGTAGGAGTGTGCAGGACATCATGGAACGTGTGCAGGACCTTAGTAGGAGTGTGCAGGACATCATGGGACCTGTGCAGGACCTCAGTAAGGAGTGTGCAGGACATCATGGAACGTGTGCAAGACCTTAGTAGGAGTGGTGCAGGACATCATGGGACGTGTGCAGGACCTTGGTAGGAAGTGTGTGCAGGACATCATGGGACCTGTGCAGGACCTCAGTAGGAGTGTGCAGGACATCATGGAACGTGTGCAAGACCTTAGTAAGGAGTGTGCAGGACATCATGGGACCTGTGCAGGACCTCAGTAGGGAGTGTGCAGGACATCATGGAACGTGTGCAGGACCGTAGTAGGAGTGTGCAGGACATCATGGGACGTGTGCAGGACCCCAGTAGGGGTGTGCAGGACATCATAGAATGTGTGCAGGACCTTAGTAAGAGTGTGCAGTACATCATGAAACGTGTGCAGGACCTCAGTAGGAGTGTGCAGGACATCATGGAACGTGTGCAAGACCTCAGTAGGAGTGTGCAGGACATCATGGGACCTGTGCAGGACCTCAGTAAGAGTGTGCAGGACATCATAGTACGTGTGCAGGACCTCAGTAGGAGTGTGCAGGACATCATGGAACGTGTGCAAGACCTTAGTAGGAGTGTGCAGGACATCATGGGACCTGTGCAGGACCTCAGTAGGAGTGTGCAGGACATCATGGGACCTGTGCAGGACCTCAGTAGGAGTGTGCAGGACATCATGGAACGTGTGCAAGACCTTAGTAGGAGTGTGCAGGACATCATGGGACCTGTGCAGGACCTCAGTAGGAGTGTGCAGGACATCATCGAACGTGTGCAGGACCGTAGTAGGAGTGCAGGACATCATGGGACGTGTGCAGGACCTCAGTAGGAGTGTGCAGGACGTCGTAGAATGTGCAGGACCTCAGTAGGAGTGTGCAGGACATCATGGAACGTGTGCAAGACCTTGGTAGGAGTGTGCAGGACATCATGGGACCTGTGCAGGACCTCAGTAGGAAGTGTGCAGGACATCATGGAACGTGTGCAAGACCTTAGTAAGGAGTGTGCAGGACATCATGGGACCTGTGCAGGACCTCAGTAGGAAGTGTGCAGGACATCATGGGACGTGTGCAGGACCTCAGTAGGAGTGTGCAGGACATCATGGGACCTGTGCAGGACCTCAGTAGGGTGTGCAGGACATCATGGAACGTGTGCAAGACCTTAGTAGGAGTGTGCAGGACATCATGGGAACCTGTGCAGGACCTCAGTAGGGAGTGTGCAGGACATCATGGAACGTGTGCAGGACCTTAGTAGAGTGCAGGACATCATGGGACGTGTGCAGGACCTCAGTAGGAGTGTGCAGGACGTCATAGGAATGTGTGCAGGACCTCAGTAGGAGTGTGCAGGACATCATGGAACGTGTGCAAGACCTTAGTAGGAGTGTGCAGGACATCATGGGACCTGTGCAGGACCTCAGTAGGAGTGTGCAGGACATCATGGAACGTGTGCAGGACCGGAGTAGGGAGTGTGCAGGACATCAAGGAACTTGTGCAGGACCCCGGACGGGGTGTGTAGGACGTCGTAGAATGTGTGCAAGATCTCAGTAGGAGTGTGCAGGACATCATGGAACGTGTGCAAGACCTTAGTAGGAGTGTGCAGGACATCATGGGACCTGTGCAGGACCTCAGTAGGAGTGTGCAGGACATCATGGAACGTGTGCAAGACCTTAGTAGGAGTGTGCAGGACATCATGGGACCTGTGCAGGACCTCAGTAGGAGTGTGCAGGACATCATGGAACCTGTGCAGGACCTCAGTAGGAGTGTGCAGGACATCATGGAACGTGTGCAAGACCTTAGTAGGAGTGTGCAGGACATCATGGGACCTGTGCAGGACCTCAGTAGGAGTGTGCAGGACATCATGGAACGTGTGCAGGACCGTAGTAGGAGTGTGCAGGACATCACGGGAACTGTGCAGGACCCCAGTAGGGGTGTGCAGGACGTCGTAGAACCTGTGCAGGACCTCAAGTAGGAGTGTGCAGGACATCATGGAACGTGTGCAGGACCTTAGTAGGAGTGTGCAGGACATCATGGGACCTGTGCAGGACCTCAGTAGGAGTGTGCAGGACATCATGGAACGTGTGCAGGACCTTCAGTAGGAGTGTGCAGGACATCATGGGACCTGTGCAGGACCTCAGTAGGAGTGTGCAGGACATCATGGAACCTGTGCAGGACCTCAGTAGGAGTGTGCAGGACATCATGGAACGTGTGCAGGACTGGTAGGAGTGTGCAGGACATCATAGAACCTGTGCAGGACCTCAGTAGGGGTGTGCAGGACATCATGGAACGTGTGCAGGACCTCAGTAGGGTGTGCAGGACATCATGGAACGTGTGCAAGACCTTAGTAGGAGTGTGCAGGACATCATGGGACCTGTGCAGGACCTCCCAGTAGGAGTGTGCAGGACATCATGGGAATGCGTGCAGGACCTCAGTAGGAAAATGCAGAAAATCATGGAACGTGTGCAGGACCTCAGTAGGAGTGTGCAGGACATCATGGGACCTGTGCAGGACCTCAGTAGGAGTGTGCAGGACATCATGGAACGTGTGCAGGACCTTAGTAGGAGTGTGCAGGACATCATGGAACGTGTGCAGGACCTCAGTAGGAGTCTGCAGGACATCATTGGACCTGAGCAGGACCTCAGTAGGAGTGTGCAGGACATCATGGAACGTGTGCAAGACCTTAGTAGGAGTGTGCAGGACATCATGGGACCTGTGCAGGACCTCAGTAGGAGTGTGCAGGACATCATGGAACGTGTGCAAGACCTCAGTAGGAGTGTGCAGGACATCATGGGACCTGTGCAGGACCTCAGTAGGAGTGTGCAGGACACCATGGAACCTGTGCAGGACCTCAGTAGGAGTGTGCAGGACATCATGGAACGTGTGCAAGACCTTGGTAGGAGTGTGCAGGACATCATGGGACCTGTGGAGGACTTCAGTAAGGAGTGTGCAGGACATCATGGAACGTGTGCAGGACCTTAGTAGGAGTGTGCAGGACATCATGGGACGTGTGCAGGACCCCAGTAGGGTGTGCAGGACATCGTAGAGTGTGTGCAGGACCTCAGTAGGAGTGTGCAGGACATCATGGAACGTGTGCAAGACCTTAGTAGGAGTGTGCAGGACATCATGGGACCTGTGCAGGACCTCAGTAGGTGTGCAGGACATCATGGAACGTGTGCAAGACCTTAGTAGGGTGTGCAGGGACATCATGGGACGTGTGCAGGACCTCAGTAGAGTGTGCAGGACATCATGGAACCTGTGCAGGACCTCAGTAGGAGTGTGCAGGACATCATGGAACGTGTGCAAGACCTTAGTAGGAGTGTGCAGGACATCATGGGACCTGTGCAGGACCTCAGTAGGAGTGTGCAGGACATCATGGACATTGTGTGCAAGACCTTCAGTGTAGGAGTGTGCAGGACATCATGGGACGTGTGCAGGACCCCAGTAGGGGTGTGCAGGACGTCGTAGAATGTGTGCAGGACCTCAGTAGGAGTGTGCAGGACATCATGGGACCTGTGCAGGACCTCAGTAGGAGTGTGCAGGACATCATGGAACGTGTGCAGGACCGTAGTAGGAGTGTGTGCAGGACATCATGGGACCTGTGCAGGACCCCAGTAGAGAGTGTGCAGGACATCATGGGACCTGTGCAGGACCTCAGTAGGAGTGTGCAGGACATCATGGAACGTGTGCAGGGACCTGACCTTAGTAGGAGAGTGTGCAGGACATCATGTGGAACGTGTGTGCAGGACCTCAGTAGGGTGTGCAGGACATCATGGGAATGTGTGAAGGATCTCAGTAGGAGAGTGCAGGACATCATGGAACGTGTGCAGGACCTTAGTAGGAGTGTGCAGAACATCAAAGGACGTGCGCAGGACCTCAGTAGGAGTGGGCAGGACATCATGGAACGTGTGCAAGACCTTAGTAGGAGTGTGCAGGACATCATGGAACCTGTGCAGGACCATAGTAGGAGTGTGCAGGACATCATGGAACGTGTGCAAGACCTTAGTAGGAGTGCGCAGGACATCATGGGACCTGTGCAGGACCTCAGTAGGGGTGTGCAGGACGTCGTAGAATGTGTGCAGGACCTCAGTAGGAGTGTGCAGGACATCATGGAACGTGTGCAAGACCTTAGTAGGAGTGTGCAGGACATCATGGGACCTGTGCAGGACCTCCAGTAGGAGTGTGCAGGACATCATGGGACGTGTGCGGGACCTCAGTAGGAGTGCGCAAGACATCAAGGAACTTGTGCAAAACCCCAGTAGGAGTGCGCAGGACATCAGGGGACGTGTGCAGGACCTCAGTAGGAGTGTGCAGGAGATCATGGGACGTGTGCAGGACCTCAGTAGGAGTGTGCAGGAGATCATGGGACCTGTGCAGGACCTCAGTAGGAGTGTGCAGCACTTCATGGAACGTGTGCAGGACCTCAGTAGGAGTGTAGAGGACATCATGGGACGTGTGAAGGACCTCAGTAGGAGTGTGCAGGACATCATGGGACCTGTGCAGGACCTCAGTAGGGTGTGCAGGACATCATGGAACGTGTGCAAGACCTTGGTAGGAGTGTGCAGGACATCATGGGACCTGTGCAGGACCTCAGTAAAGTGTGCAGGACATCATGGAACGTGTGCAGGACCTCGTAGTAGAGTGTGCAGGACATCATGGAACGTGTGCAGGACCCTTAGTAGGGGTGTGGAGGACATCATGGAACCTGTGCAGGACCTCAGTAGGAGTGTGCAGGACATCATGGAACGTGTGCAAGACCTTAGTAGGAGTGTGCAGGACATCATGGGACCTGTGCAGGACCTCAGTAGGAGTGTGCAGGACATCATGGAACGTGTGCAGGACCGCAGTAGGAGTGGGCAGGACATCATGGGACGTGTGCAGGACCCCAGTAGGTGTGTGCAGGACGTCGTAGAGAATGTGCGGGACACTCCAGTAGGAGTGTGCAGGACATCATGGAACGTGTGCAGGACCGTAGTAGGAGTGGGCAGGACATCATGGGACGTGTGCAGGACCTCAGTAGGAGTGTGCAGGACATCATGGAACGTGTGCAAGACCTTAGTAGGAGTGTGCAGGACATCATGGGACCTGGGACGTGTGCAGGGGACCTGTGCAGTAAGGAGTGTGCAGGACGTCATGGGAACGTGTGTGCAGGACCTCAGTAGGAGTGTTCAGGACATCATGGAACGTGTGCAAGACCTTAGTAGGAGTGTGCAGGACATCATGGGACCTGTGCAGGACCTCAGTAGGAGTGTGCAGGACATCATGGAACGTGTGCAAGACCTTAGTAGGAGTGTGCAGGACATCATGGGACCTGTGCAGGACCTCAGTAGGAGTGTGCAGGACATCATGGAACGTGTGCAGGACATCATGGGACGTGTGCAGGACCTCAGTAGGAGTGTGCAGGACATCATGGGACCTGTGCAGGACCTCAGTAGGAGTGTGCAGGACATCATGGAACGTGTGCAAGACCTTAGTAGGAGTGGGCAGGACATCATGGAACTTGTGCAAGACCTTAGTAGGAGTGGGCAGGACATCATGGGACGTGTGCAAGGACCTTGCAGTAATGGAGTGTGCAGGACATCATGGAACCTGTGCAGGACCCCAGTAGGGGTGTGCAGGACATCATGGGACCTGTGCAGGACCTCAGTAGGAGTGTGCAGGACATCATGGAACGTGTGCAAGACCTTGTAGGAGTGTGCAGGACATCATGGGACCTGTGCAGGACCTCAGTAGGAGTGTGCAGGACATCATGGAACGTGTGCAGGACCCAAGTAGAAGTGGGCAGGACATCATGGGACGTGTGCAGGACCCCAGTTGAAGGGTGTGCAGGACATCATGGGACCTGTGCAGGACTTCAGTAGGAGTGTGCAGGACATCATGGAACGTGTGCAAGACCTTGGTAGGAGTGTGCAGAACATCATGGAACCTGTGCAGGACCCCAGTAGGGGGGTGCAGGACATCATGGAACGTGTGTGCAGGACCGTAGTAGAAGTGGGCAGGACATCATGGGACGTGTGCAGGACCCCAGTAGGGAGGTGTGCAGGACATCATGGGACCTGTGCAGGACCTCAGTAGGGGTGTGCAGGACATCATGGAACGTGTGCAAGACCTTAGTAGGAGTGTGCAGGACATCATGGAACCTGTGCAGGACCCCAGTAGGGGTGTGCAGGACATCATGGAACGTGTGCAAGACCTTAGTAGGAGTGTGCAGGACATCATGGAACCTGTGCAGGACCCCAGTAGGGGTGTGCAGGACATCATGGGACGTGTGCAGGACTTCAGTAGGGAGTGTGCGGGACATCATGGAACGTGTGCAAGACCTTAGTAGGAGTGTGCAGGACATCATGGGACCTGTGCAGGACCTCCCAGTAAGGGTGTGCAGGACATCATGTACGTGTGCAGGACCTTAGTAGGAGTGTGCAGGACATCATGGGACGTGTGCAGGACCCCAGAGAAGGGGTGTGCAGGACATCGTGGAACCTGTGCAGGACCTCAGTAAGGGTGTGCAGGACATCATGGAACGTGTGCAAGACCTTAGTAGGAGTGTGCAGGACATCATGGGACCTGTGCAGGACCTCCAGTAGGAGTGTGCAGGACATCATGGAACGTGTGCAGGACCTTATTAGGAGTGTGCAGGACATCATGGAACGTGTGCAGGACCCCAGTAGGGTGTGCAGGACATCATGGGACGTGTGCAGGACCTCAGTAGGAGTGTGCAGGACATCATGGAACGTGTGGAAGACCTTAGTAAGTGTGCAGGACATCATGGGACCTGTGCAGGACCTCAGTAGGAGTGTGCAGGACATCGTAGGAATGTGCAGGACCTCAGTAGGAGTGTGCAGGACATCATGGAACGTGTGCAAGACCTTAGTAGGAGTGTGCAGGACATCATGGGACCTGTGCAGGACCTCCAGTAGGAGTGTGCAGGACATCATGGAACGTGTGCAGGACCTAGTAGTATAAGTGTGCAGGACATCATGGAACGTGTGCAGGACCCCAGTAGGGGTGTGCAGGACATCATGGGACCTGTGCGGGACCTCAGTAGGAGTGTGCAGGACATCATGGAACGTGTGCAAGACCTTGGTAGGAGTGTGCAGGACATCATGGGACCTGTGCAGGACCTCAGTAGGAGTGTGCACAGGACATCATGGAACCTGTGCAAGACCTTGGTAGGAGTGTGCAGGACATCATGGGACCTGTGCAAGGACACTCAGTAGAGAGTGTGCAGGACATCATGGAACCTGTGCAGGACCTCAGTAGGGTGTGCAGGACATCATGGGAACGTGTGCAGGACCTCAGTAGGAGTGTGCAGGACATCATGGGACCTGTGCAGGACCTCAGTAGGAAGTGTGCAGGACATCATCATGGGAACAGTGTGCAGGACCTGTAGTAGAGTGTGCAGGACATCATGGAACGTGTGCAGGATCTCAGTAGGAGTGTGCAGGGACATCATGGGACCTGTGCAGGACCTCAGTAGGAGTGTGCAGGACATCATGGAACGTGTGCAAGACCTTGGTAGGAGTGTGCAGGACATCATGGGACCTGTGCAGGACCTCAGTAAGGGTGTGCAGGACATCATGGAACGTGTGCAGGACCTTAGTAGAAGTGTGCAGGACATCATGGGACGTGTGCAGGACCCCAGTAGGAGTGTGCAGGACATCTTAATGGGGACCTGTGCAGGACACTCAGTAGGAGTGTGCAGGACATCATGGAACGTGTGCAAGACCTTAGTAGGGTGTGCAGGACACCATGGAACCTGTGCAGGACCTCAGTGAGGAGTGTGCAGGACATCATGGAACGTGTGCAGGACCGTAGTAGGAGTGGGCAGGACATCATGGGACGTGTGCAGGACCCCAGAAGGAGTGTGCAGGACATCATGGAGACCTGTGCAGGACCTCAGTAGGGGGTGTGTGCAGGACATCATGGATCGTGTGCAAGACCTTAGTAGGAGTGTGCAGGACACCATGGGACCTGTGCAGGACCTCAGTAGGAGTGTGCAGGACATCATTGTACGTGTGCAGGACCGCGTAGACGTGGTGCAGGACATCATGGGACGAGTGCAGGACCCCAGAAGGGGTGTGCAAGACCTTGGTCGAGTGTGCAGGACATCATGGGACCTGTGCAGGATCTCAGTAGGAGAGTGCAGGACATCATGGAACGTGTGCAGGACCTTAGTAGGAGTGTGCAGAACATCAAAGGACGTGCGCAGGACCTCCCTTTAATGTCCAGGACACCGTATGGAGAATCATGCCTCCAGAATCAACAAGAGCGATAGGCAATTGCGCCAGAACAAGGCTATTGCTAATCTCTACTCAGGAAATTGTTGGCTCTAAAATTTTTCTAAGGGTTCTGACCTCCGAATTCGCTACATCTTCACTACCGCTGGTGTTGTTTTCTGCACTTTGCTAGTCCAGGCAGATCCTCGGCTACTGACCTCTGGAGGAAGGACGGTGTGTGAATGAAGAAGACACACCGCTCTTCACTTCTTTTGATCTTTATCTGATTGATCAATTGGGGTATCATCAAATTTGTTTAAAGAGAGCCGAATAACATCATGTAAACCTAAGGTTACAGTAGTCCTCTTCTAGCGCACTTAACTATCGTTCGTGCTGGAAATCAATTTCCATTTTCAGGCTCAATTTGTATGATTGAGGCCCGGTAATTCCCACACTGGTAAACTTTGGCGCGTCAAAATGTTGGACGATGAGGTTGGGAAGCGTCAAAGATTAATATCCACCACTGCAATTACTCACCAGTCATCTAGCACTTTTTCCTAGAATGTTGGTGCGACCGTAAGACAACAGGAAAAATAGTTACGGCACTTTGAACTCCACATGCAAAAAAAAAACTCTGAAAATGATTTTTGGCGCGGAAATTCAAATTCGTATTTACAATGTGTTCCGATTGACTTTTCTTTAATGAAGAGAAGGAGTTGAAAAAGAAGAATGAAAGGTTTTTCATGGAAGGCCCCTTCAACATTTTCGTTCACTAGAGGGGCCAAGCTACGCAAAAAACATGAAAAAATAATATACGGTTTTTCTGCGCGTACGATGTGTTAACTATCTGAAAGTTCTTGTTCCGAATCAGACATATGGGCCGGCGCAGACGAAGCCACGTCAGCAGAACCGGTGGAAGTTTGGCTGAAACGACTGAGCCTGGGTCCTATCCTAGACGAGTGAGGCACCCAAGACTCATAGAAATGATGGAAAATTCTGATAAAAAGATGTCTGATACTGCTATCAATCCTTGTTTTTATAGAAACTTCATGAAAATACTCCGACTGGTAACCTTACCCATGGGTGGATTCATTTCTCACTTCTGTCTTGAATGGTGGGTGCCCCCTCTCCCCGTCTAGGATTGTGCCCCAACCCTGTACAATTGGGTCATTTTTAAAACTCATTTCTTCATTTTCTCGACTTTCAAATTCAAAAAGTATATACCTTGTATCTTGTCTGTAGGAAGGCCGCGTTGCAACTATTATCTTGCAATCCTAGCAGCTGTTTCTTCATTTCTACCACTATGTTTCAGAAAAACAACTTGCCTTTTAGAGGCTTGACGATATTGTAGAAGGAAACCCTTGTAAAAAGTTGTAAGGGAATTTCTGAAAGTTGGGGCTCCGCATGAAAAAGGTCAAGGATTTGGCATTGCTCCTAAATGTCGTGAAGTTATTAACCTCTTATTGGTTTAAAATGCTCTCAGCGATTGATTTTTCAAATGTCTAAGTGAAATTGTCAGATTGAGTTTGTGGCTGTGATGATACTATATGCAGATAACATAAATCATTAATGTTGTGAGAATTATTTGCAAACGGATTTGGCAGGGAGCTCATATCAATTATCACAGTCAAATCTCAGCCGTCAAGAAGGTCCTCTGGCGAGCAGGCGAATGAAGACTCAAAAAGAAAAATAATAATAATCCTCAGTCAACAATGCTAGAACGAAACGTGTGGCCTTATGGAGGCTGGGAGTGGGTTTCCAAATGCTATTCTGCCTTTTTCAGTGTGGAACAGCCTTTTCAAGGTACCAGACCTTCCCTCACCGATGAGATAAAATTCGCATGAAAACGAAATCTAACGCAATTTACTCGCTACTGACTATGTCTTCGTGTCCTCAATCGCTTTCACGGTTCGCATTGTATAGAAACGTTTTGCTGCTAGGTTTATTCCTGTTCTCTATTCTGATTCAATATGCGCTCCAAGAAAAACCCAGCTTCCTGACGCGTGATTTGACTGTGATAATTGATAGAGCTCCTGCCAAATCCGTCGTTGCAACGAATTTCACTACATTTAATGATTATGTTATCTGCGCATATAAGTATCATCTATCACAGCCAAATCAAATTAAACAATTTCACTACATTTGAAATCAATCTCAAGTTGAAGGCAAATCAATCAATAAGACAATTTCACGACATTTAGGAGCAATGCCAAATCCTTGACCTTTTCTGCGGAGCCCAACTTTCAGAAATGGCCTGTATGTAAATACTCGCGGTATTCACAACATGATGAGCCCGAAAAAATATCGATATTTCTACAACATGTGTGTAGCCGTCTCGCCACCCTGCACGTGGATTGCTGCACAATCTGGCATTTGCGGCGCTGCTGTGTGACTATTCCCGGTAGTGAATGATCAGGAAATGGTTCAAAGCTTGTGGAACAACAGGCACTGCCTTACACAGCCGTGCTGAGCCTCCAAGTAGACTGAAATAATTCAAGGATATCATTTTTTCTCACCGGTTCCCATATGTTTCCTAGGAGTACCTGTGATCCCAACCCGATTCCAGGTTCCGCCCATACGTGGCGAGGCGTGCGATTACACGCCGTCGAGTGGAGTGTCGTGGGCTGCGATTCTTCAGCCGCTCTGAGGCGCTCCTTCTC